>CM035437.1:67028149-67430649 GCA_020310875.1 Ceratopteris richardii | reverse complement strand
CCAAAGATGTAGAAATAGCTCACACTCGACTTCTTTTGAAAGTAAGCCTCAAATGGTGTTTGGTTCTTCAAGACATCTGAAAACCCTCTGTTTTGAACATGTATTGTTGTTTGTACTGCTTCACCCCAAATCTTTAGTGGAAGTTGCTTTTGACTAAGCATAACCTTGGCCATTTGGATCACACTTCAAGTCTTCTCCAAAGCAATACCTTATTGAGTATCTTGTGATGTTTGAGACTTAATTATGTGTTGCTTCAAGTACTTGGAGAAGTTGGGATTGACATAGCTACTATCTCCATCAGATTGGATGATCTTCAAAGAACTTGGAAAGTCTTCTTGAACTATTTGTGTCCATTACTTGAACTTGGAAAGGGCATCCTCTTTATGCTTGAGTGAGTGAAGTCATCTACTATCAAAAAGAAGTAAATTGACCCACTTAGAGATGGTGTATGCATAGGTCCACAAATATCAGCATGGACTAATGCTAAGGGTTTAGATGCAGAAATGGATGCTTCTATAAGCAAAGGGGCAATTGTCTGCTTGGAACATGCTTGACACTTCAATTCCACTTGTGCAATCCTGGGTAAACCCTTGACAAGATGATCGAAAGAGATCTTAGCTAAGCAAGAGGTATGTCCAAGTCTGCAATGCCACAAGCTAAGACTTGAATCTTTAGCCATAAGACTTGAAAGTTTGTAGAGACCTTTGTCTTCAAAGCCTTGAGCTATCACTTCATTGGATTCACGATCGATGACTTTTATTACGATACGAGATGGTAAGGAGGTGATTGCCCAACTTTGCTCTGTAGCAGGTGTGGCAGCGATGGCGGTGATGATTTGGGCATAGAATGGGTGACAATCCACTAAATGCCAAGGCAGTTCAGCGAAATTGGCCAACCCACGAATTCGCAAGAACTCACCTACATCTGCGGGGTGTCCATCACGGAACGCAGCAAAGTTTGCTAACGCTTCCATGTTGCGCACACACAAGCACACGAACACAATTGCACAGGGTATACAGATAGCACAATCACACAGAGCACACAGACACAATAGCGATTAATAGCGAAACAAAAAAGGTTAAGTAGATGCTTGGCAGCGGGAAGCAATTGAAATTTGTTAATCATCGCGCGATGTTGAAATGATAACCTCATAACTTTGGTGTGCATGCATGAGCAGAACGATAATGCAGGGTGGCTGTTGATCATAATTAGGTATGAAACAAGGATATTTACAGACTTATTTTAGTAATCACGCAAAACTAAAAAGGAAAAGAAAAGAAAAAAAAAAAAACGCAGGCAACCGCAGGACACTTCAGTGCAAATCAGGCGCTTGATGATACGGCTGCAACTTTGAACCATTTATCACCTTCGGAAGAGGAATTTCGATCAAAGTAGTCAACCAAAAAGTTGCTGGGTCCACTTGTTTAGTAATCCGGTAAGGACCAAACCAGCGTAACTTGAATTTTCCAGCAGAGCGATTTGATTTTGAATTATAAAACAGCACAAGTTGCCCTACCATAAAAACTAGAGTTTTTAGATACCGATCATGTGTACGAGCTTGCCGCAACTTCACTTCTTGAAGAGTCAGAAAACTTTCCCAGCGATGCTCATCTAGTTCTCTGAGTGTGTCCAACTGAAAAGGCAAAGAATTTTCAGGTAACAATTTTTGAGAGATGGCCACACGTAAGCTTGGTACTACAAGTTCCATTGGTGCAATTGCCTCCATTCCATATGCAAGTTTGAAAGGAGTCAGTCCGGTGGCAACTTTATAAGTAGTCCAGTATGCCCATAATACTGTAGGTAGTAATTGATCCCATCTTTCTGGTGATTCCAGAATCAGTTTTCGAAGCATATTCAGCAAGGTTTTGTTTGTACTTTCAGCCAAGCCATTAGCACGAGGATAATAAGGGGAACTAAATTTATGCAGAATCTGCAAAGAGTGTGTGAGCACTTTCATTAAATTGTTAACAAAATGTGTGCCTTGATTTGTAACAAGCTCCAAAGGTAATCCAAATCGTGGAAATACATCTTTCATCAAACATTTTGCTACCGAAATAGCTGTAGCAGACCGTAAAGACCAAGCTTTTGCCCACCTGGTAGCATAATCTATACATGTCAGAATATAACGATTATTACTGAGAATTGCTGGAGGTATAATAGGTCCAATAAAATCAAGACCCCACTTCTGGAAAGACTCTAAAGGTAAGACAAGTTGTAGAGGGAAGAAGTGGCATTGTAACGACTGTCTAGACCGCTGACAGTTGTCACAGTGTTTAACAAACTGAGATATATCTATGTACATAGTAGGCCACCAAAGGCCACTTTGCAGAATTTTTCGATGCGTTAAATCTGCTGCAAAATGTTCACCGGAAGGTATTGAATGTGCCAGAGTGATAACTGAGTTAACTTCATGTGGAGGAATACAACGAAGTAAGACTCCAGTGTGATCCATATAATACAATTTTCCAGCAATCAACCGAAATCGGCGACTGTAAACTGCAATTTTCCTACGCATTATAGGAGAAGTCTGAGCAAGAAGATATCCATCAGTAAGAAAGGCTAATAACTGATCATAGTAAGTAGATGTCATAGGCATTTCTGTAGATTCATCAGTAGTTGGGTCAGTAACATAAATTGCAGGTGTGGTGTCATCAACACCGACCGGAGCTTCACCGGAATCCAACCGAGAAAGGAAATCTGCTAATGCATGTGCAGTTCCAAGTCGATGGATTACTTCATAATCAAACTCTTGTAATAGTAGAACCCAACACGCTAAACGACCACCTAAATGCTGCTGCCGAACCAGATATACTAGCGCAGCATGATCTACATGAAAGACGAATTTTCGGCCTAACAAATAATGCTGAAATTTCTTTACAGAATATACTAAACCAAGGCATTCTCTTTCAGTTACTGAATAATTCTTTTCTGTAGGAGCAAGTCTTCTACTCGCATAATAAACAGGCTGAAACCACTTATCAGCTTGTTGCATTAAGACACTCCCAATGGCGATATCTGATGCGTCAACAAAAACATGAAATGGCCATGAATTGACCCATGAATCTCATTACTTCTTTCGGCGTAGTAGGCACAAGTGCTTTTAACACAGCTGCAATTTTATCTGGATCAACTTGTATGCCTTGTGCAGACACAATATAGCCAAGCAGCTTACCACATGAAACCGCAAACACAGACTTGTTTGGGTTCAGGAAGAGTCTGTATTCATGACACTTGTCAAAGCAACACCGTAATGATACATGTGTGCTACCATCTTACCAAATAAAGAGAAATCATCTAGATATACTTGCATAAAAGAAGTAAGATAGGGGGAGAAGATTTCCTGCATACATCGTTGAAAAGTACTAGGAGTATTTCTTAATCCAAACCACATAACTGTACAAGCAAAAACACCCCAATTGGTAATGAATGCTGTTTTTGGTATATCTTCCTCAACCATTCTGACCTGATTATATCCATTATATCCATCCAGAAATGAATACATTTCATGCCCAGCCACTCTATCTAGCATTGTATCAAGAAATGGAAGAGGAAATGGATATGGCACCGTAGCTGCATTCAGTTTCCGGTAATCCACACATATGCGTAGCTGCTTATTCTTCTTAGGGACGATAACAATGGGTGATATCCACTCAACATGTTCTATTGGAACAATGAATCCAACTTTTAATAACCTATCAAGCTCTGCCTTTACTTGTGCTGCGTAGTTAGGATTCATCCGATAGCTGGGTTGTTTAATTGGTTTTGCTTCCGGTTTAAGTACAACTCGATGTTGATATATGCGAGGGTCCAGACCCTTCATGTCACGGTAATCCCATGCAAAAACATCAGCAAACTCATGAATAAGTTGTATCAAATCTGCTTGAAATGCTTCAGACAATCCTTCCTTTATCTTGACAGGTCGTGGATTTACTTCATCTCCTAAATTATATGTGATCAACTGATCTTCGGGAACATAGAATTGACGAGGTTTTTCTGAATCATCGACTGATTATAAAAGTTGCTGTATAGCAGTTTCATCCTTAGCAGTAGTATTTTCTATTTCTACTTCTTCAGTCACAGGCATCACCGTACAAACTGCCAGATTCCAGTGATCTACAACAGATTGTAAATCAACAGTCCCTAAGGAAATTAAATCTATGTTATTCTTAAAAAATTCTTCTTCTTCGTCATCGGATAAACCATCTAGCATGTGAACTAGTTCTGCCACATAAGGTCTAGCATGTAGTTCACAGGGCTGAATAACATCTAATTTTACAACATATTTTCGGTTATTGTCTTTGAAAGTGAGTTCCTGTGCGGACCAATCTTGTATAACCTTAGCTTGTTTCAACAAAGGACGATCGAAAAGAAGATTATAATCAAGACTAGACTCCGGTAGTTCTAAAACTATGAAAGTCATCTTAAAAGTTGTACCCTGCAAAGTGATGGGGACATTCCGTACAAGTCCTACTGGGTGGACTCTGGATTGGTCGGCCATTCTAACAAAAAACTGTATAGGTTCAATTTCAGTCCATCCTAACTTTTTACAAAGTGCTGCAGTAGCTATGTTTACACCGGACCCACCATCAATTAATACTTGAGTAATTTTATGATTTTTGTACCATACCGTAATTAAAGGAACCGAGTGATCCACCGTAGAGTCAGTTTTCGGTTGTACTATCGTTGTTGCTGGAATGCAGGAAGACGCAGAACTGAACTGCTGTTGGAATTGTTGCCGAACTCTTGGTACTAATGCCAGTAACTGTCCAAGAGGAAGAGTAATGGATGCTTTAGATAAAATTTCCCATGCCTGCTCTGCTTGGTTTGTACCTTTTACTGATTCTGAAGACGATGCATCAATTACTGGGATTGACTCTTGCTCCTGCGCGGTTTCCTTTGGCAATGGAACTTGTGTCACCGGAATTGGATCTGGGAACACTGGAGGTTTTGTGGTGGTCCACTGGCTAGCTTTGTCATACATTCTTTGTTGCTCACGAACACCTGGTTCAAATACTTCAGCTGCTGGTTGCAACGGCTTACCGGATCGGGTCTGAACTACTGCGGCTTGTGTTTCTATTGGTGTGATATGAACCATATTTGTCATTGGTTTCTAACGCTCTTTTTTCCTCTGATCATATTCGGCTGCATCTTTACAGAATCTTCTAATGTGATCAAATTCACCGCAAAAATGACAGCGAGGTGGTGGCAAGGCATTACCTTCTTGTGATGTTCCTGTCTGCCAACGATTTCCATTATAGTTGGTATTCCTCTGTCCTCTAAAATTTTTGTATCCTTGCTGCTAATTATTTCTCCTCTGAGGTGGTATATAGTGGGTGGCAGGCTGTCATGGTTCTTGTATAATCACATTTACTGTTGCTGTTCCCTTCACTTTGGCGTTATAGGCACAATTTTTGGTGGAATGTCCGGTTGTATTGTAGATAGCGCAATACATTTGATTAAGTGCATAAGTGGCACTGGTATGCCCAGAATTCTTGCACGTAGTGCAGTACATCTGTCTGGTCAGATCTTCTGTAATATTTTTACTAGCTTTTAACCATTCTAGGTCTTCGGTAAAACCTCCAACCTTATTCTCGAGCTGCAAAGCCATTGCAATAACCGCATCTAGCGTCATAGCTCCTACACAACGAATGATCATAATCTGTCGGAGCTGCGGAGTTAAACCATTAATAAACCATTGAGTGATGACATCATCCGGCAAATTAGCATGTGCTGGCGGTAGTTGTCTCAAGTGAGTTTTGAATAGGGTGGCATATTCCTGCACTGTTTGATTCAGCTTTTGTCTATTGTTCTGCAGGTAATCAAAAATTTCGGTGGGATTCTTCTTTAGCTGAAATCTCTGCAGAAACGCATCTCTTACCACTTCATAGGTGCCGAAATGATTGATATCATATAACTAGTTCGATCGGAATACTATGGCCTTGGGATCAGGTGGATGATTAAGTACTGCATAACTAATTTCAAAGGTTCGTACATGAGCATCAAAATTCATAGAGAGTGTTGTCACGATCTCTCTCTAAGAGCGATAATCAACAGGAATTAGTTGCAGCTCCACTAGGCACAATCGTCTCTTTGCTTGTTCCCCTCTCTCGAAATGTTCCATTCTCTGTGTGTCGAATGACTCACATAGAACTATCTAGATATGAAGCTGGTTTGATGCTACGTGCATGAGCAAGTAGCCGATTGCAGCTTCTGATTCAAATGCAAAAGAATTATGCTTGGTCGTGGATAGTAGACGATTGGAGCTTCTGAACACCGACAAGCTTCGACCCCCGAAAGCCGTCGGCTAGAGAGATGCTGCTATTACCTTTTCTGATTGAGTGGAGATGATGACATGGCCCCAGATCAGATTTGAGTCAATTGAGGATGGACTTGAGTCATCTGCACAAGGAGACTGATTATCGCCAAGTAGCACTAGTAGATATCATCCTGAGCAGTGCCAATAGGTAGGCCCTGATCGTTATCAGCTTGGAAATGCAGGGACAATGGCAAGCAGCGAGCATGGTCATGTTTACTCTAATGATTCACAAGGCTGAAGGTTGTATCAATAACTATTGTAGAACCGGAGAGTGTCTTGCGCACTGGTAGAGCTAGATCTTCATCATCTTGACTAGCTGAGCGGTGTCTTTGAAGATTGTTGTTGAACCTGAACTTCCTCGAGTTTGTCATCTCTCCCTTCTCGCTTTGAGATGGCACTAGGAGATATAGTGAGAAGTCGAGCTCATCAACTGTGCACTCGCATAGAGGATACAAACACAATGAACCATGTCGATGGAAAGCTCCTTTCACACCTAGTGATCTCCTCTGCCAACAATATAGCGTAGATTGTGGGTGGATAAAAGAGGACAAAAGAAGATTGCAGACGATGATAGGACAACTAGGTATTACAGGGAGGCACATTCTAAAGCGGCCCGTGAGACAATAATAGAGTCGATTAAACTTAATGAGGTAAAGAAAATGATGGGATTAAGTTAGATATGAACACGTAATACAAGACTTCGAACTAAGGATATCTTCCCAAGAGTGTCTATAAACACTACAAATCTTTGAGATCCAATAGCAAATCCATAAAATGGCATCAAATGAACATATGATTACTACAAAGAAGGTGGGAGGCAGGGAAAATGGGGGTAAAGGGTGAACAAAATGATGAAGAAGGGGTGAGACCGTGGGAAAATGGGAAAAATGAGGTCCAAAGAGCACAAAATTGATGGCAAAAGAAGGGTGGGAGGGTGGGCAAATGGGCGAAATGAGGCCCCAAAGAGAGCAAAATGATGAAAAAAAAAAGCTTCTCCAAATGGGTGGAGAGCCACACCCCAAACTCAAGCACCACCACCACCAAAATCATTGCCAAATGCACCACCAAGACCTCCACCTAGCGCTCTGATACCATGTAGAGAGTACATGCACGGAAGCAAAATGAAAAGAAGAGTATACTCACAAAAGAAGAGTATCCCATAGAGCAGGGGCTAGACTAGTTTGACATGAACTTACAATTGCCCGAAGGCAATGTCACAACTAGTTTGGCTCGTTACACATGAAACTCTCTTTTATTTCAACTTTAGATGTCTATCACTTGTGTAAGATGATGACATCACCAATCTATTTACCTTCGCACTCCAAATATAGTATTTAACTATGCTATTTAGCTCGCCTCTCAAATACAACACTATTTAACTATGCTCTGCACACTTGAATATAGATAGCATCACGGATCAAGACTCAAGACACTACATCTGTGTGTGATACTATTATTGAACACTTGCAAACGAAATAAGGTTTACCACATAAATTTAAGGCTTCATTATTTTTTGTCACGCACATGTGTGTGTGTGAGAGAGCGAGAGAAAGAGAGAGAGAACTATGTGTTCATTTTTCTACATTTGCATGTGTGCATGTATTCAATGTGATCCATATTACAAAGAATGCATGCAATGTGGGTTGTTGTGTAGGGGATCAGGACAAAAGAGAAATGATAAATTGCTAGTGTAGAAATTATGATAGTATTCCAACAGTTGGATCTCAAAAGTAGGAGAAAACAAATATTAAAAGTAAGATCTCTCTCTCTCCATCGTTCTCTATCTTTTTTCTTTTCCTCTTCCATTAGTGGATAGGCAAGGTGTAGATTTGTTTACATAAATGAAAAACACTCTTCAAGTTGGGCAGTCAAGTCCCTACGCATCTCAATATTCAAGATTCAAATGGGAATCTTACTAATAACATGATCATAAAACATGATAATCTCTTTTATTAGATGGGTTATAGTAACATTACGATTGATGGCTGAATGATTGACCTCCTTGGAACATGGTATCGTGAATTCTTTGTAACTAATAATAATCTCCCTTAGCTTTTAGTTTATTGCAAGTCCATAATTTATTTGAAATTGTTGATTAATTTTCTCTAACCTTTTAACTTACAAGCTTTTGAATTTGGTCTCCATCTCTGTAATTGATGTCTAATGTGCTGAATTTTGTTATCGGCCAGTGAAACATCGAAAGTCTAGAGAGTTCAATACATGCCAATTGGAAATTGCAAGTATGTTCATATTTTGTAAATGTGTAGGTCTCAATTGATGTGGTATGGCCAATGTGGTCATGTGAGATCTATTTGTGTTTTTTGATACATTGTTACATTCAACAATATATGTGACATAGGTAATTTTTTTCATTTCATTTCTGTTGGAGTTTGAGGTTTGCGGAAGCATGCAAATAGCACAAGGAAGAAGAAGAGGCTTAGAGCACAACACACAATATTGAATGTATTACCAAGTGAATGTACAAAGATAAGTGATCGGTTAGTGTTGAGCCCATAAAAGTCATGTTAGTCAAAGTCAACTATAGTCAAAGTCAAAAGGTCAAAGTCATCTGGTCAAAGTCAACAAGGTCAATGTCAAAGTCAATAGGTGCAAAGTCAAAGTGCTAAAGTGTAGGTGTCAAAGTGCACAGGTAGTGCACAATTAATTGTCCACAAAGGGTGAATTGGAGAAAGTGGGTTGCTGGTTGCAGATGTATTTTCTCTAATTTCCCTAAGGTTCAAAGTGTTTTTAAAGTATTTTGGAAGGTTCAGGTGAACCCACTCTTATGTGCAAAAGTGAAGACTTAAAAGGAAATGTGAAGGTATGTGAAGCGGCAGCGTACGCACAGGGGAAAGTATGGCCCCCCAATTAAAATTTTGGGTTTTAATCTAAAGTCACTACAGGACAAAATAGTGAGTCGTTGGCTGCCACTTGTGAAGACAATCTTGGGACATCAAAGTGAGCACCAAGATACTCTTGCAGTTAGGAGCGTACGTGATCAACACACTCAAATTAAGGCAAGGACTATTCTTGGACCAATTCTAGAGTAAGCAAGAGAAGCATAGTCTAAGTGAAGCAAGAGAGAGAAGTGCAAGAGTCACCAGTGTGCGACGCAGAGAAGTGGAATTGAAGGAGTGCATGGAGAGTGACTAAGGGATTGTGCAGAGAGTGCTAAGCTAGCCCCCCAAGGATCTCAAGGTCTCCTTGTAGTGTGTGCGTGCCGACAGAAGGTATTCATTCCTCCCCCTTAGTGGAAGCTTGGTGCAAGGTGTGCACAAGGATAAGCTTGAAGCAGGTGGAGGTCTGGTGCAGAGGAGGTTGGCGGCAAGACGACTTTGGGGTATTTGGTATTTTGTCATTGAGCACTCTGTGGGATTGTGCACAGAAGTATTGGTTTGTATTGTGCTTCAAACATTGTAATTGTCTTACTGTAATCAATCAGCAGAAGCTTCCAAGGTGTATTTCCTCTCCTGGTCTTTTCCTTTTCTCCTACAAACCCTCAAACTCCTTCTTGTCTAAGAATCCCCCAACAAAATTTGGCACGCCCGGTGGGACTTCCAAGGAGATTTGAGCTTAGGAGAATCCAAGTGCAAAGTATAGCAGAGGTCACGTGTCTACAGTGCTACTTCATCATCCAAAAGGTAAATATTCTTATCAAGTGTCTCACATTAAGTGGACTATGAGCAGCTCATGACCGCAACCCGGTCCCAAACATTGAGGGTCACCTGCAAGCAAACAAGAAGGAAGGTTGCTAGAAGGTCCTCGAGTCCACTATCTTCAACCTCATCAGTAAAGAGCATGGCGGGACAGGTAGACTTGGAAACCTTACTCTCAAGATTAAATATAAAGTTTCCTTCTTTCAAAGGCCTAGCTCAGGAGGATCCAGATGAACACATTAGAAGGTTTTTGGCACTATGTAAGACTAGAGGCTTAATGGGTAGGGAGGATGCCTTTTTTATTCTCTTCCCTGCCACATTAGAGGGATTAGTAGATAAGTGGTTCAGCCAGTTTGCTGAAAACCATTTTACCACTTGGGATGTGATGAAAGATGCATTTAAACATCAATTCTAGCATGGCAACACTGCGGAGATTATCATAGAAGAACTAGAAAATTTGAGATTGGGTCCAAGAGAAAAGTTCCCAGAGTTTGTGACTAGGGCCAAAGCACTAATGGCTAAATTGCCAGATCCACCACATGATTTTTTTGTTAAGAAATGGTTAGCTAAGCCCCTACCAGTGGCCACCCAATGCAAAATAAAGGAATTAGTGTTACCTACAGCCTCCATAGAGGAGTTCATCAACACAGCCACACGCTTGGAGCAGATAAAGCACCAGTATGGAGCAACTTCTTCCCAACCAACATATGGTAGAAAAATGGAGGATCCAGTGATCCAGCTAAGGAAGGAGCTGGAGGGCTTAAAAAGAAATAAGCCCTACAAAGAGGAGGAGAATACTGTTGCTCAGTTGAGAAGGGAGATTGAAGCACTAAAGCTCCAAAAGGAGGAGGAGGCCCAAGCAGAGGAATTGGCTCAACTGTGACAGGAGTTGCAGGAACTCAAAGGGAGTGGCATCAAGAGTGGACTTTGGTGTTCCGTGTGTAGCAAGCAAGGTCACATAGTAAGTGAATGTCCTCTGTTAAGTGTGACTTGCAAATTATGTAGGAAAGTTGGCCATGAGGCCCATGAATGCCAATCAAGGGGAATGCCTGCAACGACATACTGGACACAAGGAGGACCCCCAACACCAGCAAATGTGATGGTTGCTGCACCAAATCAAAGTAACAACTATAATCCTAGACAGAGGAATAACTTTGGAAATGGGCCTAGGAGGCCAATCATCTGTTTCAGGTGTGGAGAATGCGTGCACTATCAAAGTAGGTGCACCCTACAAGAAAATGCCCCTCCTTGCAGGAACTGCCCTGAGGCAAGAGACCATTATACAAATTGTTGTCCTAAGAATCAAGCCTCTTCATCCGGGCCCCATATTCAAATGATTGTGAAAGAAGAAGTGTGTGATCTAGTCAATGAGCCATCACCATCTACCAGGGTGGTGCAATTAGAAGAAATAGAATCTTTGACTGTGCAGACAAGAAGCAATGGGAAGGTTCAAGCAGACATAGGAAAAGGATCAAAGATTAAGGAATGGAATCAAGACAGAGAACCATCTAAAGATAAAGCCACCACAGGTGCAGATACAAGGCAAAAAGGAGATCTCATATGCACCAGTGATGCCATTCGGCATGCCTTCAACAGGGCTCATGAGGAGTTTGATAAGTCAACTGGAGCCCATGCTCTCAAGGAATCAGAGGCTTCAAAACTACTCAAGTCCATGAAAAAGGAGGTTAGTATTTTTGATTTAATAAAGATGGATGGGAAATTCAGATCAGAGTTATTGAAGATAATTGACGAAGCTTCCACTACAAGTTTGGTGGAAAAGACTGCTGTTTTACATAAAGGAAAAATTGTAGGGGAAGCACCCCTTACAGATTATAAAAGTCCTCGGCTGACAGTATCTATCAAAGGTCATGAATTTTAATGAGTTATTGTGGATGGTGGTTCTGGCATTAACTTGATGCCTGAACATACAATGGAAAGGATTGGACTCCACCCTTCAAGGCCTGCAAATTTCATTGTTACTTTGGCAGATCAGAGCAAAGTAAGGCCCTTGGAAGTGATCCCAAAAGTTCCACTTGAAGTACAAGGTAATCTATTCATTCTGGATTTTGTGGTTTTAAGATTGCCCCTGGTTGAAGGAGGATTTCCCCTGTTAATTGGATGACCATGGCTGAGGCATGCAAGTGTCATTCATGATTGGGGCAAGGACACTATGTGGGTACAAAAGAAAGGGCAAGACCTGACACAGATTCATTTAGAAGAGGGCCTAGATAATCAAGGAAACACTAGCATGATGCAAATAGTTGGCATATGCATGGAACCAGAATCGGAGGATCAACCCCAAATAGATTTCGAGGAAGAAGAGGATATTCTAAATTGGCTCCAAGCAAGCAACTCTTCTTCTTGTTTTGGAATTTTTCTTAATAATTCTTTCACGACTGAAGGTTATGATGAAGATGAGGGGAAAGTCCAGGTTGATGGATTGGGAGAGCCCATCACAGACCACAGAAGGGGTAGGAAGACACCCCTCAAATACATCTTGGAGGAGGATATGACAACCACATATAAGGAAGTTACTAAAGCTAAAGGCAAGGTAAAAGATTCTAGTCAAGAGTGTTCTTTCCCCGATTCAAGAAATCCCTGCAGGATGGATGCAGGACAAGGAGGAACACATTGAAATCCAAAATACACCTGCTTATGAAGCAATGCACGAAAAGCTAGTGGAAGAAGACAAGGAAGGAGATGAGCACGAAGATAATATGGTAGAGAGAAATCCTGTCAAAGAAATACAATTAGGCACTCAAGACAATAATCGGCCAGTTTTGGTGGCCACTTGGTTGTGGAGTCACCCAGGGCTCCTTGAAAAGGTAAGATCATTCTTGACCCATTATACAGATGTTTTTGCCTGGCATTATAAAGACTTAGAAGGAGTGCCTGCGACTTATGGAGAGCATAGAATCCCTCTGGTTGATGGAGCCAAACCCATAAGAGGGAAGAGTTATAGACTTAATCCAAAATATGTTGAAGCTGTCTATGTGGAAATACAGAAGATGGAGGATGCAGGAATCATCATTCCTGTGGAACACTCAGAGTGGCTCTCACCTATGGTCATAGTACCAAAGAAGAATACTAATAAAATCAAAATTTGTGTTGACTTTAGAGCACTCAACAAGGTGACCATTCCAGATGGTTTCCCAATGCCTTTTGCAGAGCAGGTCATTGAAGAAGTGGCTGGGCATGCATTATATAGCTTTATGGATGGATTTAGTGGCTATAATCAAATATCAATACACCCAGAGGATCGTGAAAAGACTACTTTTATCACACCTTGGGGAACATATGTGTATGTAAAAATGCCATTTGGGCTCAGAAATGCTCCAGCCACCTTTAACAGAACGGTCAATCTCATTTTTGGCCCCCTATTGCTGGAATCACTTAGAATCTTCATGGATGACTTCTCTTCGTTTTCAGGTTCTCACAAAGAAACTCCTCTAGATTGTTTGGACCATCACTTGAGACAGCTGCAGAATGCTTTCAAGAGATGCAGGGAGACTAAGCTAAAGCTCAATCCAAACAAATGTCATTTCCTTGTGATAGAAGGAACTCTCTTAGGACATGTGGTGTCGGCTAAAGGTATGGCCCCAGATCCTGACAAAATCATTTTTATATTAAAGTTGCCTAAACCTAAATCTCCTAAAGAGATTCAGAGTTTCTTGGGGCATACTGGATACCATAGAAGGTTTATAAAAATGTATGCAGAGATAGCCAGACCACTGGCTAGACTTACAGGTAAGGAAGTACCTTTTAAATGGGAAGAAGAGGAGGAAAAAGCATATCAAACATTACGGTCAAGGTTAGTGTCTGCTCCTATTTTGATCACACCTGAGTGGTCAAAAATCTTTCATATACATGTAGATGCCAGTGCCTATGCAGTGGGGGCAGTTTTGACCCAACCTAGTGAGGAATTTAAAGTGGACAGACCAATTCAATATGCCTGTAGAATCTTGACCAAGGCTGAAAGGAATTACAGTACTACAGAAAGGGAAGCCCTAGCAATGGTTTTTGCTGTCCAAAAATTTCGTCATTACTTACTGGGAGTAAAATTTATTATTATAACAGATCACCAACCACTAAAATACTTGCTCAACAAACCACAAGCCACTAGTAGAATATGGAGGTGGTTATTGTTGTTCCAAGAGTTTGATTTTTCTGTAGTCCACAGACCAGGTAAAGAAAATGTTATGGCGGATCACCTATCCAGAATCAATATCATGGATCAAGCTAGTGGAATCAATGATGATTTTCCAGATGCCCATTTGTTCGCTGTACAAGCTCAAGGTTGGTATTATGATATCAAGAATTTCATTAAAACTGGTGTGTATCTAGAAAAGGCTAGTGCTGTGCAAAGGAAGAGACTGCTAATAAAGAGTAGACCGTATACCTTCATTGAAGATAAATTATATAGATAGGGAAAGGATGACAGGTTTAGGAAGTGCTTGGAAGAAGAAGAAAAAGTGAGAGAAGTACTTCAATCTGCACATGAAGGAACAGGTGGTGGGCACCTTCCAGGACATATTATGAGTCAGAGGATACTAGATGCTGGTCTATGGTGGCCTACACTATTTAAAGATGCAGATGAATGGGGAAAGGCATGTGACGTTTGCCAGAGGTGTGGACCTAAGCCAACAAAGCAGAGGCATAACCCCTTGATTGTTTCCACTTCCTGGCAACCATTTGAGAAGTGGGGGCTAGATTTTGTAGGGCCCATCTACCCTCCGTCGATTCCAAAAAGAGACAAATATCTCTTGATAGCTACAGATTATGCAACAAAGTGGGCTGAAGCTATTGCTTCCCCCGACTGTACTGCCCAAATTGTTGCTGATTTCATTTACAGTAGCATCATTTGCAGGTTTGGATGTCCACTTGAAATTTGTACAGATTAGGGTACCCATTTTGTCAATAAGGTCCTGCACGAAATTTTCAATAGGTATAGAATTTTACATAGGACCTCTTGTGCCTACTATCCAAGAGCCAATGGACAGGCTGAATCGACCAATAAGGTTTTAATCTCAATGTTAAGGAAGGAATGTATGTTACAGCCCACTTCCTGGGGCATTGCTTATCAAGGTACCCTATGGGCATACAGGTTAGCTTACAAAGAGGCCATGGGATATTCTCCATTCCAACTGGTTTATGGCATATTGCCCATTGAGTCCTTTGAATTTTTACATGGATCACCTAAAATAGCATTCATGCAGGGCAGGAAAGATTGTGATGTCTCTCAGAGGCTTGGCACACTACATAAAGTGGAGGAGATTCGTCTACTAGCAACAAAACAATTGATAGAGACTCAGATGAAGAGGAAGGAGGCACATGATCGACATCTGTGGAACAACAACATAGAACCAGGCATGTAAGTTCTTCTCCATAGACCTCATATTCATACACAATTAAGAGGAAAATGGCTTCCACACTAGGAAGGACCTTATCGAGTCAAAACAATGCTAAATTGGGGTGCTGTGGAGTTAGAGATGCTGAAAGGAGAGGCCTTGCCACTGGTGAACATTTCAAGGCTCAAGGCATACCATCAACACACTTGAAGAAGTAGGGATCACCTGGAACTGCAAAATCTGTCCAGGTTGTACATAGCTTTCTCATCTCATTCCGCTCAGTTTTAGTAGTTTTCTTTATCAATTTTTCATACTTGTTCCTTGAGTTTTTAGCAAACCTATAAGGCATTTCATAACCTCTGCAAAAGTACAAATTTTGGGTATTTTTGGAAATTTTTATAGCATTTTTCTATCCTTTTTCAATATCATTTTCTTGCCAAATAGGAGGAATAAAAGGAGGATCTATGTGGTTTGATGAAGGAAATTGGGCCTAGCCCTGTAGAAAATTTCATGAGAATTTTTTCAGAAATTTTTGGCACTTTTTTGGCATTTTTTTGGATTTTTCCTTCATTTTTTCTCTATTTTTGGGTTATTTTCTTTCTTTTATTTTTCTGTATGGGTGTTCGAGGAAAAGAAAAAAAATAAAAACTTATTATTATTTTTTATTTTTTATGGCTCAAGGCTTTTGGCTCGGGATCGTGCCTCGGTTGGTCGTTTTCTACAAAATTGGAGTCATTTTCATGTTTTTTGGCCCCTCTGGATTCAATTTTTGCATTAATTTTATCAAAATCACACCTTTTCTCTGACTTTTGGTCAAAACCAACATGTTTTATGCACATTTCTCACATGTTTTTATTTCCCCACATTTTTCACATGGCTTATTCTCCCTTTGTCTTTCCTTATGTTTCATAATGTCCCATATGCACCCTCTGTAGCTCTACTATTTGACCATTTTAACCCTCTCCAGATCCCATCATCCTACCCCATGCCCTACCTTTACAAATCTGCCCAGCCACATCCTTAACCCTCCTATCCCTTCATCCCCGCCCCTCAGCCCTCCCCTCCACCCCTTTCTACCCTCCCATTGCAACCCTTTGCTTTTCCATTACCAAAATCCCACTTTTGGTTCTTCTCTAGTGCTTGTTCTGGTGGAGTTGTTTGCTGCTCAGGTGTCCTCTTCAAGATTTTGCAGCTCACAATTCATGATGTCCTCTATGCTTAGAGCTTTGGTTATAGCTCTCCAGGACGGAGAGCACATTAGGTGGTGGGCAACTGTTGAGCCCATAAAATTCATGTTAATCAAAGTCAACTACAATCAAAGTCAAAAGGTCAAAGTCAACTGGTAAAAGTCAACAAGGTCAAGGTGAAAGTCAACAGGTGCAAAGTCAAAGTGCTAAAGTGCAGGTGTCAAAGTGCACAGGTAGTGGACAATTAATTGTCCACAAAGGGTAAATTGGAGAAAGTGGGTTGCAAGTTGCAGAGGTATTTTCTCTAATTTCCCTAAGGTTCAAAGTGTTTTTAAAGTATTTTGGAAGGTTCAGGTGAACCCTCTCTTATGTGCAAAAGTGAAGACTTAAAAGGAAATGTGAAGGTATGTGAAGCGGCAGCGTACGCACAGGGGAAGTATGGCCCCCCAATTAAAATTTTGGGTTTTAGTCTAAAGTCACTACAAGACAAAATAGTGAGTCGTTGGCTGCCACTTGTGAAGACAATCTTGGGATATCAAAGTGAGCACCAAGATACTCTTGCAGTTAGGAGCCTACGTGATCGACACACTCAAATCAAGGCAAGGACTATTCTTGGACCAATTCTATAGTAAGCAAGAGAAGCATAGTCTAAGTGAAGCAAGAGAGAGAAGTGCAAGAGAGAAGTGCAAGAGTCACCAGTGTGCGACGCAGAGAAGTGGAGTTGAAGGAGTGAATGGAGAGTGACTAAGGGATTGTGCAGAGAGTGCTAAGCTAGTCCCCCAAGGATCTCAAGGTCTCCTTGCAGTGTGCGCGTGCTGACAGAAGGTATTCGTTCCTCCCCCTTAGTGGAAGCTTGCTGCAAGGTGTGCACAAGGATAAGCTTGAACCAGGTGGAGGTCTGGTGCAGTGGAGGATGGAGGCAAGAAGACTTTGGGGTATTTGGTATTTTGTCATTGAGCACTCTGTGGGATTGTGCACAGAAGTATTGGTTTGTATTGTGCTTCAAACATTGTAATTGTCTTACTGTAATCAATCGGCAGAAGCTTCCAAGGTGTATTTCCTCTCCTGGTCTTTTCCTTTTCTCCTACAAACCCTCAAACTCCTTCTTGTCTAAGAATCCCCCAACAGTTAGGGTTGTAGGCATATATACAAGCCAAAGGGAAAAAACCTCCTAAAGAGGGAAAAAAGTGCCCCGATAGTCCTGAGTGTGTTCACACACATCACTATGGAAATATATCAAAAAATCCCCGTTGGAGTGATGCAGTGAACAAGGAGCTAGAACCCATGTATAAGGAAGTGCCAAGATATGTGGAAAGAGATCAATCCACAAAAGGAATTACGCCCAAAGCTTTACAGAAAGATTCAAGCTTCTACAAAGGCAAAGATTTTGTGAAAAGATATGCAATGTTATCGTGTGTGCGAACATATTCCAAACTGATCTCCCTAGCAGAGAACCTCTCCCTGACATAATGATAATGCACCTCAATGTGCTTTGTGCAAGCATGGAACATAGGGTCCCTCACAACTTCCAATGCACTCTTGCTGTCAGTGAAGATGGTGGTGGCAGAAGATTGATCGACACCAAAATCAACCAAAAGGCATCTAATCTGCACACACTCAACACTCGCTATGAAATCTTCCCTATACTCAGCCTAACAACTAGAAGTGGCCATAGTAGGATGCTTCTTGCTCAACCAAGATATGCATGAGCTACCAAGCATGAAGCAAAAAACACTTAATGGACACATGAGTGTCATAGCAACCAACCCAATCAGAGTCAGAAAAAGCATGTAAATCTTGTGGTAGTGATCCCTCCTTGGGATAAAACAATCCAAGTATCCAGGTACCACTCAAGTAGCAAAAGATACACTTGCCTGCCAATGCTTGACACCAAGGTAATGCATAAACCTGCTCATTTGAGAGACAAAAAACTGAATGTCAATCTGAGTTATGCATAAGTAAACCAAGCATCCAACAACTTGCTGATAGAGAACAACATCAAATGCACCTCCAGCATCATGAAGACTCAACCATAAACCTATTTCCATAGAGATTGACAATAGCTTCGCAATATTCAAGGCCAAAATATTGCAATAATATGTCAATAATTTTCTTGACACAAAGCTATTCCACCATCAATTAGCATGAATTAAATGCCCAAATAATGATGCAAATACCCAAAATCGGACATCTCAAAAGAGGCATGTAAATCCACCTTTAAATCAGCAATACGCTTCGCATTAGGACCAGTGAGCAGCATGTCACCAACATAGTCAACAATGATCACAAGCACATCATTTGCACCCTTAACATATAAGGTGCTCTCAATTGGATTGTTCTCAAAATCATGTGCAATCAAGTAGGCTTATATCTTTTCATACCAAGCACGTGGTGCTTGCTTCAAACCATATAAGGCTTTTCCAACCTGCGCACTTTATTTTCATGCCCTTTCTACACAAAACCATGGGGCTGAAATAGATACACTTCTTCATGTAAGTGACCATTTAGAAATGTAGTTTTAATGTCCAACTGATGTACATTCCAACCATGATGAGCTACAACTACACAAACGCTATGAACGGTGTGTATTTAGCATGTGGGAGCAAAGGTCTCATCAAAATCAATTCCTCTCTCTTGAGCATAACCTTTTGCAACAAGCTTAGCCTTATACATGTCCTCTATTCCATCAGGCTTATGCTTTAGCTTGTATACCCATTTGGTGCCAATGGTCTTTTTTTTCGGAGGCAAATCACATAAAGACCAAGTACCATTCTTCATAATAGCAACATATTTTAATTGCATAGCAGCCATCCAATTTTTTGAATTTTGTGCTTCATCAAAAGAAACAAGATTGTTCTCATCACAAAGATTAGAGACAGCCATTGCATAGCAATTTGATGCAAAAGAAGCAGTATGAGAGTGCGAACGAGTATGATATGACATAGATGCATCTAATTTGCTATATTGTAAAGTTTGCACTAGCCATTTAGGCATAGTTTTTGCCTCCTCTATATCAGCCCTCTCATCAACAAGTGCATGTAAATCTGCTTAAAAAATTAAATAATCTACATCATTATGTGGAACCTATAAAGGCTAAGAAATTGCCTCATTTGGACTAGCACTTGATTGTCCACCTGTAAAAAGAGGCAGCAAAGTGTCATACACATCTTTGGAGCTAACTGATGTCTCATTAATACATGAAAGTAATGGCTGAATTGCATCTTCCATAAAAACAACATCACGACTAACCAAAATGCATTTAATATGTGGATGATATAGACGATAGCCTTTGCTTTCAGAACTATAACCAACAAAAGTACCTTTCACTACTTTATCATCCAATTTTCTATGTTGTTGTTTAGGCACTAATGCATATGACAAACAACCAAAGACACAAAGATGAGCAACAAATGGCTTCCAACCATGCCAAGCCTCATATGGAGTGATAGACTGTAGTGCTTTTGTGGGACACCTATTAAGTACATATGTTGCACACATAACAACCTCAAGCTAGAAGTCGTAAAGCCTGACTTTTGACCATACACCTCACATTCTCCATGACATACATGTTCTTTCTTTTAGAAACTCCATTCTATTGAGGTGTATACAACACTTTACACTGATGTTTTATCCCATGTTCAACCAAAAAAGCATTAAAATCAGAAGACATGTATTGCCCCCTCGATCAAAATGGAGGGTGTAGATTTTTCATGCTCAAAGATTTTCACCCAAAACTAGAAACTATTTGATGCACATAAACACTTGGTATTTGCTTGCAATGGATAAACAATGGACACACCCTTGCATGCATAGAAAAATCATCAATAAAAGTCACAAAGTAAAGGTAGTTCTCAAAAGAAGGTGTTTGCATAGGACCATAGACATCACTATGAACAAGCTACAATTTCTGAGTAGCTCGAATCAAACCATCTTTTGGGAAGGAGCAACACTGCATTTTGCCCAAAAAATAGCCTTCATAGACATGTTTACTAGGTGCCTTAAGTTTGGGTAGAGAGGATACCATTTTAGGTTTTTGGAGGTGTACCAAATCAACAAAATTCAAATGAGCAAAGCATGCATGCAAAAGCTTTGCATATGAGATAGTCTGAGAATCTTGAACCGCACATGCTAAATCATTAATAGTTTTTGCATAGTCTATGAGCTTATACAACTCATGACATAAAATGCCAAAAGCAATAATAACATCGTCATTTGACATGTCATGAACTATATGTTGGTGCAGGACAATCAACAATTGATGTTTTGATGAAGAGTTGAAGTCAAGATTTGAAGGAAAGATTCAAGTTGTGAAGCATGGAAGAAGAATACATTCAGAAGAGGAAGATGTGTACACATATGTACAGATAGTTCAGTTATATCTTTGAGAAGTCATAAGGTTGTAAATTTTTGTATATATATATATACTATGAAAATGTCCGGGAAAAGTAGAGAGAGCATGAGAATAGAGTAATCAGTAGTTGTATGTGTCATTAGACATCTTAGAAGTAAGTGAAGACTCTCTCATCACTCAATTGTAATTTTTCTCAGAAATGAAGAAAATGTTGCACCCGATATTCTTGAGTTTTCTCCTTCTGTGTTAGATCTTTTGTGGAATGCTGTTGTACAAGTCTAAGTCTATAGGTGATCGACCTCTGTACAAATTTTTAGCTTCCAATTGTGTTCAGGCTGAGAGAATTGAGTGTAGGAACATTTACATATGTAAATGAGCAGAAGTGAAGTTGCAGGAGGCACAAAATTCGATACGAATGTTTCGATCAATTCTCCTTCGACAGTTTAAAGTTTTGACCAAGCATTTAATCTTTAAGTTGGAAGGTAAGCTACTTGTGGCTAAAAGCATTTGTAGAAACGGGTTCTAGATTGAGAGAACCAAAAGGTTTAAAGTCATAGGTGTCTAAATCGACTTCTCAGAAGAACAGTTTTAGACATAGGTGAGTTGTTGAGATCATTTCTCAAGATCTACTAAATCTTTTGGAGTGATTAAACTTGGACATGTGCATGTGAATATGCGTGTATATATATGTGCATATGTATGTGTATGTGTATAAGTATGTGTTTATGTGTGTATGTGTATGTCTATGTGTATGTGCATGCATGTGCATGTAGATATGTTTGTGCATATGCATGCATGTATGTGTATGTGTAAGTGTATGTGCATATGTGTGTGTATGTGCATGTGTATGTGTGTGTATGTGCATGTGTATGTGTAGAAATATGTGTATGTGTGTGTATGTGTATATTCATTCATGAACATGCATGTGCATGTATATGTGCATATGTACATATGAATGTGTAAGTGTGAGTATGTTAATTAATGAAAATTATACAATTTAAATGACATTGTTATACTTTATGGAATATTGGAATGTTAAATGGGTTTAATGCCTTGAGGTTTTTAATGTGTTTTGTGTTTTGACTTAGTAAGTGAAGATCCATGAGGGTGTGAATGCACATGGACTTGTTTAAATATTTTTTAAGATATTTACAAGAATATTTTTAGAAAATAGTTATTTTTTGAAGATAGTTATTTTTAGTTATTTTTGTAAATAAAACAAAAGCACGTTATTTAAAGCGTGGTCCTCATGTATCTTCTATTCAGGATGTAATATGAAATACCTATGGGATTTGAACTCATGACCTACCAGCTAGGAGTACGATGGGCTAACCACTTGCCCCAAATGCCATGGTTGAGGATTACTTCCTAATCCTCCCTCTTAGGGTGTGGTTCAACCATCTTTTGCCCATCATTTCTTGAGTCTAACACTCTCTTCTCCTTCTAGAGATCATTGTCCTCAATGATCAATCCTAGATCTCCCCTCAAATTGATGTTCTCAACCTTGCATAGTCTCTTGAACCATTTTTGTTCTCAACCTTGGTCTCTTGAACCCTTGATCTCAACCTTGGTCTCTAGAACCTTGCCTTTCCACTTCTTGGCCACTTGCCTACGATCTTGCCTTATTCACAACCTTGGTCTCTTGAGCCCTTGTTCTCAAACTTAGTATCTTGAACCTAGTTCTCACCCATGATAGGTATCTTGCATCCTCAATATAGTGCTTCCATTGGAACGCTCCTTCTAAGAGCTTTCCAATGGTATCTTACACGTCTAAATCCGACCTATGGATTGGGAGATACACTCTAATCTTCGATGGTCTCACCTTTGAAAACGACACGCGTGCCTTCGTTTCCCAAGCCCACTTCCTAGGCTTTGATACGAATGTTGCCCTTCGAATCTCGCAGATGCACGAACGCAGAGGATAATACAAAAACAAAATCACACAAAAGTACTCAGAGAATAGAAAGAGACAAGAGATGACACCACATTGGGTACAATCTCCCCCCCACATACTTTGATGGACGAGTCTATCAGAGCATGTGTGTTCATAGGTATTTCATATTATGTCTCGAATGGAAGATACATGAGGACCACGCTTTAAATAACGTGCTTTTTCTTTATTTACAAAAATAACTATCTTCTAAAAATAATTATCTTCTAAAAATATTCTTGTAAATATCTCCAAAAATATTTGAATATGTCCATGTGTGCTCACACCCTCATGGATCTTCACCTGTTAAATCAAAACACAAAACACATTAAAAACCTCAAGGCACTAAACCCATTTAACATTCCAATATTCCATAAAGCATAACATGCCTTCCAGTTGACGAGCAACTGACCTCAGTTGATAAGAATAAAATAGACATGGATGGCCACTCACATGTCCCATCATTGAACAATCACAAGCATGTTCCATGTAAAAACACATATCCAATCCAAAAGTGATTATAAAAATGAATTTCTTGATGTAATAAAATAACTTTTGGAAAACCATGAATGATTAGTAGTAGTGTGAAATAAATTACAAGCCTTTGCTCAATGGAGTAAGAAACTTTTAGTATGTCTTGAATGCTTGAATGCATATACATACAAATTTCCTAAAAATTTCAGTAGCATTAGAGTGCAATTTTGAAAATTGGAAAAATTACGACAAGCAATTTTCGTGATATCGATGACGACAGGCACAATCTATCTATAAATAGACCGAAAGGGGATTATACACTGACAAATATAGATTTCTCTCCTTGCTAACCTACAAGAAAATACTTACCTGTCCCTGTAAGAAAAATATATGCACCGCACAAGACGAATCCATGTCGAAACTACATGTCTAGTTTAGATACTATGCAAAATTGCATGTCTTATATGTAATTTGATGGAAAAAGAGAGCAACAATGCAGATAAATTGACAAGAGACTTATCTTGAAGTTCAAAAAGTAATTTGCAGGTATTTGAAGGTGCCAAAACTGTGAAAATAACCGAGACTAAATCCAAAGTATGGGTTCCAGCCATTTTTTAAAGAGCTCTGAAAGAGCTTTCCACAACAACAAAAAACTCTGAATTTGGAGATGGGATGCTGAAGATAAAGTTGAAAGAGTGAAAAGAAGTAGTGATTGTTGGTTAATTGAACAAACTTATAGCGATGGAATCCTACAAGGAACTTCGAAATTCATCACTACTTCAGCCCAATGCACACCAGTGTGACCTTCATATCGTATTTATGCACGGTTAAACCAAAGTGAGCGTTCTCTTTCTTGGCTCCTCGATGCGCTGAATATCAGCACATGCCTTTTTTGTCACGTTAAGAGGAGTCGCTCTGCCTAGTAGCGCGTGCTTGACATCCCACATGTCTGATATTCAGCAGTCAAGGATATATCAGTGGAGCATAGTTCTCAATTTCTTGACTGGAGCGTAGTTCTCAAGTTATAGATCGTTGTCCTAACAAAGGAAAACAAAAATAATCTTCCCTGTGCGTGTGTAAGCTCTAAACGCGGGTAACGCTGAAAACTCCAACAAATACGCGTCCAATAATACTCTCTGAACGCAGTCGTATACAGAAGCCCATTCATATGAAGTCCTCATCCAACTCGTGTGCGAAGGTAACTTGATGACGACAGTGCTCCAGGAGCCTCGAAAAGTGTGACGCCCACATATGCAAAAGACGATGATGTGAATATTAGAAAATCACGCAACAAAAAAGAAGAATATGGCCGAAAAATCTCACACCACATGTTGTCATGGACGAGTCTATCAGAACATGTGTATTTATAGGTATTTCATATTACGTCCTGAATAAAAAATACATGAGGGCCATAATTTAAATAATGTACTTTTGTTTTATTTACAGAAATAACTAAAAATAACTATCTTCTAAAAATAACTATTTTCTAAAAATATTCTTGTAAATATCTCAAAAAATATTTGAATAAGTCCATGTGCATTCATACCCTCATGGATCTTCACCTGCTAAATCAAAACACAAAACACATTAAAAACCTCAAGGCATTAAACCCATTTAACATTCCAATATTCCACAAAGTATAACAAATATACAAACAACAAAAATTGTACTTATAATAATCAGCCATATATTATGATCGGTGAACTTCTTGAATACCTACAATAAAGAATATATATATATATATATATATATATATATATATATATATATATATATATATATATATATAGAGAGAGAGAGAGAGAGAGAGAGAGAGAGAGAGAGAGAAAGAGAGAGAGAGAGAGAGAACCCAAGATCGCTGAAATGCAAACTTGTTGAAGCCCAAAAAGCACTGTATGACTTCGGACACACTTTGGCCATCACAGTAGTCAAGGAGTACTAAAATCATAGGATATCGACCATAAGACATTAGAGTCGATAATCACTCAACACCCATCTAATGCCATCAGAAATTCACTAGTTTCCACATGGCTATCCCCTATTCTTGAAAACCAAACTTCACTAGTAGGTGTTGATGGCACAAATATCCAATTTGTGAGGAAGTTTGGATTTGTATACTCATTGATAAACACCTCACATGAACATTCTTACTTGCAATGACCATGATTTATTGAAAGATGTCATTTTAGGACACCAATGGTTGGTCGAGCATACAACTTCACTAGACATGACTAAGTGCACACTGACTATTCATGCAACCAACAGAGCTATCACATGCTTTCTCAAACAAATCAATGATAATGTCACGAAAACACAAGCTATGGTGAAGGTTTTCTCTATATGCTTGAGTCCACTCCAAATTCTCAACATCACAAAGAATCTGAATCGGAGATAATTGAACATCACAAAGAATCTGAATCGGAGATAATCAATGTAGATTTTGATTTTGTAGATCACAAGTAGCACTCTAGGTATTTTAACATCTATCCGTCAAGCAAGTATGGGTTCCCAAACCACTCCTCAAAGTATAGAACAATCATCCTCAAATTTCGGTGACTAAGACCCACATGATTCCATATCTTTGCAAAAGACACAACCTAGTCGGATATATGAAGTAGACACCTGAAAACCCACCAAGCCACAAGAACTAGTCAAAAGCATGCCATCAAGGAGTACAAAGGAAAGCACAAATGGAGCATGCAAAGAAGTCTATAGCCATGAAACAAATATGGGTCCCAATGTCCTAGATATAGTCATTAGACCACTACAAGGCATCACAACACACTAGAGCATATGGTGTAAATTTGGATCCCTAAATCCCAAAGTTTATTCAGAAAAGGAGCTGCAGGCCCAATTCATAGAAAACCAAGTCCTTTACCCCTAAGACTTTCAAGATTCTTAAAGCCCACCCATGACGAAGAACATAACAACACAAGATGGCTCCATAATAGATGCAAATACTTAACTACAAACATAGGGCCCAACCACTTTTTGTTGAATAACAAACTCAACCATGTCTCTAACTTTACATGTATGGGTGGCCCAACCACTTTTTGTTGAATAACAAACTCAACCATGTCTCTAACTTTACATGTATGGGTTGTTAAGCCACAATCAAACCCCCCCTCCCCCCCCCCCCCCCCCCCCCCCTTCCAAGATCACCTTCATAACGGATTGCCTATCTCCTATGGAGAGGCCACAATAGAACAAGGACAACCTCTTCGTGTAAGATCCTTGTGCTCATTGCACAACCCTATCTCTTGCACACAATTTAATATCATTTGCGCTTAAAGTAGACATCTGGTTAGGGCCACATTCCACAACTTGCATGAGACATAGTTGTGACATCCCATGTGTGCGAGAGTGATACATTGACATATGAGGTCATCAATCACCTATATACTTTGTTTTGTTTTACTCATGTTTCCTTGCAAGTGATCACTACTCAATCTCGATATTCAATGTCGACACCACATGGAGCCTCCATCATCAGGTCAAAGCCAACCACATCATCATCATGTGAAGTTCTACCGCTCTTTATAATAGAATGCCCCTTCAAGAGCTAGCGCTAGGGTACCATGCTCATGACCCTTTTTTTTCTTTAATCTTTCACAGCATTTTGTTCTTTTTCATTTCAAAGATAGGCGTGCATAGGGCCAACCTACAAGACCATGGACAAGCGCTTTTTCTTTATTTTTTGTCGTACACTAAAAAAAGTAATATATCTATCTTACTGACAAAAAAGAGAGAAAACCAAGAAATATCACTTTGTTTTCTGTAAAAGCTTACTTTCTAGGGAGTCAGAAACCCCAATGTGCTTCAACATCCACACTTTGTCATAACCAATAACATGCAGATCATCTTTCAAGGGCGATAAACTCTAGGAGGGGAGAATGTTGGAGATAGAGACTAACTAAAGCAATTTTTAAAGGTCAAAGAGAGAGAAGATGGTTGGCGATGTACAGGACCAAAGCAAGAAGCATGGTGGATGCACTCAAGCAATGCAACAGGCTAATGGGAGCCCCAAAAACTTCAAAATTATCCCTCAAATTAACCGTTTTTATGTAAAAATCCACATTTAAAAATATTTCTAAAACACGTTTCTTGTGATTTACTCTATATTTGTGCAAGTCGAGGAGCTCTTGAGCTTGAGTACTAATTCCTTACCTACAAATTTAGGAGATTTTTATTCACTCCAATCGGATATGTTAGCAGCCGCTGGATTGGAAATGTATAACTGAATCTTGTTCGCACGAGCGAAAAGTTATTACAGACAGTTTGTAAAAGTTATATAAATCAAAGAAAGACGCGCCAGTGACATTCCGTGGTGGATCACTAGACTGTCTGTCTGGGTGACTGAGCGGGGCGTTACTGTAGTGTTTGTTTGCATAATTTCAAGTATTCTGAGTTTTATGTTCGCCTCTTGTCTTGTCTGCCATCGACATCTGTTCTGTTTGTTAACTTTATAGACGTTCGAGAGATCACCAGACTGTCTGTCTGGGTGATTTGTCTGTAGCGTTACTGTGTGTCGAGTTGATTAATTCAGAGTATCTTGTCGAATTTTGGAGTATTCTGTGTGTGTCTATGTTTCGTCTTGTCTGTTGTTTGTTGGTATCCATTGCGGTTGTGAGTCTCAGCTAGTTCGCGTATCGGGTTGTTTCTTTTCTTGAAATGTTCTGCAAATGTGTGGCGAAGTCTGTGCAGTTGCGGTAGCTCTTCTAGTATTCGGGTTGTCTTAAGTTGTCTGTAGTATCTAGGTCTAGGTTTCATACGGCAAAGTTTAAACGATAGTCGGATTTCTTGGGTTGCGTACTGACCTTCAGTACGGTGTATCTGAATACCTGGATTCTCTGTGTCTTCGGATATGGGTCGGATTGTGGTATCCATTCGGTAAAGGTTGACGATTACTCTTGTTTCTGGTATTTTCAATAAGTTATGTGCAGATGCAATATAGCATCTTAGCGTATTCGGTACACGTGGCTGAGCTAAACTATGAACTGTAATGTCTAAGTACAACAGAGTATTGATAGAGCCCTCAACATCAGTATATTGTTGTGTGTAAGTAGTTAGTTTGGGAACTAAGTATAGGGCCTCTGTCTAACATACCCCTTCCACTCCCAAGTACCCAAGAATCGCTTAATTGCACTTCTGACAGTTAGAATAAACAACGTTTAACACTGACGTCGTCTGTGGGAAGGTGGTAGCAGATCAGATTGTTGCAAACCAGTTGTGGAAACGTGACTGTAAATTTTTAATCGACAGTAATAGTACGCGATTCGTACAAAAGATGATACATGCCAGTGATTCGGTGAAACGTATCCAAAGAACCGCCAGCCTGGGGTACTTAATTTGCTAAGGACGACTCCGGTAGGTAGAAGTACAACTAGGTCTAACCCAGTTGTCAAGAAAGTAAAGAACGTTAGTAGTGATTCCAGTCATATTCCGGTGGAACGTGCTACGCCTCTGGTAAATTCCAGTATGATTTCGGCACAGTTTGTCGAAGATATAGTAACTCCAGAATCTACCAGGACGCAGCCTGAAGTCAGTTTAACAACATTGGGTAAAGATTCAAATTTGTTTACGACTAGAAACACCTTAACCAAAGAAATTAGTGAAGGAGAAAAAAGCACCTTGTTTTGGTGAAGATTCGACACATTCCGGTGATATTTCGGTAACAGTTGCTGAAAGATCGCAGTTCTCCGGCGACGGTTTACCATTTCTCGGTGAATCTTCAGCCCAGTCACCGCTATTGGGAGTAAGCTTCCCTACATTTGACATCAAGAAGGAAGGTAGTTTGTTCGAAACCGAGATTCGAAACATACTGAACAAGATTATCGAACCTGAAAGTGCACAGGCCGACGATACAGATTCCGATAGTTCAGATATTCAGCCCCGGGATACAGAAGATAGTCACAATACAACCATCAAAGCCAATGGGCAACAACAACAACTATGCCCACCAAGGCCGACTCCAATAGGAGTCACGTACACCAAATTTGGTGGATTCCCAGGAGATGACCCGGATGCTCATGTACGCACATTTGAGATAAGTTACGCAGTGCTCAACCATCCACCTGATCCGGCGTATAAGGCTATTGTTTTCCAAACATTGGTTAATGAAGAAGCTAGATGGCTTACAGAATATGATATTAACCATTTCGGAACCTATGAAGCAGTAAAGGATGCCTTTTTGCAGAGATTCAGGCTAAAGAAGGATCCAGCCGAAATTTTTGACTACCTGCAAAACAATAGACAGAAGATAAATCAAACAGTACAGGAATACGCCACTCTATTCAGGACTCATTTGAGGCAGTTACCACCAGCACATGCCAACCTACCGGATGACATTATTACTCAATGGTTTATCAATGGATTGACTCTGCAACTTAAAAAGATTATGATCATACGTTGTGTAGGAGGTATGACGCTAGATGAAGTGATTGCAATGGCTTTGCAGCTAGAAAACAAGGTTGGAGGATTTACAGAAGATTTGGAGTGGTTAAAAGCAAATAGAAATATCGCCGAAGACCCGACTAGACAGATGTACTGCACTACATGCAAGAATTAAGGCCATACTAGTGCCACTTGTGCACTTAATCAATTGTTTTGTGCTATCTGCAACACTACCAGACACACAACCGAAAACTGTGCATATAACGCCAAAGTACAGGGACCAGCAACTGTCAATGCAATTATACAGGAACCAGTGCAGCCAGCCAATCACTATGTACCTCCGCAAATGAGAAACAACCAGCAACAAGGATATCGAAATTACAGAGGACAGAGAAATAATAACTACAATGCAAACCGCTGGCAGGCCGAACCAGCACCGGAAAATCCCAATTTGCCACCACCGCACTGACATTTTTGTGGTGAATTTGGTCACATTAGAAGATTTTGTAAGGATGCAGCTGAGTATGATCAGAGGAAGAAAGAACGTCAAAACCCAATGGCTAATATGGTACAAATCACACCAGTAGAAACGCACGCTGTAGTAATTCAGACCCGATCCGGTAAACAACTGCAACCAACAACAGAAATATTTGAACCAGACATACGTGAACAACAAAGGATGTATGATAAAGCTAGTCAATGGACCACCGCCGAACCTCCAGTGTTCCCAGATCCTATTCCGGTGACCCAGGCTCCGTTAACCGAGGAAGGAACACAACAACAGGATTCTAATTCAGCAGCAGGCACATCATCTTTAGCAGGCGCATCATCTTCAGAATCTGTGGAAAATACAATCCAATCACAAAATGCCTGGGAAAATTTATCTAAAGCATCCATCACTCTTCCTCTGGGCCAATTACTTCACTAGTACCGGGAGTTTGACAACAATTCCAACAACAGTTCAGTCCTGTGCCTTCTTGCATTCCAGCAACAGCAACAATGCAACCGGAACTTGATTCTACGGTCGATCATTCAGTTCCTTTAATTACGATATGATATAAAAATCATAAAATCGAACAGGTACTAATTGATGGAGGATCTGGTGTCAACATTGCTACTGCTGCACTATGTAAAAAGTTAGGATGGACCGAAATCGAACCAGTTCAGTTTTTTGTCAGAATGGCCGACCAATCAAGAGTTCATCCCGTAGGACTTGTACGAAATGTACCAATAACTTTACAAGGTACAACATTTAAAATGACCTTTGTCATACTAGAATTACCAGAATCCACCCTTGATTATAATCTCCTTTTTGGCCGACCTTGGCTGAAGCACGCTAAGGTGATACAAGATTGGTCTGCATAGGAACTCACTTTCAAAGATAATAATCGTAAATACGTTGTAAAATTAGATGCTATACAACCTTGCGAGTTGCATGCTAGACCGTATTTTGCAGAACCAGTCCATATGCTAGATGGGTTGTCATATGATGAAGAATAAGAGTTTCTGAAAAATAACATTGACTTGATCTCCCTAGGAACTGTTGATCTACAATTTGTTGTAGATAATTGGAATCCTACAGTTTGTACGGTGATGACTGTAACAGAAAAAGATATGAAAGAAGATAAGGCTACCATAAATGATGCTGATCTACAACAACTTTTTAAGCCATCTGAGAATACAGAGAAGCCTCAACAATTCTATGTTCCAGAAGATCAGCTGACCACCTACAATTTAGGTGATGAAGAAAATCCACGACCTGTTAAGATAGAGGAGAGCTTACCTGAGTTATTTTAAGCAGATTTAATCCAACTACTTCGAGAATTTTCTGATGTATTTGCTTGGGATTACAAAGATATGAAGGGTTTGGACCCGCACATCTATCAACACAGGGTCATGCTGAAGCCGGAAGCAAAACCACTTAAGCAACGCAGCTATCGGATGAATCCAAACTATGCATCACAGGTAAAGGCAGAACTTGATAGGCTACTCAAAGTCGGATTCATTGTACCAGTAGAGCATGCTGAATGGATCTCACCAATTGTTATTGTCCCTAAAAAGAATAAGCAGTTACGAATATGTGTAGATTACCGGAAACTGAACGCAGCTATGGTGCTTGATCCCTTTCCGCTACCTTTTCTTGACACAATGCTTGATAGAGTAGCAGGACATGAGATGTATTCATTCTTAGATGGGTACAATGGGTATAATCAAGTTAGAATGGCTGAACAGGATATACCGAAGACCACCTTCATTACCAACTGAGGTGTTTTCGCATGTATTATGTGGTTTGGATTAAGAAATGCCCCAAGTACATTCCAAAGGTGTATGCAGAAAATATTTTCTCCTTACCTTACCTCTTTTATGCAAGTATATCCCGATGATTTTTCGATTTTCGGTAAGATGATAACACACCTGTTCCATTTACGGTGCTGCTTTGAAAAGTGCAGAGAATACAGACTCTGTTTGAACCCAAACAAATCTGTGTTTGTGGTTTCATGTGGAAAGCTACTTGGTCACATTGTATCTGCACAGGGTATACAGGTGGATCCAGAAAAATCACAGCTGTGTTAGAAGCATCCATACCCACTACACCTAAGGAAGTAATGCGCTTCATGGGCCAAGTAAGATGGCATGGTCGACACTTACGATGGCTTGCTGATTTGGCAATACCACTGAACCAATTGATAACCAAGAATCCTCGACAATTTGACTGGACCCCGGACTGTCAAACTGCTTTTGATCGTCTAAAGGGATTACTAACACAGGTTCCAATCTTACAGCCTCCTGACTGGGATCGCCCATTTCATGTATTTTTTTATGCTTCAGATATAGCAATAGGGAGCATTCTAATGCAACAAACCGATAAGTGGTTCAGACCAGTGTACTATGCAAGTCGAAGATTAGCCCCTGCTGAAAAGAATTACTCTATAACAGAGAGAGAATGTCTAGATCTAGTGTATTCTGTCAAGAAATTCAGACATTATTTGCTGGGCCGTAGGTTTACTTTTCACGTAGATCATGCTACACTTGTCTATCTAGTTCGGCAACAACATTTAGGTGGTCGATTAGCACGATGGGTTCTGCTTTTACAAGAGTTTGACTACGAAGTTATTCATCGGCCAGGCAGTTCACATGCCTTAGCAGATTTTCTCTCTTGCTTAGATTCGGGTGAAGCTCCGGTCGGTATAGATGACACAACACCGGCAATTTATGTCTTTGAACCGACTAATGATGAAATTACAGACCCACCTATGCCATCTACATATTATGATCAGATGTTGACCTTCTTCGCTGATGGATGCCTTCCTACTCAGACTTCTCCTGCAATACGAAGGAAAATTTCAGTTTTCAGTCGCCGATTTCGGTTGATTGCTGTGGAATTATACTATATAGATCACACTGGAGTTTTACTTCGTTGTATTCCACCACATGAAGTTAACTCAGTCATTAATTTGGCTCACTCAATTCCTTCCGGTGGCCATTTTGCTGCAGACTTAACACACCGGAAAATTCTGCAAAGTGGTCTTTGGTGGCCTACTATGTACAGGGATGTATCACAGTTTGTCAAACAATGTGATAGTTGTCAGAGATCTAGAGAGCCCCTGCAACATCACCTTTTCCCTCTACAAACTGTCTTGCCATTAGAGCCTTTTCAGAAGTGGGGTCTAGATTTCATTGTCCCTATTACACCACCAGAAATCCTCAGTAATAATTGTTATATTTTGACATGTTCTGATTATGCTACCAGATGGGCAGAAGCCTGGGTTTTACGGTCTGCCACAGCTGTTGCGGTAGCTAAGTGTCTACTGAAGGATGTCTTTCCACGTTTTGGCTTACCGTTGGAACTTATTACAGATCAAGGCACTCATTTTGTCAACAATTTAATGAAAGTACTCACACATTCGTTTCAGGTCACACATAAATTTAGTTCACCATATTATCCTCGTGCAAATGGTTTGGCTGAGAGTACAAACAAAACTTTGTTGAATATGCTTCGAAAACTCATTTTAGAAGCACCGGAAAGATGGGATCAACTGCTACCTGCAGTATTATGGGCATATCGGACTACATACAAGGTAATGATAGGATTAACCCCTTTCAAACTAGCTTATGGATTAGAAGCCATAGCACCGATGGAGATAGTTATGCCAAGTTTACGAGTAGCAATCGCTCAGAAACTGCTACCTGAAGAATCACTGTCATTTCGGTTGGATACGCTCAGAGAATTAGACGAGCATCGATGGCACAGTTTTTTGACTATGCAGGAAGTATAGCTAAGACAAGCTCGAACACATGATCGATATCTAAAGACTCCAATTTTTTCGGTGGGACAACTTGTACTCTTTTACAATGCAAAGTCGAATCGCTCTGCTGGCAAATTCAAGTTATGATGGTTTGGTCCCTACCGGATTGCTGAACAAGTGGGCCCACCAACTTTTTGGTTGACCACTTTGATCGAAATTCCTCTTCCAAAGGTGATAAATGGATCAAAGCTGCGGCCGTATCAACAAGCATCTAATCCACACTGAAACGTTTCGCGGTTAGCCGCGTCTCTTGGCGTTCTCTTTTCTTTTATTTTCTTTTCTTTTCTTTTTTGGCGTGCTTAATAAAATAAGTCTATAAATATCCGCGTTTTGATACCTAATTATGTCCATAGTCGCCCTGCCCTTGCCAGCTACTCACGCATGCACACCGAAGTTAAGAATTATCATCTCAATTCCGCGTGCTGATTAGTCATTCTTGATTGCTCTCCCCTGCAACGCATCTACTTAACCTTTTATGTTTCGTCGAAAATCGCTATTGTGTTTGTGTGATTTGTGTTATTGTGCGTACCCTGTGTTCTATGTACTTGTGATTGCTGTCTCTGTGTGCGCCATGGAAGCTTTGGCTAACTATGCCGCCTTCCGTGATGGACTCCCTGCCGACATAGGAGAGTTCCTGCGCATTTGTGGGCTATCCAACTTCGCTGAACTGCCTTGGCATTCAGTAGAATCCCACCCATTCTTTGCCCAGATCATCTCCGCCATCGCTAACACACCTGCCACCGAGCAGAGTTGGCCGATCACCTCCCTCCCATCCCGTACACTGATCACGTTCCAAACATTTGCTGAATCATTCCGACTCCCTTCGCAAGGTCGGGAAAATGGCCCGAACCTCCCCATAGCAACAATGACCCAATTATTTCCTAGGTATTCGTCAAACAAATACGCGATCCTTTGTCGACCAGAACCTGAAAGATCAGCCCTCCAATTCTTAGTAGCTATTCTCAACCTACAGAAACGCACCTATGGAATATCCCGTCCCTTCTACTCCGCCATAGACTTAGCTGCCCGAGAACCAGTAAATTTCACGTCCTATTTCTTTCAACGCATTCACAAAGAATGCGTAGCAATCATCAAACAGGTAAACAAAGGAGGAACGCCAAGATCAAGACTCCCTCATATCATATCATTCCTGTTTCCGGCCATCCTTGCAGCACAACCACCACCCAGAGGCCCGGTCCTAAGACATGAAGAATCTATGCAATTATGGGATGATGATGAAGAAGATGAAGAGGAGCTAAACCAACTCTTCCGCCGGAAGAGAATCAGAATCAGTTCTTCTGAGAGTGAAGCACAGGGATCAGCCGAAGGAAACAAAGATGACGACAAGGAAGAAGAAAAACATGACGAAGAAACATTCCACGACACCGCAACATCGATGCAACACGAATCATCTGCGCAATCGTCGTCAGAAGAGGAGCAACAAGAACAGGAGAATCATACTGAAGCCGACACAACCTCTACAGAAGAAGCATCCCAACAACAATCTGAGCGGGAACAACAAGCAGATGAGGAACAAATTGCTAAAGAAGTTCTCGTAGAGCTGCTTAAGGAAGTTGACTCCACAGCCGCAAAAACTGCACAACACACCAAAGATAAGGTAACACAGTCAAATTCTGTTCTTCCCACTCCCCCACCGGAGCCGCCAATCGAAACCATTATCCCCATCCAACCCATTCACCCTGACGAACCCGCTGACTCCTCTTCCTCATCCCCAAACTACTCCCCACCCAACTCCCAACAACTCCTCACCACGTCCTCATCTCAACCTCGCCAACATCTCCCACTTCCTTCGATTCCTGTAATCTCTGAACTGGCCAACATGGGTCAATTGCTCGTTAAGCTATCACAACAATTACCAATCCAAATGAGAGAAGTCACAGATAATATTCGAAATGAGCTACAACACAAGGTGGACATCCTAGAAGCAGATATCACGCCTCTGTAAGAAGAAATAGATGCGGTCAAAGCAGAAAACCATCAGCTGCATGCCAAAATTACCCATCTCCAAGCCGAGCTTGCAGAACAACAAACAATTGCCGATCAAAGAGATACTGCACTGACACATCTCAACCAAAAGGACAAGTTACTAAGCGAAGCACAGGCCGAAATCAGTCAGTTGAAGATCGATCTAAAGGATAAAGAAGATGCCAGAGTAGCATTAGGTAATATATTGGAAGAGACCAGAGTGCAACTCGATGAAGTGGTGCAGCAAAACCAAGAACAACAGAGGCAAGCTAGGCTAACAGAAGAAAAACTTCAAAGAACAAAAGAAAATTTATCAGATGTCAACAACATGCTCAAACACTATTTGACCAAGGAAGCTCAAACACAGAAATTAATATCAGATCTCCGACACGAAAAGGAGTCATACTCCAGAACCGTAAATTTTCAGATTCAAGAAATCGAAAGAAGGGAGAATCAGCTGGAACATCAAAAGGAAAGAGTAAACAAGATGGAGCAACAAGTTGCAGGTATGAAGGTATCCAGAGATGCGGCGCTCACGAACAAATTTTATTTACAAGAAGCCTTTCTGCAGACACAAGCAGAAATTTTGCTCACCGAAGCCATAGCTCTAAGTTCTGTAAGAATAGATGCACAGCTAACAGAACCGGACACCCTCAAACAATTATTAGAAACACTAAAGAAAAAGATTGCCCGCACCTTTAGATTAGCTAGAAATATGTACTAAGAAGGCATTATAGATGAGCAATAGTTTTGTAAAACCTGCGGGTTCGAGTCCACCGTGTGTGCCAGAATGTTAGCGGCTGCCGGATTGGAAATGTATAACTGAATCTTATTCGCACGAGCGAAAAGTTGTTACAGACAGTTTGTAAAAGTTATATAAATCAAAGAAAGACTCGCCAGTTACGTTCCGTGGTGGATCACTAGACTGTCTGTCTGGGTGACTGAGCGGGGCGTTACTGTAGTGTTTGTTTGCATAATTTCAAGTATTCTGAGTTTTATGTTTGCCTCTTGTCTTGTCTGCCGTCGACATCTGTTCTGTTTGTTAACTTTATAGACGTTCGAGAGATCACCAGACTGTCTGTCTGGGTGATTTGTCTGTAGCGTTACTGTGTGTCAAGTTGATTAATTCAGAGTATCTTGTCGAATTTCAGAGTATTCTATGTGTGTCTATGTTTCGTCTTGTCTATTGTCTGTTGGTATCCATTGCGGTTGTGAGTCTCAGCTAGTTCGCGTATCGGGTTGTTTCTTTTCTTGAAATGTTCTGCAAATGTGTGGCGAAGTCTGTGCAGTTGTGGTAGCTCTTCTGGTATTCGGGTTGTCTTAAGTTGTCTGTAGTATCTAGGTCCAGGTTTCATACGGCAAAGTTTAAACGACAGTCGGATTTCTTGGGTTGCGTACTAAACCTTCAGTACGGTGTATTTGAATACCTGGATTCTCTGTGTCTTCGGACATTGGTCGGATTGTGGTATCCATTCGGTAAAGGTTGACGATTACTCTTGTTTCTGGTATTTTCAGTAAGTTATGTGCAGATGCAATATAGCATTTTAGCGTATTCGGTACACGTGGCTGAGCTAAACTGTGAACTGTAATGTCTAAGTGCAACAGAGTATTGATAGAGCCCTCAGCATCAATATATTGTTGTGTGTAAGTAGTTAGTTTGGGAACTAAGTATAGGGCCTCTGTCTAACAGACCCCTTCCACTCCCAAGAACCCAAGAATCGCTTAAACGCACTTCTGACAATTAGAATAAACAGCGTTTAACAGATATCAAATGTGGGTTTAGGACCTATGCCCACCCATCCCTCCATATGGATGGCATATTAGTCTATCGTTCAGCCCTTAAGAATTATAAGACACGTACCAATCACACTTCATGGGAAACATTCTTCATGGCTTTTGTGGTTCTGAATTTGAGCAATGTAGAGGCTGATTACCACTTGTTGATTGGTTGACCTTGGCTCAAGCAAGAAAAAGGTGATGTAGACTGATCAACTAATCACATCATTTTCAGTCAGAGGGTTGAAATTGGTACATGGTCCAATTTGATGAAACCTATAAATGTTCATGTTTCCAATGTCCAAAATTGGTAGAACTCACACATTTCGTAGACAGTTTGATTGAAGATGAACAAATGTTTCTAAAAGCTAACCAAGGCGTATTATCAATCCTTGTAATAAATGTATATCACATTACGGAGCACTATCTATGGTCCACTATGGTGTTTGCCTGGATGAATGCTTTAGATCGTTTGACCAATAAGAATTTGTTTTCATTAAAGGATCCACAATAGGAGGAGTTATGCAGGAACATTGTCATGGAAAGATAAGCTAGAGACCTCCAATATGGGAACTTCAAAGCATTCATAGACCCTAAAAGTTTGTGTTAACTTACCAGAACCTTTTTGATGGTTATTGCACCTACTAACATAGTTCAAAAATGTATTTGCTTGTGATTATAAGAATATGCAAGAGTTACATGTGGTTTTACCAACATCGACTATTGTTAAAAATTGAGGCCTTGCCAACTTTACAACCATATTATATGATGCATCCCAACTACGCAAGTTGGTGAAGCACAAAATCGAGTAATTAGTGAAAGTGAATTTATGGATTCATCGTACCAATTGAAAATCCAAAATAGGTCTTCTATATAGTAACAATTCCGAAAAAGTGTATGCAGCTACACAATTATGTGGATTACAAAAATTTGAGTATTATTATGGTCCCCACACCCCTTTCCTCTTCCCTTCCTAGACACTATTCTCCATGAAGTAGTTAGCCACAAAATGTACTCATTCATGGATGGATTCAGTGGGTATAATCAAGTATGGATGATTGAGTTGGATCTACCAAAGTCTACATTTATCATGAACTAGGGAATTTTTGCTTGCATGGTAACATGATTCAATCTCTCCAATGCTCTTAGCATTATCTAGGGTAAGAGATTATTTCTCCATATCTTACTAGTTATACTAATGAGCGTTTAGCCCATTTATGGCTCTATTTTGAGCTATGCAAGGATGTTCGACTCTACCTGAATCCCACTTATCAAAGTTTGCAATTCATTGTGGTAAACTATTAAGATACCTCATTTTAAGACAAGGAGTTGCAATTGGCCCAGACAAGATCAACGTAGTGTTAAAAGCATCAACACCTCAATCATCAATAGAAGTACATCACTTTCTGGGAAAAATTCAATGGCATGGTTGATACCTCAAGTCTTTATTTCATATGGAAATCCCCTTGAACCAATTAGCTCATGTGCGTCTACACGATGCAAATAAAATGATGAATGTGAGACAACTTATTAGCAGTTAAATGTGCTTTTAACCAAGGCAGTGTTACAGTCATCTAAATGGAGGCAACAATTTCATGTATATGCAAATGCCTTTAATGTGGCCATAGGAAGTATATTGATGCAACAAATGAAAATGTTAATAGTATAGACCAAGCTATTACACAAGCTTTCGGTTATCTTCAACTAAACAAAATTGCTCGATGACCAAACAAAAATGCCTTTGACTCGTTTACTTGTCAAAAAAATTTCACATTATTTATTGGGCAACAAATTTTTCTTTCATGTGGACCATTACGTATTGACATACTTAGTTATATAACAAATGCTAGCGGAAAGATTAGCTCGATGGTGTTATTACTATAGGAATTCAATTTTGATGTTTGGCATGGGCCTGGACTCTCACATTCCATCCTCAATTTCTTACCAAGGCTAGATTCTAGAGAACGATCAGATGGGGTTGAAAACAATTTTTCAGATGTAAATTTGTTTAATTCTTCAACATGCAAACTAGATCCACGTCTAAAATGCATTCAGGTTTTCATCTATTTGAGGCTTCACGTTTTCCCCTTTCAAATGGAAGGTGTAACAAAAGTGCTTGCTATGTCATAATACAACACTTTTGGTGATAATACATATGACAGCACACTAAGATTGCAGCTCCTTTTGTTCTTAACCCTAATGGCATTAGCTCAATGGTTTAGTAGCTACACAATTCTGTAATGATACAGCATTTGAATATCTATTATCTCATAACAATATCCATCACTCTTCACATACCTGAGCTTGATGAACTTTTGCCCACCCTTCCAGATGTACATACTTGGTTCTCCTAAAAAAATTGTTCTTCTCAGTGAAAAAGAGCTTATGTTTGCCAATTTAAATTTATCTTAACCTCTTAACGAAACGTATCAATTGCAAACACACGAACATTAGGACATACACTAAAAACAATACGCATAAGAGAATATGATTGAAAGAAAGCATAAAAGACTAAAAATAAAGAAGAAAAATGAAATCGAAAATTAAATTTTAGTTAAAAAGCAAGTATAGAAAATTCTAAATCAACAAGTGAAATTATAATTATAAATTATAAATTAAAAATAACTCTTATAATTTACAGAAGTAATAAAGAGAATCAGAAAAGGAAAATAAACGAATGCATCTTTGACTTCAATTTATGTACGTATATCAAGTATTATATTCGAAACTACAAAACGCATAGCTGATATATGAATCAGTGCCTTACCTACCCACATCATCGTTGACCTAGAGTGTACCCTCGCTCTGATTAGAGTACCGAAATATCAGATGAAGATGTAGAAATAATTCAGAAATGGAAAGTTTTTTTTACATCCTTTTTCTGTGTAATGGAAATGTACACAAGTGAAGCTTACAGAGTATGAGACAAATCTAATGTTCAAATAGTCTACGATCCATCAAACAAGAACGAATAAGTCAATAAAGTGATGCCGAACTGTGGGCTTGTTCTCAAAACCCGTAACAATCCTCCCTTAAAGAGGCCTTTGATACCCTCTTGCTGGAGCACAACTCTGAAACAATGGTAGGCATCTTTGTAAGGTTCTTCCCCAGGAGGAGTCTCCATCTATCAAAAATGATACAGTACAAGTTTGAGTTTCGAGCAAACTGTAAACATCAGGTGTATAGATACAATGCATTGAAGAATAAACTTCCTATGACAAGAAAAGAAAGGACAGCATTGAAAAGAACGATGTTTCGAAATCAAAGTACCTGCAATCTTGTTTTGATAACATCAAATGGTGTAACTAATATTGTAGCCGGGATGGCAGCCAAAAACCCTGCCCAAAACATTTGACCTGGGTAAAGCTGCAAGAGTAGGGCATAGCATGCAAAGAAGATGGCAGAGCTTGGAACATCTCGGGCCAAGGTGATGCATGAACCACTATAAAGCCCTGTCAGACCAAGTTCCTGGATTGTTTCCCAGAGTCCCTTTGGTGAGTCAACATCTGACTGAATTTGTAGCCTCAATTTAACTATCTCCATGGGATTGGTGACCAAAACCTGGGAGAATCCCCCCCCGCCACCTGCAATGAACTCAAGAGCCCAGATCCTTGCCCCTGGTATGTGTTGTTCCAGATATCCCATGATCATTTCATTCACTGTTAGCTTCAATGCCTACAATTTGAGAAAACCATTCAGAAAAATCACTCCATCAACACCAATCATGACAAAATTTTTAGCTTCCTCTCTGGAGATCTAGCTAGAAACCAACGAAGTAATGCGAGTTTTAGATACTTCCAACCAAACCATAAGCACCTTTTCTGGAGCTATCCCGAGAAGCTGAGGAACAATACCATTATAGAGGGACCCCACACCTCCATCAGCTAAGATCTGACGGATACAATCAAGCAGGCCTTTGTTTGCTCCATCCTGCTAATCCCACAGATTTAACACTTGAGATATTAGCTTTGTTTTCAAAGGATTCACAAGAGTTCTGAGCAAAGAAAAAAGCAGCAGCACCTGCCTTAGTCTGTGCCTGTAATCGGGTCTTGATCGTGTCCAGTGGATAGACAATTGTTGCACCGACTGCCCCAGCGAAGCCACCTCCCCCTAAATGTTGTAATAATCTGGTCAACAATCGGGAGAATCCTGGCATAAGCAGCATCTGATGAGAATAACTGTCTGCAGAGAGAGAGAGAGAGACAGGAGTAGAGCTAGCCACTACTGTGTCAGATGAGGGACTTGAACACGTAGAAGAGATGACGTGAATCGTTGGGGGCTTCATTTTCTGCCCTCTTAGGTGTCCTTGACTCGGACCATATCGTGGCTCATTCAACGCCGCATTAGAATTGCTTCGATGAAGATCGTCCAATTCCTTCATTGGAAGATTATGGAGCTCAATACTCGCACCGCTTCCTCCGTTTATGGTAGTCAAAAACCCGCCCTGTGGACTACAACACCATTCCACCTCAGCGTCAGATCTCAATGTGAGGTCGACATTCGACGCTGCGAGAACATCGTGTTGGAAGTGCCCGGCATGTTGTGGAAATGCGCGATCAATCTCTGCGAAGGCCGGATGGGCCAAAGTAAGGGAAGTAGCAGCAGCTAAGACCGAAAGGGCCAAGGCTCTTTCCTTTCGCTCGAGCTTCCACAAACTTTCTGAGACCTTTGCAGGCCATTTCAAACTGCTGATTGAACACTTGGCAGAAATCTCGCACCTGCTTGCTGCCTGACATGCTCTTGCCCCTTGGCACTCACATCTGCGACTCAACAAAATCCCATAGCAGAACAAAGAACCGATCTCTGATGGAAGCAAACGGTCTTGAGTGGCGATAGCAACGCACTCCATCAAGCTACCCGTGAGTCGTGATTGTCATGAACCCGATATACAGGTACGACAGCCGTTGCTTGAAACCTTGGTACTGAAGTCCAATGACGTGTGAACTTTGAAGGCCGGTGCAGATATTTTGCCCTTTTTTTTAGTTTTTATTTTCTTTTAGTTTTTTCTCTTGAGAGGCTGAACCGCACAGATTTTCGACACGTGTTATTACTTTTCGAGTGTCCGGACATGGGGCTTAGGTTATATTCACATAGGAACGGTGGAACAAACTATTCCACCACTCATCTGTGCACACACGAAGGTAATCAAATGGTTTCAGACATTGGACTTATCAACCCATTGTTTTTTGGGTCATTAGAGAGCAAATTGAGCTTTATCATCGTTGCTTTGTGTTGATTTATTTCGATGGTGATGTGTATGAACACATTGAAACCGTCGGGACACTTTTTTCCCTCCTTAGGAGGTTTTTCTCCCTGGCTTGTGTATACACATATAACCCTCACATGTCACTTATTTCTGTACATTCACTTGGTAGTAGACTCAATATTGTGTTGTTCTTCAAGCTTCTTTTTCTTCCTTGTGTTGTTGTGCTTCCAAAGACTTCGAACTCCAACAATTGGATCAGAGAAGGTTGTCGTTTTCTCTAGGGCATCATCGACACCCCTTCTTTCATCGTCTCAAAATCACACAAAAATTGATGAACACACTCAGGGCAATTAGGAGCTCAAAATCACTTCACTTTGTGGCATCAAAATTTTGATTTGAGCTCATTTTGACCTCTGAATGCACTTTCACAACAATTATGCTAGTAATTTTATCCTTTTGTGCCAAAGATATATACGTGTTTTGGTTTGCAAGTACAAGTGGCTCAAAGTCTACTTCAGGTCTAATAGAGTTCGACATGATATTTATGTTTAACTTTTTGAGATGCAATCAATTTTTTGCATCAAGATATTTAGTCACTAGCCATGACTAAAAGCAATCATGTATTCCATATGTTGATTGTTGATGATAAGTTGAATGGTACTATTACCCATTGTGGGCATAGATGATGTAATGTATTGGTAGCAAAAGGGTTGTGGAATATTGTGCAGTGTGCTGAAAAACGTCCTACTACACCTATAAATACACTGCTTGAAGGTGATGCAAATGATGCTGAAGATGATGATTGTTGATATATTTAGGTAGTGATGTGTGTGAACACACTAGGAATGTTGGGACGCTTTTTTCCCTCTTTAGGAGGTTTTTTTCCCTGGCTTTTATATACGCCTATATCCCTAACATGTTACTTATCTTTGTACATTCTAGTGGTAATACATTCAGTATTGTGTGTTGTGCTCCAAGCTTCTTCTTCTTCCTTGTGCTCTCGCGTGCTTCCCTAGACATCTAACTCCAACAATTGGTATCAGAGCAGGTCGCGGCTTCATCTAGGGCATCATCGACACCCCTCCGGTCACAGTCCCAGAGTTGCATGAAATTTGGTGAAAATACTCAGGATGATAAGGAGATCAAAATGGCTTCGCTATGTGGTGCCGAAATCGCAATCTAAGCTCGTTTCGACCTCCGAACGCACAATCACAGTGCTTATGCATGCTATTCTGTCTTTTTTTCTGATACAATCATTTTTCAGATCAAGGTATTTTGGTCAGTGGCCATGGCTGAAAGCAGTGGTGTATTCTGTACGTTGGTTGTTGAGGATAAGTTGGACAGTACCTGTAGTTACCCGTTGTGGGCATAAATTATTCGAGTTAGACGTCTGCGGAAGCAAGTGAACAGCAAAGGAAGAAGAAGAAGCTTGGAGCACAACACACAATACTGAATGTATTACCACTAGAATGTGCTAAGATAAGTAGCCTGTTAGGGCAATAGGCGTATATACAAGCCGGGGGAAAAAAACCTCCTAAAGAGGGAAAAAACTGCCCCGGTGGTCCTAGAGTGTTCACACACATCACTACCTAAATATATCAACAAATCCCCCTTGGGAGTGATGCGGTGAGCAAGTAGCTGGCACTCATGTATAAGGAAGTACCAAGCTATGTGGAAATCACTCCACAAAAGGAAGTAAGCCCAAAGCCTTGCAGAAAGCTTCAAACTTCTCCCTAGGCAGAGCCTTCGCGAAAAAGGTCTACAATGTTCTCCTGCGTGGGCACATATGCCAAGCTGATCTCCCCAGCAGAGAACCTCTCCCTGACATAATGATAATGCACCTCAATGTGCTTAGTGCGAGCATGGAACATGGGTTCCTCGCAACTGCCAATGCGTTCTGACTGCAAGTGAAGATGGTGGTGGCAGAAGACTGATCAACACCCAAATCAGCCATAAAGTGTCTGAGCCACACACACTCAACAATCATTGTGAAAGTTGCCCTATACTCAGCCTCACAACTGGAATTGACCACAGTAGGCTGCTTCTTGCTCAACAAAGATATACATGAGCTACCAAGCATGAAGCAAAAGCCACTAGTGGACACACGAGTGTCATAGCAACCAGCCCAGTCTGAGTAAGAAAAAGCATGCAAATCTGGTGGTAGTGATCCTCCCTTGGGATAAAACAACCCAAGTAGCTGAGTACCACTCAAGTAACGAAAGATGCGCTTAACCGCCTCCCAATGCTTGACACCTGGGCAATGCATAAACCTGCTCATCTGTGAGACAGCAAACTGAATATCTGGCCGATTAATGCATAAGTAAATCAAGCATCCAATAGCTTGCTGATAGAGAACAACATCAAATGCATCTACAACATCATGAAGACTCACTCATAAGCCTGTTTCCATAGGAGTGGAAATAGGTTTACAGCCTTCAAGGCCAAAATGCTATAATAATGTGTCAATATATTTCGTTTGACACAAAGCCATTCCACCATCAACGTGCATAAATTGAATGCCCAAATAGTGATGCAAATGCCCCAAATCAGACATCTCAAATGAGGCATGCAAATCAGCCTTAAAATCAGCAATATGCATGTCATGCGGACCAGTGAGCAGCATGTCATCACCATATACCACAATGATCAGAAGTACATCATTAGCACGCTTAACATATAAGGTGCTTTCAGTTGGACAGTTCTCAAAACCATGTGCAATCTGATAGTCATGTATCTTTTCATACCAAGCACGTGGTGCTTGCTTTAAACCATATAAAGCCTTCTTTAACCTGCACACCTGGTTCTCATGCCCTTTCTGTACAAAGCCACGAGGCTGAAAAACATACACTTCTTCATGCAAGTCGCCATTTAGAAATGTTGTTTTGATATCCAACTGATGTACATTCCAACCATGATGAGCTACAAGTGCACAGATGCTCCGAGCAGTATTCATACGACATGTAGGTGCAAAGGTCTCATCAAAATCAATGCCTCTTTCCTGTGCATAACCCTTTGCAACAAGCCTAGCCCTATACCTATCAACTCTTCCATCAGGCTTACTCTTTAGCTTGTAAACCCACTTAGTGCTAATGGCCTTCTTGCCAGGAGTCAAGTCACATAAAGTCTAAGTACCATTCTTCATTATAGCATCATATTGAGATTGCATAACAGCCATCCAATTTTTTGAATTTTGTGCTTCGTCACAGGCTCATTCTCATCACAAAGACTAGATGGAGCCATAGCATAGCAATCTGATGCAAAAGAGGCACTATGAGAGCCTGATCGAGTACGATATGACAAAGGTGCATCTAATTTGATGTCACACAAAGTCTGCACCAGCCATTTTGGCATAGTCTTTGCCTGCTAAATGTCAACACTCTCATCAACAAGTACATCATGTAAATCTACATCAGAAATGGAATGATCTACATCATCACATGAAACCTGCAAAGGCTGAGAAGTTGCCTCATTAGGACCAACACTAGACTGTCCACCTGTAAAAAGAGGCACCAAAGTAGCATACATATCTTTGGAGCTAATAGATGTCTCCTTAGTACATGAAAGCAATGGTTGAATAGCATCTTCCACAAAAACAATATCACGTCTAACCAGAATGTGTTTAGTCTGTGGATGATTTAGACGATAGCCTTTACTTTCAAAACTGTACTCAACAAAAATACATTTTACTGCTTTATCATCCAATTTTCTGTGATGTTGTTCAGGCACTAATGCATATGCCAAACAACCAAAAACACACAGATGAGCAACAGATGGCTTGCGATCATGCCAAGCCTCATATGGAGTGATAGACTACAACACTTTAGTGGGACACCTATTAAGTACATATGCTGCACACATGACAACCTCTAGCCAGAAACTATGTGGTAAAGCCTGACTCTTGACCATACACCTCGCCATCTCCATGAGTGACCTGTTCTTTCATTCAACAACTCCATTCTGTTGAGGTGTATATAGCACTGTACGTTGGTGTTTTATCCCACATTCAGCCAGAAATGCATTAAAATCAGAAGACATATATTCCCCCCCTCGATCAGAACGGAGGGTGCCCATTTTACATGCTAACAGATTTTTAACCAAAACCAAAAACTGTTTGAAGCACATGAACACTTCGGACTTTGCCTTCAATGGATATACCCATGCATGCCTAGAAAAATCATCAATGAAAGTCACGAAGTAAAGATAATTTCCAAAAGAAGGTGTCTGCATAGGGCCACAAACATCATTATGTACAAGCTGCAATTTCTGAGTAGCCCAAATTGAACCATATTTTGGAAAGGAGGAACGCTGCATTTTGCCCAAAATACAACCCTCACAAACATGTTTTCCGGGTGCCTCAAGAAGAACTACCATCAGCAATAGTCAAAATGATCTTACCAACTCCCATGACATGATAAGAGGATTTGTTGGCACATGTGACAGTATTCCCTGTAGGGGCGGGCTCGAGTGAAGAGAAGAAACTGCGCTACGAGGTAATATGTCTGGTCGCCCCACTATCAAAGTACCAAACATCTGAGTCTATTGCAGACATGCACTGCTCATGAGAAGATGGGTCAAAATTGCAAACAGTAGTAAAGGCCCATTCTTCTTGCTTCACAAGATTAACAGACTCTGTTTTTGGTGTAAAGGCCTCTGCAACAACCATTCGAGCCTCTGTCTTCTTTGCCTCTTTAGCAGCCAGTTTTGGAAAATTCTTTATGATATGATCATTTCCTTTACAGTGCTTGCAAAACAATTGCTGTTTTTTTTATTTCTTTTCATCTTTGTCTTCCCTCTTCGATTGTGCAAAATTAGTAGATTTCTGCTTACTACTTGAAGAGCTCCATTTTCCTTTGCCCTTCTGACTAACCAGGAAATCTTGATATGCAACACGCATAATGGACCTATTCTGCCTGGACTTATCTTCCTGCAATAGAACAAAGGCTAACTCCTCAAATGACAAGGCATTTGGATTACCTTTCATCATCAAACGAAGAGTAGAAGCAAAACTCTAATATGAATCAGGAAGACCATTCAAAACGGTCTGCACAAGTGAGCTATCTTGTATAACCTCATCAACAGAAATCAAGTGTTCCTTGAAGTCTTTGATCTTTATTAGAAAATTATCCATAGAATCACCTTCATTCATGTGCTCACTCTCCAACTGTTTTCCAAGGTAAGCAACACGAGCCTCATTCCTAGCTTGGTACAATGTGGTAAGTGTATCCCAAGCATCAATGCACGTTTGATAGACAAAGCTATCAATGCATGTGCCTGGGCATCTTCGCCATCCCAATGAATTTGCTCTACAGTAGGTGCAGTAGAGACCGCAACACGAACAAGAATATGTAGAATATCATCATCTTCGACACCTTCTACATCAGCTTCAGTACCTGTAGTTGTAACAGTTGCAGGTGTGAAAAGATGTTTTTCAACACCCTACACAATGTTCCACAATCCTTTTGCAACCGATACATCTCGCATCATATAAGCCCATAATGGGTAGTTGGTACCATCCAACTTATCCTCAACAGCCAACATACGAAATACATCACTACTCTCAGCCATGACCGATGACTAAAATACCTTGATGCAGAAAATTGGTTGTATCTCAAAAAGTTGAACATAATTACCTAGACAAATTCTGCTAGATGTGTAGCAGACTTTGAGACGCTTATACTGGCGAACTGAAACTGGTATATACCTTTGGAACAAAAAGACAAAATAGCCTGGACAAGCATTGCGATAGTGCATTTGGAGGCCAAAACGAGCTCAAATCGTGATTTCGGCACCACAAAGCGAAGATGTTTTGATCTCGAAAGCACGTTGAGTGTGCTCACCAAAATTCATGTGATTCTGAGGTTGCAACCAGAGGAGTGTCGACGATGCCTTAGATGAAGCAGCGACATGCTCTGATACCAATTGTTGGAGTTAGACTTGCGAAAGCACGCAAACAGCACAAGGAAGAAGAAGAAGCTTGGAGCAAAACACACAATAATGAATGTATTACCACTAGAATGTGCTAAGATAAGTAGCATGTTAGGGCAATAGGCATATATACAAGCACGGGGAAAAAACCTCCTAAAGAGGGAAAAAAGTGCCTCGGGGTCCTAGAGTGTTCACACACATCACTACCTAAATGTATCAACAAATCCTTATATGATGTGACATGTATTGGTTGCAAAAGGGTTTTGGAACATTATGCAAAGTGTTGAAAAACATCTTATTGCACCTGCAAATACAGATATTGAAGCTCATGCAGCTGGCATTGAAGATGTTGATATTATTCAGATTCCTGTTTGTGATACGGTTTCTACTGCACCTACTGTAGAGAAAATTCGTTGGGATGGTAGAGATGCTCAAGCACATGCATTCATATTCTTGTCTATCAAACATGCCATTATTCCTCACATTTGCTCTTGCAGAATAGCTGAGGATGCTTGGGATACACTTACCACATTGTACCAGGCTAGGAATGAGGCTCGTGTTGCTTACCTCCAAAAATAGTTGGAGAGTGATCATATGAATGAAGGCAATACTATAGACAATTTTCTAACAAAGATCAAAGACTTGAAGGAATAGTTGATTTCTATTGATGAAGTTATACCTGCTATGCTTGCAGAAATCTGAAATGGTGTCCTGTTTGCCCAAACTTAAGGCACTCAAAAAACATGTCTATGAAGGCTATATTTTGGGCAAAATGCAGCATTCCTCCTTTCCAAAAGATGGTTCGGTTTGGGCTACTCAAAAATTGCAACTTGTACATAGTGATGTCTGTGGTCCTATGCATACACCTTCTTTTGGAAACTGTCTTTACTTCGTGACTTTCATTGATGACTTTTCTAGGCATGCATGGGTATATCCACTCAAAGCAAAGTCTGATGCGTTTATGTGCTTCAAATAGTTTTTTGTTTTGGTTGAAAATCTGTCAACATGTAAAATGGGCACCCTCTATTCCGATCGAGGGGGGGAATATATGTCTTCTGACTTTAATGCATTTCTGGTTGAACGTGGGATAAAACATCAATGTACAGTTCCCTATACACCTCAACAAAATGGAGTTGCTGAGTGGAAGAATAGGTCAGTCATGGAGATGGTAATAAAGTAATTCTATGATCTAAGGGTCTGATCAGTTCAGATGGATCTGAAATCGGACACCATTTGGTCATCCATATGTGTGACCAAAGATCTCGAGTCCAGACTTACTGGAAGGTCATTTACTCTTGTAACCAAGTGAATCACTTAGCCTAGTGGTTAAGACTCAAGGGTGTGAAGGAGGAGGTCTTGGGTTCAACCCCCATGGGCTACATGCGGAGAATGTTTTGCCCAAAGAGCGCTAGAGCCTTCTAGAAGCATCCACTTGGGTTAACTCTGGCTAACTCGGACACTTGGCGCACATGTAGTTACATGGCTAACACTTGGATGATGAGAATCAACCTGCCCAAGAACGCACACCCTTGGAGAGAGCTATATATAGAGGCATATGGTGGGGAGGAAAGTCATTCATTAATGCAAGATTACGACCACCACATCCTATAGAGATGACTCTCCTCCCAACCAAACGCCTCTATATATAGCTCTCTCTAGGAGACTGCCTTCTTGTGCAGGTGGATACTAACCATCCATGTGTCGGCCATGTAACTGCATGTGCATCAAGTGTCCTAGTTAACTCGAGTTAACTCGAGTTAACTCAAGTGGATGCTTCTAGAGTCTCTTTGGGCAAAATAGTCTCCCCATGTCCGCCATGGGGATTGAACCCAAGACCTCCTCCTTCACATCCTTGGGACTTAACCACTAAGCTAAGTGGATCACTTGTTCACAAGAGCATAAGACCTCTTAGTAAGTCCAAACTTGAGATCTTTGGTCATACACATGGATGACCAAACCATGTCCAATTTTAGACCCGTCTCAACCGGTCGGACCCCTAGATCATATACTTACTTTATTACATGCTTCCCCCCTTGGAAAATATTTTCGTCCTAAAAAATAGAGATATATATTTATTGTAGGCAACCCCCGAGCCTCATGTTCTACTAGAAGAACATGGTCATGCTCTAAAACTGTAAGAACATGTCTCATCTCTATGGTGGCATCCCTGCCCAAATGATTTAACACACTATCTCGCTTTGCACTTTGATAAACTCGTCAAAGTACAAAGTACTAAATGAATAATAAGGGTGGATCTAAAAACATCCTTGGCCAATTCAAATTTTCTACCAGGTACAATCTGGGCACAAACATGTGAAGTGGATGGATTCAAATTACTAGTCCATTTTTGGGCATGACTGGTGCATGGACTTGGTAACGAAGGCGGGATTCTTATCCCTCGTAAAACTTTGAGAACTGTTGATTCAGTTTGAATTTGGTTTTGGAAAACTTGAAGTTTGGTTGTCCCAAACATCTAACTTGGATGTTTGTACAATGGTTAACTCCTATCCAAAAATTACTTGATTTTTTTACCTGACTAGAGGACTACTTTGTCCTAATGAGTTAAAAAATCCTATATAATCTATAAGAGAAATTCTACCATTTTCTTTGAGTCAACTGTAACTTGAACAATTTAAATGCAAAATGAAAATTGTCCAATCTAGGATACTTTTCCCAAAGACTTGAGCTAAAAGTTCTTGGGAATTGTCAATCTCCTGAGCAATTCCTAACTTCTCTATTCTAGAGTATACTGGACTCTAGGAAATCTTTCATGCTATAACTTGAAGAAAACTCAAATGAATAAGTCAATCTTGAACTTTTCATCTTTCGATGTTTGAAAAGGTTCTTATACAGAACATCTATCTAGGATGTTTAATTTAATTACCTGGTTCTATTCGGCTAACCCTTGAATTTTATGAAAAGAATCAGATACCATATCTGAGTCAAATGCAAAAGATTCAGAAAGCAAAAAGAAAGAACTTAAACTCTCTTCAATCAATTCAAACTTTGAAGATATGTAAACTTGCTATGAGTCAAAGTCTAGATGACTCAGGACTTTAACTTCTTAAAGATCTATTTCAACAGGGTATTGAAGATATTTTTCTATCTTTAAGAGTAATAAACTGGTTTCTCAAAAAGATTCAAAGCAAATTGAAAACATCATCCAACCACAAGATACTAGTGTGGTAACCAACATCAGTTGTAGACCCATTGAGGTTCTATTGATGAGTTTTGTATTCAAATAATGCTTCACTTGAGACTAAGTTCATGTCATATTCAGTCTTTCTGACTCCTCACTGGGAATACAATTCTTGTGCATTTCTTTGAGTCAAAATAGTGAATTTACCAAGTTGCACTAGGAACTTGGTGCTTGACTTAGTCAATCAAATTGTTGGTTGAAAAGATCAACTCAAAGTCAAAGTCAACTTTTTCACAAATTTATGAAATATTTATGAATTAACAACACTTTATCTTGAAGTATTTCAAGAAGCTCTTGGAAGTTATTTACTTCATATCTTTTGTTTCCTTGATCTTGAAGTTATCTTGAAATATCTTGAGATACTACTTTTATCCTCCTTGAATTTAAACTCCTTCTTTGAAGTTTCAATTCCCTTGAGGATCAAACCTAACTTCAAGATCCAATCTAGGACTATAGATAATTATCATCCCATGGTCGGATGTCCCATATCATCTTTCCTACATCAATCTGAGTATAAAATATGTTGTCCCATACCACCCTATTTTATATTCACATTAATGTGTGGGTGATACTTATCCTAAAGTCTAAACATATCTTGATAGAGGACCTTTTCACTTCAACTCTTTAAAAGAATTTTGAAGTTTTTAGGTATTACCTCTAACTTGATATTCTAGGTTTTGATCCCTTCACATGATCATTTCATGATCTTGTGCTTTCCTTTGGGAACTTGAAAACCTTTTGATGGAACATCCATCCTTCTTTGCTAGGGTTTTCAAATGAAAACCAATCAGAATTTCAAGTACTTGAATTTTCACAGATTCAAGTTCAATTGGTTTATTCTTGACCAATTTGTAGTGACAAGAGCTTTTGACTTCTTGTCTTTAGATTCCTTTCTTACTCATGCTTTAGGTACCTAACCCTACCGGGACTTTACAGGAATCTCTCTACTACTTAAGTCTAAGCATCCGCTCATGCTTTCTAGATTTGTACCAAAATCCCTTTAAGGATAGGTTTATGTTTTACCTTCCACAGACTTAAGTACCATCTTCACGGTTACAGACTACATTCTTGGAATTTTCTCACTCACTTCAAACTTGGAAGAATTTACTATCTATAAAGTCAAGGGTTAGCTGGTTAGAACTAGGTAACTAAATTAAACATCCTAGATAGATGTTCTATACAAGGACCTTTTCAATCTTCAAAAGATAGTAAGTCTAAGTAGACTAATTTATTTGAGTTTTCTTCAAGTTATAGCATAAATAATTTCCTAGAGTCGAGTATACTCTACAATAGAGAAGTTAGGAATTGCTCAGCAGATTGACAATTCCCAAGAAGTTTTAGCTCAAGTCTTTGAGAAAGTGTCCTAAGTTGGACAATTTTCATTTTGAATTTGAATTGGTCAGGTTGACTCAAAGTAAATGGTAAACTATCTCCTATAGTTTACATAGGATTTTTAAACTCATTTGGACAAAGTAGTCCTCTAGTCGGGTGAAAAAATCAAGTAATTGTTGAATAGGAGTAAGCCATTGTACAAACATTCAAGTTAGATGTTTGGGACAACCAAAACTTCAAGCTCTCTAAACCAAATTCAAGTGAATCAAGAGTTCTCAAAGTCTTGTAAGGGATAAGAATCCTGCTTTCATTACCAAGTCCATGCACCAACCATGCCCATAAATGGACTAATAATTTCAATCCACCGAGTTCACATGTTTGTGCCCAGATCGCACCTAGTAAAAACTGTAAACTAGCAAGGGATGATTTTTAGATCCATCCTTATTATTCATTCACTACTTTGTACTTTGACCAATTTATCAAAGTGCAAAGCGAGATAGTGTTTTGAATCATTTGGGAAGGGATGCCACCACAGAGATGAGACATGTTCTTCCAGTTCTAGAACATGACCATGTTCTTTTAGTTTTAGAACATGAAACTCAAGGGTTGCCTATAGTAGATATATAGCTCTATTTTCAAGGATGAAAATATTTTCCAAGGGGGGAAGAATGTAATAAATTAAGTCTATGATCTAAGGATCCAATCGGTTCAGACATATCTGAAATCCGACACTGTTTGGTCACCCGTGTATATGACCGAAGATCTCGAGTTTAGACTTAACAGGAAGTCATGTGCTCTTGTGAACAAGTGATCCACTTAGCTTAGTGGTTAAGTCTCAAGGATGTGAAGGAGGAGGTCTTGGGTTCAACCCCCATGGGGTACATGGGGAGAGTATTTTGCCCAAAGAGCTCTAGAACCTTCTAGAAGAATCCACTTGAGTTAACTCTGGTTAACTGGGACACTTGCCGCACATGTAGTTACATGGCTGACACTTGGATGGTTAGTATCCACGTGCCGATCTTGTTGTAATCATATGGGGGATTCAAACCCGAAACCTGTATCTAGAGAGTGCGCTCTCTTATCCAAGGAGGCAAGCCGCTTGCGTGATCTTTGTGGTGCAGAAGTTTATGCCAATCTTGCTCCTGTGCTGTAGAAGTCCATTACAACAGTGCAAAAGAGGAGTCCTCAGACGCACGGGATTCGAACTTGTGACCTCCACGTAGAAGAGCTTTCTTCTATCCAAGAAAGCTTATCGTTGGTGTGATATGTATGCATTCTGCAAGCAATTCTAAAGAGACTATCTATGCGTGCTATCAGCTCCTAAATTAGAACCATAGCATAGAAGCAAAAGGATATCCTGTGGGGCAATGCCGAACATGCAGCCTCATCGAGAGGATTCATCCTGCCTATCCACAAGTATCAGACTCAATTTCTAATAAGTATTTTGATTTTAGACCTTTTTATTTGTGTTCTCAGGCCTCTTAGATCATGAGTTAGCAAAAGAGGTGATCACTTCGGGCAGGCACTGGCATGACTTAATCTCCAGACCTCTGCAAATGAAGTGTTAAGCTAGAACACTCCATCATACTCGTTGGATGTGCTGCCCATCAATAAATTTATGTAGAATTTTTCAACAAACACAAAGTAAAAAGCGGTCACATCTTATCCCTGCTCATGGGATCGAACCTAGAACCTTCAGGTTCAGACTGAAGCGTGTTATCCACTATAGTAAAGCATTTGGTGATATTACCTCTCTGCATATATTTTTCTGTACTGGTTCTGTCTAATCTCTGCTAATCCGGAGTCGAGATCCTTTCATTTTGTATATTCTCTGGAGCTTACTATCATCCCCAACCAAACCCGATTGCATATCTATGGTGATTAACATCAAAGATAGCTAAAGTCTTTGGAGACGATCAAAGGAAGGACAAGTGAAGACCTGGGGGATCAAGCTACATCATTATTCTAGCACTCTTTGCTAGAATCAAGTCCACTTCAAAGCACAACTTAAACGAGGAAGTCTTCTTGTGAATTTTGTGCATCGTACCTTTAATTTTATCACACACACCACTTATGTTAGGAAATCTATGTAAGTTTGTATTCAAACTGTGTGTGATGGAAGGTACTTCAAGCCACGCCGCTTTGACAAGTAGTACTAGCGCGTCGATGTATGTTTCAATTCCTATTTTAGTAACATCTTCACTCATGACTAGACCACCAATAGTGTCACGTGCATTGCATATATATGCACAAATGGTTTCAATTCCTAGTCATGTGCATGACACATCGAACATAGTTACAACGGCAATAAATTTAGACGTTGAGGGAACCACATTGCGAGGGGATATCAAAACCATCTTAAATGAGAGGAAAGATCTTGAAGGTAGGATGTTGAGAGTAGAGCAGGACCTTGGATGTTTGTCCAATGTCTCGGTAGACGTTGCAGAACTTCATCAATCTTTTGACAGAATTCAAAGTCACCTTAGGGCTATTCTTGACTTACTCCAGAAGCCCAAGGAGGTAGGTAGGGCTACTCTTGGTAGGCATACTGACACGATAGCAACCTCGTCGATTGATTGTTTTAATGGAGAAGGATTCAACTATATCCATTTCCCAAGCAGACTTATTTCCCCTCACTGGTAGCATGAGTCGTCTTAGTTTGATGACTCCTACCGCTCCACTTTTTGCTAATACGTCGCGACAAGTAGTAGGTCAAAGTCGTCCCATAGATCTTTCCTTAAGGAAAAGATCTGCGTCCAGCTTACTTCTAGGGCGAAGATAAGGATAGAAATAAGGATGTTGTTTTGACGTTCTTAGAGAAGTGGCATGATGTCCACCAGCTCAAGAACACCCCCGAGCATGTGAGAGTGGTAGAGGATAGTTTATCACTGGACCCTAAGGCTTATACATGGTGGATGAGACTCTCTGAGACTCATAAAAAACCTTCAACCTAGGGTCAGTTCACGTGTCTCTTTAAAAAAAAATTTCTCCCCGAGAATGAGGAGGAATTGGGAGGCGTGGGATAGAATTCAACAAAAAGGAAGATCATTATCAATTTACCTTTCAGAATACCGAGACATTATTCTGAAACTGAAAAACCTTGATGACTTCCATCACCTTTGTGGTTTTGTCAGAGGACTTAATCAGCGAATCCATAATGAGCTGAAGAGACACGCGCCTAAATCACTTATGAAGCGATTAAGGTTACATATATTTATGAGGATAATTCCCGTTTAGATGTCCATCAAGATAATGGTTATTCACAAAAGAATAACACTAAATGCAAGGGCAAAGGGCCAAGATCATCTGAACGTAAATGCAAGATTACGACCACTACGTGCTAGAGAGATGACTCTGCTCCCAACCAAATGCCTCTATGCATAGCTCTCTCCACGGGACTGCTTTCTTAGGTAGGTGGATACTAACCATCCATGTGTCAGCCATGTAACTACATGTGCATAAAGTGTCCCAGTTAACCAGAGTTAAGTCAAGTGGATGCTTCTAGAAGGCTCTAGAGCTCCTTGGGCAAAACACTCTCCCTATGTATCCCATGGGGATTGAACCCAAGAACTCCTCCTTCACATCCTTGAGTCTTAACCACTACGCTAAGTGGATCACTTGGTTACAAGAGTAAATGACCTTCTAGTAAGTCTAGACTCCAGATCTTTGGTCATACACACAGGTGACCAAACAGTGTCCGATTTCAGATCAGTCTGAACCGATCGGACCTTTGGACCATAAACTTATCTTATTAAATTGCTCCCCCCTTGGAAAAATATTTTTTTCCTTGAAAATAGAGCTATATATCTACTGTAGGCAACCCCTGAGCCTCATGTTCTAAAACTGGAAGAACATGTCTCCTCTCTACGGTGGCATCCCTACCCAAATGATTCAAAACACTGTCTCACTTTGCACTTTGATAAACCCGTCAAAGTACAAAGTAGTGAATTAATAATAAGGGTGAATCTAAAAACATCCCTAGCCAATTTACAATTTCTCAATGTGCGATCTTGGTGCAAACATGTGAACTGGGTGGATTCAAATTACTATTCCATTTCTGGGCATGGTTGGTGCATGGAATTAGTAATGAAGGCGGGATTCTTATCCCTCGCAAAACTTTGAGAACTCTTGATTCACTTGAATTTGATTAAAAAAACTTGAAGTTTGGTTGTCCCAAACATCTTACTTGGATGTTTGTACAATGGTTAACTCCTATCCAACTATTACTTGATTTTTTCACCCGACTAGAGGACTACTTTATCCTAACGAGTTTAAATATCCTATATAAACTGTAGGAGAAAGTTTACCATTTTCTTTGAGTCAACCATACTATAACTTGAACAATTCAAATTAAAAATGAAAATTGTCCAACTTAGGATACTTTTCTCAAAGGCTTGAGCTAAAAGTTCTTGGGAATTGTCAATCTGCTGAGCAATTCCTAATTTCTCTATTCTAGAGTATAATGGACTCTAGGAAATCATTTATGCTATAACTTGAAGCAAACCAAATGAATAAGTCAATCTTGAACTTGTCATCTTTCGATGTTTGAAAAGGTTCTTGTACATAGCATCTATCTAGGATTTTAATTTAGTTACCTGGTTCTATTCGGCTAACCCTTGACTTTTATGAAAATATGTAAACTTGGTATGATTCAAAGTCTAGATGACTTAGGACTTTAACTTCTCAAAGATCTGTTTCAACAAGGTATTGAAGCATTTTCTTTATCTTTAAGTGAAATAAGCTGGATTCTCAAAAAGATTCAAAGCATCTCAAAAATGTCATCGAACCACAAGATATTAGTGTGGTAACCAACATCAGTGTGTCGACCCACTAAGGTTCTGTTGATGAGTTTAGTATTCAGATAATGCTTCACTTGAGAGTAAGTTCAGGTCATATTCAGTCTTTTTGACTCCTTACTAGGAATGCAATTCTTGTACATTTCTTCATGTCAGGGGATTGAATTTACCAAGTTACACTAGGAACTTGATGCTTGACTTAGTCAATCAAATCCTTGGTTGAAAAAATCAACTCAAAATCAAAGTCCAAATTTTTCAAAAAATTATGAAATATTTCCAAATTAACGACACTTTATCTTGAAGTGTTTCAAGAAGATATTGGAAGTTAGTTACTGTCAGAGGAAGGAGATAAGGAAGAGAGCTCACACACACACTCTCACTCTCAAGGAGAAGCACACATACAGATTGAGGCAAGGAAGAAGGATCTTCTTCTTCTTCTTCTATTACATAAAAAGGAATGTACAAGAATGACCTAAAAGCAAGAATACAAGTGCAATATATAAAGATCAGTACATAAGGAAAAACCTAATGTCCGCGAATGAGTGGGTTGGCAAGGAACAAATGTGCAATCACTCTCAGTAGATAAATCTAATAAAGCTCAATGAAGTATCCCTGACATATACCGGCATGAACACGATACATGTCAGAGAAATGAAAAATTTGTACGTGTCATCCTAGATCATCACATGTTGATCTTGATATCTCAACACTCCCCCTCAAGCTCAACACCATATCCTGTAATCCAAGCATCTCCCGAAACTTCTTCAACTTCTTAGCTCCAAGTGCTTTGGTGAAAATATCAGCAACCTGCTCATCTGTTTTCACATAAACAAGATCAATATCACCTGCTAATACCTTCTCTGTGATGAAGTGATAATGTACCTCGATATGCTTTGTTCTAGCATGGAAAACAGGGTTTCGTGCTAACTATATGCTACTAAGATTATCTCAATAGATAGTGATAGGCTTTTGCACTTCCACACCTAAATCTGCAAGTAACATCTCCAGCCATGATGCCTCACATGCTTCCATTGCAGCACCTCTATACTCAGTCTTTGTACTAGACAAAGCAACAGTGGGTTGCTTCTTGCTGCTCCATGTAACAGCTGCACTCCCAAGTGAGAATAGAAAGCCACTAGTAGATCTTCTATGTGGAATGCTACCAGCCCAATCGACATCGGTGTATCCATAAACCTGCAAATCTACACCACCCTCATAAAATAATGCATAATCCAAAGTAGCACTCACATAACGTAGAGTGCGCCTCAGAGCATCCAAATGTGGCTTCCTTGAAACCTACATAAATTGACTTTCAAGTCCAACAGTATAGCTTAGATCAGGCCTTGTAATTGTGAGATATATAAGACTTCCCACAATTTTCCTGTACATAGTAGCATTTTCCAATGCTTCACTTGATGTAGTATCCAACATCAAATTCTGATCTAATGGCATAGAAATTGACTTACAACCATCTATACCATACTTTTGCAGCATATTCAAGGCATATTGCCTTTGCAACATCCATATACCTGTTTTTGTATGTATAAACTCAATGCCCAAGAAATAGCGCAGCGGACCAATATCTTTCATGTCAAATTCTTGCATAAGTAGCTGCTTTACCTCTTTGATGCTTCCTTCACTATCACCACTACAATCAGGTCATCAACATAAATAGCCACAATAGTGATGCTATCATCAGCCTTCCTTGCATATAGTGAGTGATCTGCATCACACATAGAAAACCCAATGTTGGTTAAGTAATCAGCAATCCTTGCATGCCATGCACGAGGGGCTTGCTTTAGCCCATACAAAGCCTTTTGCAACCTGCAAACATATTCTGGATGCTTTGAATCTTCATATCCTTGTGGCTGGTCCATATATACTTCTTCCTGTAACTCACCATGTAGGAAAGCATTCTTCACATCCATCTGATGCAAAGTCCATCCTTTTATTGTAGCTAATGCAACAAGTGTCTTGACAGTAGACATTTTCGCTACAGGGCTGAATGTTTCCTCATAATGAATGCCATATGTCTGTGCATATCCTTTAGCTACCAATCGTGATTTATACCTGCTTATGCTACCATCAGCATTATGCTTTACCTCGTAAACCCATTTGCAGCCTATGGGTTTCTTTCCTTGCAGCAATGGAACTAGCTTCCATGTATCATTTCCATTAAGTGAAGCCATCTCCTCATCCATAGCTTTTTCCCAATCTGTAATTCCAATTGTATCTTCAAAGCAAGAAGGTTCAACATCTTGTATTACCTTTGTCATGTAGGCACAATGAGGAGCCATGTAACTATCATGTCAATCGTTGCATTGAATTCCGCATCCTCCCAGATCTTCTTGGTCCTGGGTCACTTCTCCTTGTATCATCTGCATGTGCCTTTCTTACTTCTGAAGTCTTCACAGAGGGCAATCCAAGTTCTTGATCAAGACTCTTTTATGAACCGCTTGAATCCCCATCAACATCTTCAAAACCTGCACATGTTTTACGATCAACAGAAAGCTTTTCTTTACCTTTCTTGGATGTATTTGATGAATTTGCTGGACTTAAATTTCCATGTAATCTTCCACTCCATGGATTTGAGTTGGAACTATTGCTTGGTGATGCATCCGGTCCACTCAAAACGTGAGATTTTGCACTTGATTTTTCAGCATTTTCTTTGTCATTTGGTTCAAGACTCAGTCCTTGTTTCGCATCTACATATAAGCTTGACATTTCATCAAATACCACATCTCTGCTCACGTTTACCTGTTGTGTGAGTGGGTTATAACATTTATATCCCTTTTGCTCAAGGGAGTATCCAATGAAGACACACTTTTCTGCTTTTGGATCAAACTTCATCCTCAATTCATCTGGGACATGTACATATGCAATACAACCAAAAACTGAAAAACAGGATTAGCAGCTAAATACAATGAACTCATGTTATCTCCATGAATAGTGGGTGTACTCTGAATGATGTCAAAACTCTTCATAAGAGTCTTAAGCCATATCACTTCCTTTGCAGCTTCAACCATACCTTTGTACTCAGCCTCTGTGGATGATAAAGCAACTATGTGTTGCTTCTTTGAACCCCATGAAATTAACTTATCTCCCACATAACACAAGTATCCATAAGTTGATCTCCTATCATCAGGATTACCTACCCAATCTGTATCACTATATATCTTGATGTTTGTATCTAATGTAAAACCATAATACAAACCTTCTTTGAGTGTACCCTTAATGTACCTCAACACTCTTTGTCTTGCAACCCAATTTTCTTTCCTAGGACAATTCATGAATTGAGATAATACTCCAACTGCATATGAGAAGTCAGGCCTAGTTAATGTAGCATAGATCAGACTACCAACCAAACTTTGATATAGCTTCATGTCCGTGAATTCTTCTCCTCCATATCGGCTCAATTTATGATTCATCTCCATTGGAGTAGGTACCACCCTGCAATCATCCATTTTAAACTTGATCAACAAGTTTTTCAAATACCTTTCTTGAGTTACATACACTCCATGTTGAGTGTATGAGATCTCCATGCCCAAGAAATATGACGAATCTCCCAAGTCACTAATCTTGAATTCTTTCTCCATTTGTTTCTTTAGGCTTTGAATTCCTTTCTCATCTGTACATGTAAGAATTATATCATCAACATATATGCACATGTAAATGAACCCATCATCACTTGCTTTGATAAGCAAGCTACTATCTGCTTTAGATACTTGAAAACCAAGTTCCTTCAAGAACTTCACAAGTCTATAATTCCATGCCCTTGGGGCCTGCTTCAAACCATACAAAGCTCTTTTGAGCTTACATACATGATCTGGATACTTTTCATTTCTGAATCCTTGTGGTTGCTCCATGAAAACATCATCTGAAATATAACCATTTAGAAAAGCATTCTTCACATCTAATTGACATAATTTCCAACCTTTACATGCTGCAATAGCTATGAGTGTCCTGATGGTTGTCATCTTTGCCACAGGACTATAAGTTTCATCATAATCTATACCATATGTCTGAGCAAACCCTTTCACAACAAGTCTAGCTTTATACCTAGACACACTTCCATCTGCAAACCTCTTTGTCTTGTAGACCCATTTGCATCCAATGATCTTCAGACTATTTGGTTTAGGAACCAAATCCCATGTCTCATTCTCCATCAATGCATCATACTCTTCCTGCATAGCTTTCTCCCAATTTTCCTTACCTTTTGCCTCTTCATATGTAGAAGGGTCTTCATCTGCCTTTATCATATAAGCATAATCTTTGGTAGCCAAAAAAGAAGTGTCATAGCTATACCTTGTAGGTTTCCATTTGTGTCTTGATGACCTTCTGAGTTCTCCTCTTCTTGATGTTTCTGGTTCATCACATTCTGAATCAAACCTTGGCACTTCTTCAACTTCAATGTACTTCATTATTCTCTTCTTCATCAAATATTTTAACCTTTGATTTACCTTTCTTTTGAGTCACAACTTCTCATCACCTGCATGAATATTGATTATACCTGCATATCAAGTACCTTGCTCATCAAATGTAACATCCTTTGACACAAGGAATTGTTTTGTGGATGGAATCCACAACCTATATCCCATTTGCTTATCATCATATCCAATGAACACATACTTTTCAGATTTAGGTTCCAATTTGTGCCTTAATTGAGATGGTACATATGCATATGCCAAACATCCAAATACTTTGCAATGATCTAGAGTAGGTCTCTTACCCCACCATGCCTCATATGGTGTCATACCCTGCAAAGCTTTACATGGTAGTCTATTGACCAAATATGTGGCTGTCTTTACAGCCTCAGCCCACAAATAATTTGGGCAATTTTTCTCCTTCATCATGGATCTTGCAAACTCAACAAGAGTTCTATTCGTCCTTTCTGCTACACCATTTTTTTTAGGAGAGTACCTACAAGTAATTTCCCATTTTATATCTGCATTCCACAAGTAATCACTGAACTCATTAGAGAAATACTCTCCCCCTCCATCTGACCTTAGTCTCTTCAACTTTTGACCTGTAATTCTTTCTGCATACACATGAAAATGCTTGAATGTATTGAATACCTCTGACTTATCTTTGATCACATAGATAATGATCCATCTGGTAGCATCATCAACATAAATCACATAATACCTTGAACCATTGATAGTGAAATCCTTTGATGGTCTCCACACATCTGTGTGTACCAACTCAAGCTTTTCAGAATACATAAAACCATGGTTGGAATAAGATTGCTTATGAGCCTTACCTAGTTGACATGCCTCACATATGTATGTCATATGTTGACCTGCAACATTAGGCAATCCAAGCACTGAACCATTGTTAACCATATCTTTAATACCTCTTTCATTGAAATGTCCAAGCCTTTTGTGCCAAATATCTAACTCAGAGATCTTATGTCCTCCATAAGTGAACAAGGCATGACCTTTCACTGATCCAATTGACTTCACATTGTGCTTTGTATTGTCACCTGTTTGAACTACATGATTAGTTACCTTATTCTCCAAATCAATCATCAAAGCTATGTTGCCACTCAGGTGATTGCTACACCCTGAGTCAATGTAGAAGACTCTTTGGTCTTCACTTTTCCTTTCACGAGTTGCATTCATTATCAATGTTGAATCCTCCTTCTGATCTGAAGCATAATTGTAGTAGGTATTGTTGTATTGTTGGCTTTGGAATCCTCTACCTGCATTTCTTCCAAAATAACCTCTACTACCCCTACCTCTGAAATTACCTCTTTGATTTCTGCCACCTCTTCCTCTTGAATTAAAATTCTGATTGTATCCACCATTATTCTGATTATTATGCCAACAATCATTAGCTAAATGATTTGTCTTACCACAAATCCAGCAAGCTTTAACTCCATCTTTATTACTTCTACCTCTTCCTCTACCTTTGCCACCTCCTCTTCCTCTTAGGAAGTTAGCCTGGCTAGTTGTACCTTCATCTTCATTTGCTTGTTGCTTCCCTTTGCTATTCTTCTTCTTATCCTTTGAATACATTGCTTGACTACCTTTACTTTTATCACCTTCACTATTGACATCCTGCTCAAAGGTTTACATGTGTCCTAGCAACTGATATAGATCAGGAGTAAAATGATCTAGTGATAATTCAATAGACAAAATGAATGGTTTCCATTTGTCATCACCTCTCAAACCTGTGAGGATTTGCCTTACCAATTTATCCTCCTCAATATCTTCATCAACTGCTCCTAATGCATCTGCAATGTCCTTCATCCTTGTTACATAATCTGAAATGGATTGAGAGGCCTTCTTGAATGTGGTAAACTCTGCCCACAAGGATGCCTTCCTTGACTTTGTGGTGTTTTGGAAATGCTCCTCCAAAGCATTCCATATATCACTTGCACTTTCAAGACCTCTAATGTGAGGTAGCAAGTAGTCATTAACTCCCATATAGATTATGCTCCTAGCTTGAGCATCTCTCTTCATCCAAGTCTTCAATTCCGATAGTTCATCCCTAGTTGGAACACGAGGATCTCTGAACTGAGGCTTTTCTTCTTCACCTGTGATATAACCTATCAAATCTTTGCTCATAAGATGAGCTTCCATCCTCATTGACCATGCTGGATAGTTTTCTCTATCTAGTTTCTCTATCTGAAGAGAATCTCCCATCCTTTCTTCACTTGTGTGTTAAATTCTTCAAGCTTTATGAGAAATAAGGTTACCTTTGCTTTGAATGAAGTTCCTTTTGTCTTCCTTGATATCTTCTGACCTCCTTCTCAAGATTTTCTTTCAAGCTTTCACCTTTTGTATCTTCAAATGTTGAATTCTTTATAACTACAATAGTCAGGGTCCTCCTTTCTTCAATTTTGATGCTTCCTGATCTGATACCACTGATGGAGAGTGTTAATCTCCAAAAGAAAAAGTTATCCTTGAACTTAGAGCACCTCTATATCAAGAATAACTTAAACCTTCACCAATTTGGAGGATCAATGCTCAATTATCAAAATCTTGAACAAACTGTGAAGAAGATGACTACACAGAAAGTCTGCTGCACATAACTCATTCATTGACTTATCAAATGTGTAAAGTTTTTTATTAAACTTTGTATAATGTGTCACCTATAGTTTGCACACCTCCTCCAAGTTAAATCGTTCCAAAAGACTCATTAGATCTTGAGAAATGATCTCAACAAGTCACCTATGTGTAAAATTGTAGTTTTTACAGTCGACTTTGACACCTGCAACTTCTAAAGCTTGATTCTCCCAAACTAGAACCCGTTTATGCAAATGATTTTAGCCATAGATGGCTTACCTTTCAACTTAGATTTTGACTCCTCATTTATGCAAAACTTTACATTGTGCATTGAGAACTGACTATTTCTTTGACCATCGGGATTGCACCTGTTTCAAAAGACACTCAACAATTCCTCACATATGAATGTTCCTACTCATAATTCTCATAGCCTGTTTACAATTAGGCTCTCAAACTTTAACCATAGATTCAATAACTATGAAATTAGATACCTACAAAAGGATTCTTGAAATGATCAAGCACAAAAGGAGAACACACAGGAAAATCGGGCACAACTTTTCTTCATTACTGAAAAGTTTTACATCTGGATGAGAGAGCTATCTTACTCACTTCACAAGTTTCTAATGACTTCTAGTTCTCTTCAATTTTTGTTCTCTCACACTCTCTCATATTTGCCCCAACATTTTTCCTTGTATATATGGGCAAATATGTACAAACTCATAACCAAACAAAAATTATAAGTGAGCTAACTCTAAATTAATGCACACATGTATACACATCTTCATCCTCTGAACATGTACTTTCTTCATGCTTCATAACTTGATCTTTTCTTCAATCCTTGACTTCAAAACTTCATCAAAACTTCAATTGTTGATTGCCTTGTACCAAAATTCAAATCCCACAATTGGTATCAGAGCCTAGTAAGTAGGCTTGGGAAGCAAGGCGCGCGCGTCGCTTTCAAAGATAAGCCCAACGTAGATTAGAGTGTATCTCCCAATTCGTAGGTCGGATTTAGAAATTTAAGATACCGTTGGAAAGCTTTCGGAACAAGCTTTCCAATGAAGATAGTAGATCGAGGATCCAAGATACCTAGCATGGGTGAGAACTAGGTTCAAGATACTGAGGTTTAGAACAAGGGGCTCAAGAGACCAAGGTTGCGAACAAGGCAAGTCCGTAGGCAAGTGGCCAAGAAGCGAAAAGGCAAGGTTCTAGAGACCAAGGTTGAGAGCAAGGGTCCAAGAGACCAAGGTTGAGAACAAGATGGTTCAAGAGACTATGCAAGGTTGAGGACATCAATTCAAGGGGAGATCAAGGATTGATCATTGAGGACAATGATCTCTAGAAGGGGAAGAGAGTGTTAGACTCAAGAAATGACAAGCAAGAGATGGTTGAACCACACCCTAAGAGGGAGGATTAGGAAGTAATCCTCAAGCTGGATTTTGGGGCAAGTGGTTAGCCCATCATGCTCCTAGCTGGTAGGTCATGAGTTCAAATCCCACAATTAAATGCAAGAGAAACTAACATTACATCCACCATGTGCTAGAGAGATGACTCTCCTCCCAACCAAATGCCTCTATATATAGAGCTCTCTAGGGGACTGCCTGATTGGGCAGGTGGATACTAACCATCCATGTGTTAGGCATGTAACTGCATGTGCGTCGTGTCCCAGTTAACCAGAGTTAACTGAAGTGGATGCTTCTAGAAGGTTCTAGAGCTCTTTGGGCAAAACACTCTTCCCATGTACCCTATGGGGATTGAACCCTAGACCTCCTCCTTCACACCCATGAGACTTAACCATTAGGCTAAGTGGATCACTTGGTTACAAGAGTAAAGGACCTTCTAATAAGTCTAGACTCGAGATCTTTGGTCATACACATGGGTGACCAAACAGTGTCTGATTTTAGATCCGTCTGAACCGGTCGGACCCTTGGATCATAGAATTACTTTATTACATTCTTCCCCCCTTGGAAAATATTTTCGTCCTAAAAAATGGAGCTATATATCTACTATAGGCAACCCCGAGCCTCATGTTCTAAAACTGGAAGAACATGGCCATGTTCTAGAACTAGAAGAACATGTCTGGTCTTTGTGGTGGCATCCCTACCCAAATGATTCAAAACATTGTCTCGCTTTGTACTTTGATAAACTGGTCAAAGTACAAAGTAGTGAATGAATAATAAGGGTGGATCTAAAAATATCCTTGGCTAATTCACAGTTTTTCTAGGTGCGATCTGGGCACAAACATGTGAACTCAGTAGATTCAAATTACTAGTCCATTTTTGAACATGAGTGGTGCATGGACTTAGTAGGGAAGGTGAGATTCCTATCTCTCATAAGACTTTGAGAACTTTTGATTCACTTGAATTTTTTTTGGATAACTTGAAGCTTGGTTGTCCCAAACATCTAACTTGGATGTTTGTACAATGGTTAACTCTATCCAATAGTTACTTGATTTTTCATATGACTAGAGGACTACTTTGTCCTAATGAGTTTAAAAATCCTATGTAAATTTTAGGAGAAAGTTTACCATTTTCTTTGAGTCAACCATACTATAACTTGGCCAATTCAAATTCAAAATGAAAATTGTCCAACTTAGGACACTTTTCTCAAAGACTTTAGCTGAAAGTTCTTGGGAATTGTCAATCTGATGAGAATTCATAACTTCTCTATTCTAGAGTATACTCCACTCTAGGAAATCATGTATGCTATAACTTGAAGTAAACTCAAATGAATAAGTTAATCTTGAACTTATCATCTTTCGATATTTGAAAAGATTTTTGTACAGTTGATCTTTCTAAGATGTTAAATTTAGTTACCTGGTTCTATTCGGCTAACCCTTGGCTTTTATGAACAGAATTAGATACCATATCTGAGTCAAATCCAAAAGATTCGAAAAGTGAAAAGAAAGAACTAAAACTTTGTTCAACCAATTCAAACTTCGAAGATATGTAAACTTGCTATGAGTCAAAGTCTAGATGATTCAAGACTTCAACTTCTCAAAGATGTGTTTCAACAGGGTATTGAAGCATTTTCTCTATCTTTAAGAGAAATAAGCTGGATTCTCAAAAAAGATTCAAAGAAAATTGAAAACATCATCCAACCAGAAGATACTAGAGTGGTAACCAACATCAGTGTGTCGACCACTGAGGTTATGTTGATGAGTTTTGTATTCAAATAATGCTTCACTTGAGACTTAGTTTATGCCTTTATTCAATCTTTATGACTCCTTACTGGGAATGCAATTCTTGAGCATTGCTTTGAGTCAAAGAATTGAATTTGCCAAGTTACACTTGGAACTTGGTGCTTAACTTAGTCAATCCAAATCTTAGTTGAAAGGATCATTTCAATGTCAAAGTCCTACCTTTCAAAAATTTATCAAATATTTCCGAATCATCAACACTTTAGCTTGAAATGTTTCAAGAAGATCTTGGAAGTTACTTACTTCATTTCTTCATACATACCAATGCAAGATTACGACCACCACCACGTGCTAGAGAGATGACTCTCCTCCCAACCAAATGCTTCTATATATAGCTCTCTCCAGGGGACTACCTTCTTGGACAAGTGGATACTAACCATCCATGTGTCGGTCATGTAGCTGCATGTGCACCAAGTGTCCCAATTAACCAGAGTTAGTTCAAGTGGATGCTTCTAGAAGGCTCTAGAGCTCTTTGGGCAAAACATTCTCCCCATGTATCCCATGGGGATTGAACCCAAGACCTCCTCCTTCACATCCTTGAGACTTAACCACTAAGCTAAGTGGATCACTTGTTCACAAGAGCACAAGACCTCCTAGTAAGTCTAAGTTCGAGATCTTTGGTCATACACATGGATGACTAAATAGTGTCTGATTTCATATTCGTCTGAACCGATCGGATCCTTAGACCATATACTTATTGTATTACATTCTTACCCCTTGGAAAATATGTTCATCCTCAAAAATAGAGCTATATATCTAGTATAGGAAACTCACGAGCCTCATGTTCTAAAACTGGAAGAACATAGTCATGTTCTAAAATTGGAAGAACATGTCTCATCTCTATGGTGGCATCCATGCCCAAATGATTCAAAACATTGTCTCGCTTTGCACTTTGATCAACTGGTCAAAGTACGAAGTAGTGAATGAATAATAAGGGTGGATCTAAAAAATATCCCTGGCCTAATTCACAATTTTTTTCTAGGTGCAATCTGGGCACAAATATGTGAACTGGATGGATTGAAATTACTAGCCCATTTCTGGGCATGATTGGTGCATGGAATTAGTAACTAAGGTGGGATTCTTATCCCTCACAAGACTTTGAGAATTCTTGACCCACGTGAATTTGGTTTGGAGAACTTGAAGTTTGGTTGTCCCATGGTTTACTCCTATCCAAAAGTTACTTGATTTTTTTTACTCCGTTAGAGGACCACTTTGTCCTAACGAGTTTAAAAATCCTATGTAAATTGTAGGAGAAATTTTACCATTTTCATTGAATCAACCATACTATAACTTGACCAATTCAAATTCAAAATGAAAATTGTCCAACTTAGGACACTATTCTCAAATACTTGAGTTAAAAGTTCTTGGAAATTGTCAATCTAATGAGCAATTCCTAACTTCTCTATTCTTGATTATACTGGACTCTAGAAAATCATTTATGCTATAACTTGAATCAAACTCAAATGAATAAGGCAATCTTGAAATTTTGATTTTTGAAAAGGTTCTTGTACAAAACATCTATCTAGGATGTTCAATATAGTTATCTAGTTCTAACCAGCTAACCCTAGTCTTTTGAAAAAGAAATCAAATACCATATCTGAGCCAATTCCAAAAGATTTGGAAATCAGAAAGAAATGGCTGAAACTCTGTACAACCAATTCACACTTTGAAGATACGTAAACTTCCTATGAGTCAAAGTCTAGATGACTCAAGACTTTAACTTCTCAAAGATTTATTTCAATAGTATATTGAAGCATTTTTTTTATCTTTTAAGGGAAATAAGCTGGATTCTGAAAAACATTCAAAGCAAATCAAAAACATCATCCAACCACAAGATACTAGTGTGGTAACCAACATCAGTGTGTGGACCTACTAAGGTTCTGTTGATGAGTTTTGTATTCAAATAATGCTTCACTTGAGACTAAGTTCAAGTCACATTCAATCTTTCTGACTCCTTACTAGGAATGTAATTCTTGTGCATTTCTTTGAGTCAAAAGAGTGAATTTACCAAGTTACACTAGGAACTTGATGCTTGACTTAGTCAATCAAATCCTTGGTTGAAAAGATCAACTCAAAATCAAAGTCCAACTTTTTCAGAAATTTGTGAAATATTTCCGAATTAACAACACTTTATCTTGAAGTGTTTCAAGAAGATTCATATCTTTTGTTTCCTTGATCTTGAAGTTATCTTGAAATATCTTGAGATACTACTTTTATCCTCCTTGAATTTAAACTCCGTCTTTGAAGTTTTAATTCCCTTGAGGATCAAACCTAACTTGATCAAACCTATCTTCAAGATCCAATCTAGGACTAAAAGAAAATTATCATCCCACAGTCCGATGTCCCATACCATCTTTCCTACATCAATCTGAGTATAAAATCTGGTGTCCCATACCACCCTATCATATAATGTGTGGATGATACTTATCCTAAAGTCAAAACATATCGTGATAGAGTACCTTCTTGCTTCAATTCTTTATGAGAATTTTGAAGTTTCAGGCATTACCTCTAACTAGATTTTCTAGGTTTTGATCCCTTCATATGATCGATTCATGCTCTTGTGCTTTCCATTGGGAACTTGAAAACCTTTTGATGGAACATCCATCCTTCTTTGCTAGAGTTTTGAAATGAAAACCAATTAGTATTCCAAGTACTTGAATTTTCATAGATTCAAGCTCAATTGGTTTATTCTTGACCAATTTGTAGTGACAGGAGTTTTTTTTGACTTCTTGTCTTTAAATTCCTTCTTTACTGATGCTTTAGGTACCTATCTTGGCCGAGACTTTTACAAGAATCTCTCTACTGCTTAAGCCTAAGCATCCACTCATGCTCTCTAGATTTGTATCAAAATCCCATTAAGGATAGGCAAACATTTATATTTTACCTTCCACAGACTTAAGTATGTTGGAGAAACAATCACTAATTGGACATATATTTGAAGGTCAAACATTAGAAGAAAACCACATGCCTATGTGAAAGGACATATTCACAAGTGTATTATATTTGTAAAGTTAGTTCACTTTAGTTCTAGAAGTTTTTTAAAATCATGAGAATAAGAAAATCTATATAAGTTAGTTTGTATCAAATGACACGAAGAGAGAGAAGTAGAGGAAGACAATAAGAGAGTGAGTTAGAACTCATCTTGTATGACTGAGAATAGTCGGGCTTCTCTGCGTGAGAAAGCACCTGTGTATTTGTGAGTTTTCATAGCTATGACAAGAACTAGTTAAAGTTCTATGTATAAGTCTTCTTCCTCTATCCCCAGTGTTTGTCTTCTGTGTAATGATTTGAAAGGTTGAAGTTTTCCAAGCAAGTCGATGCCTGGCATCGAATGTATGTTGAAAGGTTGAGTTTTATGCGAGAAGTCAATGCCTGGCATTGAATCCTAGCTGATAAGTCCTTATCTTCATATCTGACTTTTATCTACTGATAAAGATTCTTAAAATCATGAGGTTTGTGGAGCAACTCGATGCCTGGCATCGAGTTTCAGCATAAAGTCGATGCCTGTCATCGACTTCCCACATAAAAGTGGTATTGTTCATGTGTGTGTAAAAGAGGCTAATTCTGGTGCTAAAAAAGTGGCTGAAAAAGCTCAAAGTCGATGCCTGACATCAACCTTTGGTTGCAAGTCGATGCTAGGCATCAAATTTTTATTTTTAGAGAGCGAAATTTACTAAAACAGGCAAAATTTCTAGTTTTGGAAGGTCATATAGGGTCATCTTGTGAGGCCCATAACTTGAGTTCTAGAGATCCGTTTCATGCATATGATAGCTTGTTGGAAAGCTCTACTCTTCTAGTTTTAGCTATAAAAGATCTTGGGGAAATAATATTTGAGATAAGAGAAATTAGCAAAATACTGAAGGTATGTCATTTCAGTGACTAGAAAAATCTGAAGAAGCAAAGTTCTTGGTTTCGGCTATCATTTCTCAAAGTTTGGAGTGGCAATGAGTTAATGGTGACCATAGAGGTGTTCTAGTGTCACATTAATTCATTTCTTGTGGTGTTTTACACATCAACAAGTGGTATCAGAGCAGATCCTAAAGAGCAAAAGGCGACAAAGGTACGAGAAGTTTTTCATTAAAGTTTGAAAGGTGAAACATTTGAAGACACAAGGCATCAAAATGTTACTTCAAAAGTATCCTCATACACAAAGAACTCCAAAAGGTATTATCCTTTATCCTTTAAGCTCACAGGTTGTAGCAAAAGGAAAGGAGTATGGGAGATCATATCTGTATTGATAAAGTGGACAGAGATAATTACCCCGCATGGGTAATGAGAATGGAAGCCTTCTTATGAGTAAGGATCTCATTATATATGTAACAGGTGAAGAAGAGAAGCCAGTATTTGAAGATGAAAGCCGACCAAAGAAAGAAGAACTTGATGCTTTAAAGCATTGGTAGAAGAAGGATGCAAGTGCAAAAGCCTACATCTACAATACAATCTCTGATCATTTGCTACCACACATCAGAGGATTGGAATCATCTGAAGATATATGGAATGCATTGGAGTATCATTTCCAAAGCACTACTAAAGCACGGAAAGCAAGTCTATGGTCAGAGTTTACAACATTCAAGAAGAAGCCAAGTCAAAGTATTAGTGATTATGTCACTAAGATGAAGGATCTTGCAGATAGTCTTGGATCCATAGATGAAGATATTGAGGATCACACATAGATTGCTCAACTACTTGCAGGTTTGAGAGGGGATGAAAGGTGGAAACCTTTTGTCTTATCAACAGTACTTTCATTAAATCACTATGTTCCAGATTTGAACGAGTTGCTTGGTTTGATGCTCACATATGAGCAAGACTTGAAGGGAGATGGAGATAAAGTACAAAGTTCTGCAATGTACATGAAGAATAAGAAGAAAGGAGATAAAGGTAAAGCAAAGGATGAAGAGGAGTCAAGTTCTCAAGTTTATTATGCAAGAGGTAAAGGCACTGGTAGAGGAAGACCAAGAGGTTTTGGAAGAGGAAGAGGTAATCAAAATAACAACAAGAAGGCTTGCTGGATCTGTGGATTGAGTAATCATTTGGCTCATGACTGTTGGCACAACCAACAAGGATCAAACTAGAATCAAAACAACAATAGCATAGGTCGAGGTGGAAGATATCAAAGTAATTTTCAAAGAGGTAGACAAAATCAAAGAGGAGGCTATGGTAGAGGTGGAGGAAGAAGTTGGGGACAAAATCAATCCTACAACACCACCTACTACAATTATGCAAATGACACACAGAATGAAAGTCATACATCATTGATGATGAATTCAATCAGCACATCAGATAAAGAAGATCTAAAGGTATTTTACATTGACTCTGGATGTTCTAATCATCTGTCAAGAAACATAGAATTGATGTCAGAATTGGAAAAAGGCATTTCTAGTCATAGTGTTCAAGCAGGTGATAATACAAGACATAGTGTACATTCAATTGAAAAAGTGAAATGCAAGAATGGAGCAGATTTGCTAACCAATGTTTTGTATGTTCCTACAATACCTAAAAACTTGATTAGTGTGGGACAGATAGTTGAAAAAGGTTTTCAAGTTAGGTTTACAAATGATGGAGTATTTGTTGAAGATCCAGAGAATGGATATAATCAGATTGTCTCTGGTAAGAAAGAAGGTAGACTCTTTACTTTAAGAGTACAAGGGAACATTGGTCAAGCTTTGCTCACACATGGTGAAGGAGTGATTACAGAACTTGATCTCTGGCATAAGAGATTAGGTCACTTCAATGAAAGAGGAATTGAAGCTATGGTTGCTAATCAGTCTGTACTAGGATTACCAAATGTGCAGAATCAACATATGGTTTATAAATGTGAAGCATGTCAAATGGGAAAAGCACACAGGTTACCATTTCAAAAGAAAGGATTCAAACATGATGGACTACTAGAGCTCATTCATACAGATGTATGGGGACCAACAAAAGAAGGTTCTATCAATGGCTCAAGGTATTATGTTCTTTTCATTGATGATGCTACAAGATGGATAACATTATATGTTTTGAAGGAAAGATCAGAAGTGTTTGGAGCTTTCAAGCATTTTCATGCATATGCAGAGAGGGTTAGAGATCAAAAGCTTAAAAGACTGAGGTCTGATGGAGGGGGAGAATACTTCTCCCAAGAGTTCAATGATTATCTTTGGAATGCAGGTATTAAGAGAGAAATAACTTGCAGGTATACACCACAACAAAATGGTGTAGCAGAAAGAAGGAACAAGACTCTAGTTGAGTTTGCTAGAGCTATGCTGAAGGAGAAGAATTGTCCAAATTATCTTTGGGCTGAGGCTGTAAATACAACTACACATCTTGTGAATAGATTACCATGTGCAGCTCTAAATGGAATGACTCCATATGAAGCTTGGTGGGGTAAGAAACCAACACTAGATCATTGTAGAGTGTTTGGATCAATTGCATATGCTTATGTGCCATCACAGCTTAGGCATAAACTTGAACCAAAGGCAGAAAAATATGTGTTCATTGGTTATGATGAAAAGCAGATGGGTTATAGGTTGTGGAATCCTCTAAGCAAACAATTTATTGTTTCTAGAGATGTTACATTTGATGAACAAAAAAGTTGGTATGCAGATCAAAGTCATACAGCTGAAGAATTTGAAGAAGAGGTAAGAAGATGTGAGAAAGAAAAATCAATTGTGCAGGTAAATAGAGATGAAGACTATATGCAAGCAAGTACATCCAGAAGTGGATTAACAAAGGTATTCTTATGATACTTCTTACATAACTCAGAAGAACTATGCATATATGGTCAAAGATGATGAAGAACCCCAGAACTATGATGAAGCTAAAGGTAAGAAGCAATGGGAAGAAGCCATGAATGAAGAATTCAATGCACTGAAGGAGAACAAGACATGGGAATTTGTTCCTAAACCAAATGGTAAGAAAGTAATTGGAAATAAATGGGTTTATAAAGTGAAGAAGCTTGCAGATGGAAGTATAGCCAGATACAAAGCTAGACTGGTGGTGAAAGGCTATGCCCAAACCTATGGCATAGATTATGATGAGACATTCAGTCCTGTAGCTAAGATGTCAACTATAAGGACAATCATTGCTATTGCAGCTTCAAAAGGCTGGACCCTAAGTCAATTGGATATAAAGAATGCATTCTTGAATGGATACATATCAGATGAGGTATACATGGAACAACCTCAAGGGTTTACAGATTCCAGGTATCCAAATTTTGTTTGCAGGTTGAGAAGAGCACTCTATGGATTGAAGCAAGCTCCAAGAGCATGGAACTATAGACTAGTGAAGTATCTCAATGATCTTGGATATCAAAGTTCAAAAGCAGATCCAAGTCTACTCATCAAAAGAAGAGAGGAAGGTACAATCTACATTTGTATTTATGTAGATGACATTATAATCACAGGTACTTCAGATGAAGGAATCAAGGAGGTAAAGAGATTACTTGAAAAAGAATTCAAGATCAGTGATCTAGGAAAGTTGTCATACTTTCTTGGAATGGAAGTCACTTATACAGATCATGGCATATATGTATCACAAGAAAGGTATCTTCTGAATCTATTGAAGAAGTTTGATATGGAAAATTGCAGAGAAGCTTCAACTCCACTTGAAGTTAATCACAAGCTCAGTAAATATGATGGTGCAGAATACAAAGATATGAGGAAGTATCAATCTCTTGTGGGTAGTTTGATTTATGCTACACTAACAAGACCTGATCTTAGTTATGCAGTGGGAGTTTTGTCATAATTCATGCATTGTCCAAAGGACCCACATTGGATTGCAGGTCAAAGAGTTCTCAGATATATCAAAGGAACTATAAAGGAAGGATTATATTATCCTTTTACATTAGATTTGAAGTTGAGAGCCTATAGTGACTCAGACTGGGCAGGTAATCAGGATGACAGAAGATCAACTCATGGCTACATGATATACATTGGTGATAAGCTTGTAAGTTGGTGTTCAAAGAAACAACATACAGTAGCATTATCATCAACTGAAGCTCAGTACAAAGGACTTGCGGAAGCAGCTAAGGAGTTCATATGGATGCAAACATTGTTCAAAAGCTTGGGCATTGATCAAGGTACACCTACAATACATGGAGATAATATGAGTTCACTTTATCTTGCAGCAAATCTAGTTTTTCATGCAAGGACAAAGCACATAGAGATACAGTATCATTTTCTCAGAGAAAAGGTAATGGAGAAGGAGATTGAAGTGGAAACCATTTCAACTAAAGATCAATTAGCAGACATAATGACAAAGAGCTTTGATGGTGTGAAGACCAGCAGATTCAAAAGCATGGCAGGAGTAAAAGAAAAGAAGATGATATGAAGAAACAGAGAATGTCAATTAGTGATTGACGGGGAGCTGTTGGAGAAACAATCACTAATTGGACATATATTTGAAGGTCAAAGCATTAGAAGAAAACCACATGCCTATGTGAAGGGACAAATTCACAAGTGTATTATATTTGTAAAGTTAGTTCACTTTAGTTCTAGAAGTTTTTTAAAATCACGAGAATGAGAAAATCTATATAAGTTAGTTTGTATCATATGACGCGAAGAGAGAGAAGTAGAGGAAGACAATAAGAGAGTGAGTTAGAACTCATCTTGTATGACTGAGAATAGTCGGGCTTCTCTGCGTGAGAAAGCACCTGTGTATTTGTGAGTTTTCATAGCTATGACAAGAACTAGTTAAAGTTCTATGTATAAGTCTTCTTCCTCTATCCCCAGTGTTTGTCTTCTGTGTAATGATTTGAAAGGTTGAAGTTTTCCAAGCAAGTCGATGCCTTGCATCGAATGTATGTTGAAAGGTTGAGTTTTATGCGAGAAGTCGATGCCTGGCATCGAATCCTAGCTGATAAGTCCTTGTCTTCATATCTGACTTTTATCTACTGATGACGCTTCTTAAAATCATGAGGTTTGTGGAGCAACTCGATGCCTGGCATAGAGTTTCAGCATAAAGTCGATGCCTGGCATCGACTTCCCACATAAAAGTGGTCTTGTTCATGTGTGTGTAAAAGAGGCTAATTTTGGTGCTGAATAAGTGGCTGAAAAAGCTCAAAGTCGATGCCTGACATCGACTTTGGGTTGCAAGTCGATGCTAGGCAACGAATTTTTATTTTTAGACAGCGAAATTTACTAAAACAAGCAAAATTTCCAGTTTTGGAAGGTCATACAGGGTCATCTTGTGAGGGCCATAACTTGAGTTCTAGAGATCCGTTTCATGCATATGATAGCTTGTTGGAAATCTCTACTCTTTTAGTTTCAGCCTATAAAAGATCTTAGAGAAATAATATTTGAGCTAAGAGAAATTAGCAAAATACTGAAGGTATGCTATTTTAATGACTAGAAAAATCTGAAGAAGCAAAGTTCTTGGTTTCGGCTATCATTTCTCAAAGTTTGGAGTGGAAATGAGTTAATGGTGACCATAGAGGTGTTCTAGTGTCACATTAATTCATTTCTTGTGGTTTTTTACACATAAAAAAAGTACCATCTTCATGGTTGCAGAGTACATTCTTGGAATTCCTTCACTCTATTCAAACTTGGAACAGCTTACTATTTTCACAACTTTCCATTGGATAAATGGAACCTGAGTGAATAATTCCCAAAAGAAATTTTATTGCCAATACTTGGGCAATCTATAGAGTAGTTCCAATCACAGGACATCCTGGTATTAATCAAACTTATGAGTTAGTTAAAACACATTTTTATTGGCCTAGTTTAGATCGAGATGTGCAAAACTATGTATCCAAGTGCCATAAATGTCAAGTCAATAAGTTTGAACGACTTAAAGTTGGAGGATTGCTGCATCCTTTGGAGATTCCCAAAGGAAAGTGGGAAAGTATTTCCATGGATTTCATTTCTGGATTACTGTGCACTTAGAAAGGCTTTGATTCAGTCTGGGTTGTAGTTGATCGATTGACTAAACTTGCTCAGTTTATTCCAGTCAAGACTACTTATAAGACTCTAGAACTTGCAAGAATATGTGTAAATCAACTTTATAGACTCTATGGTCTTCCAGTAGACATAGTATTTGATAGAGATGCTCGATTTACAAGTAATTTTTGGCGAGCAGTCTTTAGTAGACTCAAAACTAAACTAAGTTTAAGTACATCTGAACATCCCCAGATGGATGGACAGACAGAGAAAGTCAATCAGATCTTAGAAGACATACTCAGAGCTTATCACTTCCAAACAAAGTGATTGGGAAGACTATCTTCCTTTAGCTGAGTTTGCCTATAACACTGCCAAGAATTCATCAACTAAATTTAGTCCATTCATGTTGAATCATGTATGGGTCCCAACCTAGGTCTCCATATGTTGTAGGAATTCAAAATGAACGAGTTCAAGCAGCTCAAGAATTCCTTAAAGATATGAATTTTAAAGTTAAGTTAGCTAAAGAAAACTTAAAGAAAGCTCAAGGTCGTGCAAAGGCTTATGCCGATCCGAAGCAAAGAGATGTTACTTTTTAGGTTGGCGATCAAGTTTATCTTCATATTTTTGAAAGATCGAAAAAGTTCAAGACTGCTCAATGCGCCAAGTTGTCACCTAGATATTGTGGTCCTTTTCCAATCACCAAGAGGGTTGGCTTATGGGCTTATGAATTACAACTTCCAGATGATAGTTGGATTCATCCAGTGTTTCATATTAGTCGACTTAGGAAGAGTCTAATAGATTTAGATAATCTAGTTGGACATCAGGTTATACTTCCACTTCTAGTAAGTGAAACAGTTCCTCATGAACCTAAAAGGGTACTTCACACCTGAGATAAACATACAATAATTCACTTGTATAAAGAGTTCTTAGTAAAATGGAAGGATGGAACTGAAGAAAATTCAACATGGGAAAAAGTTTCCACAATCTGACACCGTTTTCCAACTTTCCAATTTTAAGTTGGTCCCACATAAAGAATATTTTATACTTTCATGTTTTAAGTGGATAAATTGATTATGTTCTTCCAGTTTTAGAACATGATAAGGTTTTTTACTTTCAATTTCTAAGTAAATAACATGATTGAATGAATGCATGTTCTTCAAGTTTTAGAACATGAGGCTCAGGGGTTGCCTACAATATATGTAGCTCTAATTTTTGAGGACGAGAATATTTTACAAGGGGCGAAGAATATAATAAAGTAAGTGTATGATCTAAGGGTTTGACCGGCTCAGATGGATCTGAAATCGGACACCGTTTGGTCATTCGTATGTGTGACCAAAGATCTCGCGTCTAGACTTACTAGAAGGTCATTTACTATTGTAACTAAGTGAACCACTTAGCTTACTGGTTAAGGCTCAAGGGTGTGAAGGAGGAGGTATTGGGTTCAACCCCCATGGGGTACATGGGGAGAGTGTTTTGCCCAAAGAGATCTAGAACCTTCTACAAGCATCCATTTGAGTTAACTCTGGCTAACTGGGACACTTGGCACACATGTAGTTACATGGCTAACACTTGGATGATTAGAATCAACCTGCCCAAGAAGGCAGACCCTTGGAGAGAGCTATATATAGATGCATATGGTTGGGAGGAGAGTCATTCATTCATGAGAAATTCATGTGGCTATGAGCTACGAGCTAGGAGTATGATGGGCTAACCACTTGCCCAAAAGCCATGGTTGAGGATTACTTCCTAATCCTCCCTCTTAGGGTGTAGTTCAACCATCTCTTGCTTGTCATTTCTTGAGTCTAACACTCTCTTCCCCTTCTAGAGATCATTATCCTAAATGATTAATCCTTGATCTCCCCTTGAATTGATGTCCTCAACCTTGCACAATCTCTTGAACCATCTTGTTCTCAACCTTGGTCTCTTGAACGCTTGCTCTCAACCTTGGTCTCTAGAACCCTGCCTTTCCGCTTCTTGGCCACTTGCCTATGGACTTGCCTTGTTTGCAACCTTGGTCTCTTGAGCCCCTTGTTCTCAACCTTAGTATCTTGAACCTGGTTCTCACCCATGCTTGGTATCTTGGATCCCGAATCTAGTGTTTGCATTGGAAAGCTTGTTCCGAGAGATTTCCAATGATATCTTACACATCTAAATCCGACCTATGGATTGGGAGATACACTCTAATCTATGTTGGGCTCACCTTTGAAAGCGATGCACGCGTCTTCCTTCCCCAAGCCTACTTCCTAAGCTTTGATACTAAATGTGGGATTTGAACTCATGACCTACCAGCTAGGAGTATGATGGGCTAACCACTTGCCCCAAAAGCCATGGTTGAGGATTACTTCCTAATCCTCCCTCTTAGAGTGTGGTTCAACCATCTCTTGCTTGTCATTTCTTGAGTCTAACAGAGATGGCAAGGTGTATGGTCAAGAGTCAGGCTTTACCACATAGTTTCTAGCTTGAGGCTCTCATGTGTGCAACATATGTACTTAACATGTATCCCACTAAAGCACTACAATCTATCACTCCGGCTTGGCATGGTCGCAAGCCATTTATTGCTCATTTATGTGTTTTTGGTTGTTTGGCATATGCATTAGTGCTTGAACAACATCACAGGAAATTGGACGCTAAAGCAGTAAAATGTATTTTTGTTGGGTAGAGTTCTTAATGCAAAGGCTATCGTTTGTATCATCCAAAGAGTAAACACATTTTGGTTAGCTGTGATGTTGTTTTTGTGGAAGATGCTATTCAACCTTTACTTTCATTTATCAAAGAGACATCTGTTAGCTCCAAAGACATGTATGATACTTTCCTACCTCTTTTTATAGGTGGACTATCTAGTGCTAGTCATAATGAGGAAACTTCTTAGCGTTTAGAAGTTTCGTGTGATGATGCAGATCATTCTATTTTTTATGTAGATTTACATGATGCACTTATTGATGAGAGAGTTGATATTGAGAAGGCAAAAATTATGCCAAAATGGCTGGTGCAAACTTTGCATGATAGCAAATTAGATGCACCTCTATCATACCATGCTCATTAAGGCTCTCATAATGCCTCTTTTGGATCAGATTGCTATGCTATGTTTGCCTCTAGTCTCCATGATGCGACTGAGCCTGTTTCATTTGATGAAGCACAAAATTCTAAACATTGGATGGTTGCAATGTCATTTGAATATAATGCTATCATGAAAAATGGTACCTGGTCTTTATGTGACTTGACTTGTGGCAAGAAGGCCAACACTAAGTGGGTATACAAGTTCAAACATAAACCTGATGGAACAGTTGATAGGTATAAGGCTAGGCTTGTTGCAAAGGGTAATGCATAGGAAAGAGGCATTGATTTTGATGAAACTTTTGCACCTACTTGCTGAATGACTACTGTTTGTAGCATCTGTGCACTTGCAGCTCATCATGGTTGGAATGTACATCAGTTGGACATTAAAACAACATTTCTGAATGGTGACTTGCATGAAGAAGTGTATGTTTTAAGCCCCGTGGCTTTGTGCAAAAAGGGCATGAAAAGTAGGTGTGCGTGTTAAAGAAGGCATTAGATGGTTTAAAGCAAGCTCCACATGCTTGGTATGAAAAGATACATGCTTATCTGATCGCACATGGTTTTGAGAATAGTCCAACTGAAAGCACCTTATATGTTAAGCATGCAAATGATGTGCATCTAATCATTGTGGTGTACATTGATGACATGCTACTCACTGGTCATGAGAAGCATATTGCTGATTTTAAGGCTGATTTACATGCCTCATTTGAGATGTCTGACTTGGGGCATTTGCATCATTATTTAGGCATTTAGTTTATGCATGTTGATGGTGGAATGGCTTTGTGTCAAATGAAATATATTGACACATTATTGCAGTGTTTTGGCCTTGAAGACTATAAACCTATTACCACTCCTATGGAGTAAGGTTTACAATTGAGTATTCATGATGCTAGAGATGCATTTGATGTTGTTCTCTATCAATATGTTGTTGGATGCTTGATTTACTTATGCATTACTCGACAAGATATTCAGTTTGCTATCTCAGAGATGAGCAGGTTTATGCATTTCCTAGGTGTTAAGCATTGGCAGGTGGTTAAGTGCATGTTTTGCTACTTGAGTGGTACCCAGCTACTTGGGTTGTTTTATCCCAAGGGGGGATCACTACCACCAAGTTTGCATGCTTTTTCTGACTTTGACTGGGCTGGTTGCTATGACACTCGTGTGTCCATTAGTGGTTTTCGCTTCATGCTTGGTAGCTCATGCATATCTTGGTTGAGAAAGAAGCAGCCTACAGTGGTCAATTCTAGTTGTGAGGTTGAGTATAAGGAAACTTTCACAACAATTGTTGAGTGTGTGTGGCTCAGATGCCTTACGGCTGATTTGGGTGTTGGTGAGTCTTCTTCCACCACCATCTTCACTAACAGTCAGAGCACATTGGGAGTTGCGAGGAACCCTGTGTTCCATGCTCGCACTAAGCACATTGAGGTGCATTATCATTATGCTAGGGAGAGGTTCTCTATTGGAGAGATCAGTGATATATTTAGGTAGTGATGTGTGTGAACACTCTAGGACCACCGCGGCACATTTTTCCCTCTTTAGGAGATTTTTTCCCCCAACTTGTATACACGCCTATTGTCCTAACAGGCTACTTATCTTTGTACATTCTTGTGGTAGTACATTGAATATTGTGTGTTGTGCTCCAAGCTTCTTCTTCTTCCTTGTGTTATTCGCGTGCTTCCGTAGACATCTAACTCCAATAATTGGCATGAGAGCAGGTCGCCGCTTCATCTAGGGAATCGTCGGCACCCCTCTGCACATAGTCTCAGAATCACACAAAATTTTGGTATGCATACTCAGGGTGATTAGGAGATCAAAACAGGTTCGCTATGTGGTGCCGAAATCGCGATCTCAGCTCATTTCGGTCTCAAAATAAACTATCATAGCACTTGTGAAATCTATTTCATCATTTTGTGCGAAAGATATATACCTGTTTCAGTTTGCCAGTATAAGCATCTCAAAGTCTGCTACGGGTCTAGTAGAACTTCTTTGGGTAGTTATGTTCAACTTTTTGAGATACAATTATTTTTCTGCATCAAGGTATTTTAGTCAGTGGCCATGGCTGAAAGCAGTGATGTATTCCATATGTTGGCTATTGAGGATAAGTTGGATGGTACCAATTATCCATTGTGGGATTATATGATGTGACATGTATTGGTTGCAAAAGGACTATGGAACATTGTGGAGGGTGTTGAAAAACATCCTATTACACTTGCAAATATAGGTATTGAAGCTGATGCAGATGGCATTGAAGATGTTGATATTCTTTAGATTCCTATTCGTATTGCAGTTCCTGTTGCACCTACTATAGAGCAAATTCATTGGGATGACATAGATGCTCAGGCGCATGCATTGATAGTTTTGTCTGTCAAACGTGCCATTATTCCTCACATTCACTCTTGCAAAACAACTAAGGATGCTTGGGATACACTTACCACATTATACCAAGCTAGGAATGAGGCTCATGTTGCTTACCTCTAAAAACAGTTGGAGAGTGAGCACATGAATGAAGGTGATTCTATGGACAAGTTTTTGACAAAGATCAAGGATTTGAAGGAACAATTGATTTTTGTTGATAAAGTCCTTCCTGATAGTTCACTTGTGTAGACTGTTCTAAACGGTCTTCCTGACTCATATCAGAGTTTTGCTTCTACTCTTCAGTTGATGATGAAAGGCAATCCAAATTCCTTAACATTTAAAGAGTTAGTTTCTATTTTGTTGCAGGAAGATCAGTCTAAGCAGAACAGGTCTATTATGCATGTTGCAGATCAAGCTTTTGTGGCTAGTCAGGACAAAGGAAAATGGAGCTCTTCTGGTAGTAAGCAGAAATCACCCGATTCTGCACAATCAAACAAGGAAGACAAAGATGAGAGGAAATAAAAAAAAAAAAATTGTTTTGCAAATACTATAAAGCAAATAATCATGTCATTAAGAGCTGTCCAAAACTGGTTGCTAAAGAGGCAAAGAAGAAAGAGGCCAGAATGGTGTTGAAGAGGCCTCTACACTAAAAATAGAGTCTGCTAATCTTGTGCAGAATGAAGAATGGGCGTTTACTACTGTTTGCAGTTTTGACCCATCTTCTCATGAGCATTGTATGTCTGTAGTAGACTCAGATGTTTGGTACTTTTATAGTGGGGCAACCAAACATATTACCTCACATCATAGTTTCTTCACTTGACTTGATCCTGCCTCTATAGGGAATACTATCACATGTGCTAACAACTCCTCTTATCATGGCATGGGAGTTGATAAGATCATTTTGACTACTGTTGATGGTAGTTCTTTCACCTTGTCATATGCTTTATTTGTGTCAAGGATCAAGGAAAGTCTGTTATTAGTTTCAACATTAGCCAAGATTGGCTTGGTTGTGAAATTTGTTGATAATAGATGTATAGTTCATGATATGTCAAATAGCGACATGATTATTGCTTCTAGCATTTTATGACATGGGCTATATAAGCGCATAGACTATGAAAGATCTATGAATGATTCGGCATGTGCAATACATGATTCTCAGGCTATGTCAGATGCAAAGCTTTGGCATGCATGCTTTGGTCATCTAAACTCTGCTAGTTTGCTACACCTGAAGAAATTTGAAATGGTGTCCTCTTTGCCCAAACTTGAGGCACCCAAAAAACATGTTTTTGAAGGCTATATTTTGGGCAAAATGCAACATTTCTCCTTTCCAAAAGATGGTTCAGTTCCGGCTACTCAGAAATTGCAACTTGTACATAGTGATGTCTGTGGTCCTATGCAGACACCTTCTTTTGGAAACTATTTTTACTTTGTGACTTTCATCGATGATTTTTCTAGACATGCATGGGTATATCCACTCAAAGCAAAGTCGGAAGTGTTTATGTGCTTCAAATAGTTTTTGGCTCTAGCAGAAAATATGTTAGCATGTAAAATGGGCACCCTCCGTTCTGATCGAGGGGGGAAATATATGTCTTTTGACTTTAATGTATTTTTGGTTGAACATGGGATAAAACATCAATGTATAGTGTCATATACACCTCAATAGAATGGATTTGTTGAATGGAAGTACATGTCACTCATGGAGATGGCCAGGTGCATGGTCAAGGGTCAAGCTTTACCACATAGTTTTTGGCGTGAGGCTGCTATGTGTGCAGCATATGTACTTAATAAGTGTCCCACTAAAGCGCTACAGTCTATCACTCCATATGAGGCTTGGCATGGTTGCAAGCCATCTGTTGCTCATCTGCATGTTTTTGGTTGTCTAGCATATGCATTAGTGCCTGGACAACATCGCAAAAAATTGGATGATAAAGTAGTAAAATGTATTTTTGTTGGGTATAGTTTTGAAAGCAAAGGCTATCATCTGTATCATCCACAGACTAAACACATTCTAGTTAGCCATGATGTTGTTTTTGTGGAAGATGCTATTCAGCCCTTACTTTCATGTACGAAGGAGACATCTGTTAGCTCCAAAGACATGTATGATACTTTGCTTCCTCTTTTTACAGGTGGACAGTCTAGTGCTGGTCCTAGTGAGGAAACTTCTCAGCCATTGGAGGTTTCATGTGATGATGCAAATCATTCCATTTCTGATGTAGATTTAGATGATGCACTTGTTGATGAGAGAGCTGATATTGAGGAGGAAAAAACTATGCCAAAATGGCTGGTGTTGACTTTATGTGACAATAAATTGGATGCACCTTTGTCATATCGTACTCGTTCAAGCCCTCATAGTGCCTCTTTTGCAGCAGATTGCTATGCTATGGCTGCATCTAGTCTCTACAATGAGAGTGAACCTGTTTCATTTGATGAAGCATAAAATTCTGAACATTGGATGGATGCAATGCAATCTAAATATGATGCTATCATGAAAAATGGTACCTGGTCTTTATGTGACTGGCCTCCTCGCAAGAAGGTCATTGGCACTAAGTGGGTATACAAGCTGAAGTCTAAACCTGGTGGAATAGTTGACATGTATAAGGCTAGGCTTGTTGCAAAGGGTTATGTGTAGGAAAGAGGCATTGATTTTGATGAAACCTTTGCACCTACTTGTCGAATGACTACTGTTCGTAGCATCTATGCACTTGCAGCTCATCATGGTTGGAATGTACATTAGTTGGAGATCAAAATAACATTTGAGAATGGTGACTTGCATGAAGAAGGGTATGTTTTTTAGCCCTATGGTTTTGTGCAGAAAGGGCATGAAAACCAGGTGTGCATGTTAAAGAAGGCATTATATGGTTTAAAGCAAGCATGACGTGCTTGGTATGAAAAGATAAATGCTTATCATATTGCACATGGTTTTGAGAACAGTCCAACTGAAAGCACCTCATATGTTAAACGTGTTAATGATGTGCTTTTGATCATTGTGGTGTATGTTGATGACATGCTGCTTAGTGGTCCTCATGAGAAGCATACTGCTGATTTCAAGGCTGATTTAAATACCTCATTTGAGATGTCTGATTTGGGACATTTGCATCACTATTTGGGCATCCAATTTATGCAAGTTGATGGTGGAATGGCTTTGTGTCAAACAAAATATATTGACACATTATGGTAGTGTTTTGGCCTTGAAGACTATAAGCCTATTGCCACTCCTATGGAGACAGTTTTACGATTGAGTTTTCATGATGCTGGAGATGCATTTGATGTTGTTCTATATCAGCACGCTGTTGGATGCTTGATTTACTTATGCATTACTCAGGGAGATATTTAGTTTGGTGTCTCAGAGATGAGCAGGTTTATGCATTACCCAAGTGTTAAGCATTGGTAGGTAGTTAAGTGCATGTTTCGCTACTTGAGTGGTACTCAGCTACTCCGGTTGTTTTATCCCAAGGGGGGATCACTACCGCCATAGTTGCATGCTTTTTCTGACAATGATTGGGTTGGTTGCTATGACACTCGTGTGTCCGCTAGTGGTTTTTGCTTCATGCTTGGTAGCTCATGCATATCTTGGCTAAGCAAGAAGCAGCCTAATGAGGCCACTTCGAGTTGTGAGGCTGAGTATAGGGCAACTTTCATAGTGACTGTTGAGTGTGTGTGGCTCAGACGCCTTATGGCTAATTTGGGCATTGGTTAGTCTTCTGCCACCACCGTCTTCACTGACAGTTAGAGCACATTGATAGTTGCGAGGGAACCCTGTGTTCCATGCTTGCACTAAGCACATTGAGGTGCACTATCATTATGTCAGGGAGAGGTTCTCTGCTGGAGAGACCAGCTTGGCATACGTGCCCACGTAGGAGAACATTGCAAACCTTTTTACGAAGGCTTTGCCTAGGGACAAGTTTGAAGCTTTCTGCAAAGCTTTGGGCTTACTTCCTTTTGTGGATTGATTCCACATAGCTTGACACTTCCTTATAAACATGAGTGTTGGCTCCTTGTTCACTGCATCACTCCCACGGGGGATTTCTTGATATATCTAGGTAGTGATGTGTTGATGAACGCTCTAGGACTGTTGACGCACTTTTTTCCCTCTTTAGGAGGGTTTTTTTCCCCCGGCTTGTATATATGCCTATTGCCCTAAGATGTTATTTATCTTTGTACATTCTAGTGGTAATACATTTAGTATTGTGTGTTGTGCTCCAAGCTTCTTCTTCTTCCTTGTGTTGTTTGTGTGCTTCCGCAGACGTCTAACTCTAGCAATCAACTTGGCATATGTGCCCACACAGGAGAACATTGCAAACCTTTTCACGAAGGCTCTACCTAGGGAGAAGTTTGAAGCTTTCCAGAAAGCTTTGGGCTTACTTCCTTGTGGAGAAATTTGACTCCAATACACTCCAATACACGCAGCGGAAGTTAGAGAACCTCTTCTAGAATCTACCCTTTGTGCCTTGTAGCATCCAAATGAGGTACCTTCTGATATCCATTGGTGAGAGAATGACCAGCATATGCTTCTACAACATCTCCTTGTCATCTCCACACATTTTCACGTTCAAATGACCTCTATATATAGAGGTATGGTCATGGGACTTTTCACCTACCCTTGCATCTTCTCTCACCTCTTGACCTTTCCTTTCTTGTTCTTTGTCCTTCCATTTTCTTGGGTGACTTTTGGTGCTCCAAATAACTCCATATGGATAAGGCCATGACTTTTTTTGTGTATTCCATAAAGATATTTTGGCTTTTATATAAACCATAAATACATTCGTCCTTTTTAATTCAACACTCTACTCTAAGGTTATGAGTGTACCCTTTATATTTTTAGGGCCTAATTTCCTTTTGGGCTTACAACATAAATCATGAAGAGGTAAATAATGAGAGGTGTCTATGTGTCAAGCCTCATAATTGGAGCTTGCACATGTTCAACATTCCTTTCGTGGATTGATTCCACATAGCTTGGCACTTCTTTATACATGAGTGCCAGCTCCTTGTTCACTGCATCACTCCCAGGGGGGATTTATTGATATATTTAGGTAGTGATGTGTGTGATCAAACTAGGAACACCGGGGCACTTTTTTCCCTCTATAGGAGGTTTTTTTCTCGTCGCTTGTATATACGCCCATAGCCCTAACGAGTTACTTATCTTTGTACATTCTAGTGGTAATACATTCAAGTATTGTGTGTTGTGCTCTAAGTTTCTTCTTGTTCATTGTGTTGTTCGCATGCTTTTGCAGACATCTGACTCCAAAAATGATTTTTTATTTCTTGATCATGCTACGATTCTTTTTATACCTACTATAAATTAACTTCATTGGGATGATAGAGATGCACATGCACATGCATTCATAGCTTTAATCAAACCTTCCAATATCTCTCATGTTCACTCATGCAAAAGAACAAAAGATGCTTGGGATACTCTTACATTATTATAGCAGGCAAGAAATGAGGCTCATGTCGCTTACCTGAAAAAGTGAGCACATGAATGAAGTGGATTCAATGGATAGCTTTTTGACAAAGATCAAAGATTTGAAAGAGAATGATTTCAATTGATGTAATGTTGCTAGATAGTTCACTTTGTGCAGTCCATTTTTAATGATCTTCTAGATGCATATCAGATATTTTCTTCTACTCTTGGATTCATGATAAAAGACAATCCAAGTACCTTAAATTTTGAGGAGTTATTATTTGATTTGCTACAAGAAGTTCAATATGGGTAGAACAAGTCAATTATAGGTGTTGCAAATCAAGCTTTCTTAGCTATTCAATAGGGCAAATGTAAATGGATCTTATCTACTCGTAAGAAAAAATCTCCTAATGTCGCACACTCAAAGAATGAAGACAAAGAATACAAGCAAACAGAAAAGAAAAATTAGTTTTGCAAGTACTATAACACAAATGATCATGTCATAAAGAGTTGTCCTAAACTAACTACAAAGGAGGAAAAGAAAAAAAGAGACTAGAATGGTTGTTGTAGAGGCCTAAAACCATCTTATACAAAATGAAGAATGGAAATTTACTATTGTTTATAGCTATGATCCATCTTCTCATGAGTAGTGTATGTTTACAATAGACTTGGATGTTTGGTACTTTGGTAGTCATGCAACCAAATAGATTAGCTCATAGTGTAGTTTCTTAAGTTCATGTTCATGCCCCTATAGGGAATCCTATCATGTGTGCTAACAACTCCTCTTATCATGTGACGGGATTCGAAAAATTCATTTTGACTTCTCATGATGGTAGCTCTTTCACATTGTGAGATGCCTTATATGTACCAGGGATCAAGAAAAATATATTATTTATCTCACCATTAGTCAAGATTGGCTTGGTTATCAAATTTGTTGATGCCATATGTATAGTTCATGATCTCTTGAATGGTAATGTTATTATTGATTCTAGCATTTTATGTCATGGGTGTATAAGCTCATAGATTATGCAAAATCTATGAATAATTTAGCATGTTTACTTCATGATTCTCAGGCTATCTCAAATGCAAAGCTTTGGCATGCAAACTTTGATCATCTGAATTTTACTAGTTTTCTTTACCTATAGAAATTTAAAACGGTTTTCTCTCTATCCAAAATTGAGACACCTTCTAAACATGTATGTGAAGGTTGTATTTTGGAGAAGATGATGCATGCATCTTTCCCAAAAGATGGTTCAATTAGAGCTACACATTAATTGTAGGTCGTTCATAATGATATTTGTGTTCCAATGCAAACACCCTCATTTGGGAATTACCTATACTTCATGACTTTCATGGATGAATTTTATAGGCATGCATGGGTTTATCCATTGAAAGAAAAGTTCGAGGTGTTTATGATTTAAATAGTTCCTTGCTATGGTTGAAAATTTGTCGGCACGTAAAATGGGCACCCTCTATTTTGATCGAGAGGGGAATATATGTCTTCAGAGTTAATGCATTTATGGTTGCACATGGTATAAAACATCAATGTACAATTCCATATACACCTTAAATAAATTGGAGTTGCTAAAAGGAAGAATAGGTCTCTCATGGAAATAACGAGGTCTATGGTCAAAAGTCAACTTTTACCATGTAGTTTCTTGCTTGAGGATGTTGTATGTGCAACATACGTGCTTAACAGATACCCCATCAGAGTGCATTTTATCAATCAATATGAGGCTTGGCATGGTTTCAAGCCATCTATTGCACATCTATGTGTTTTTGCTTTTTTGTCAAATGCATTAGTGCCTCAACCGATGTAATTTAGCCCTTGCTTTCATGTACCAAAGAGACATCTGATACCTCAAAGGATGTCTATGACACTTTTTGCCCCTTTTTACAAGTGGATAGTCAAGTACTGATCGAAGTGAGGTGATTTCTCAACCTTTAGATGTTTAACATGATGATCTAGATCATTCCATTTTTTATGCAAATTTACATGATATGAGTGTTAGTATATGACCAATGTCTATCCCTTATGATTGTGTGTAGTAATGCACATTTTATAAGGCTCCCATTATGAGGAAAATTTAATCGTACATTATTAAATTGATGGGAGTCCCAACCATCATGTTGGATGAAGGTCAAATTGGACCATCTAATTAAGGTATTGTAAGGAAAGCGAGTTACCATCAGTGCCCATGGCTTTTGACATGATGATAAAGGGAGTATTCCATATAATATTCCTCGTTGAGCTTAAAAATAGTTCATATTTGCTAGGTTGGTTTAAGCAACCTAAGCCATGTACGGAAATTATGTGCATAATCATTGGACATGTTCTAGTACCCATGTCTAGCCATCCCTAGAAGGCCACACCTCTCCATCAGCCTATATATGCATGCCTTCTAGACTATCCCAAACATTTGAATTGAGTGAGCATACTTCTACCTTGTGACTCCCTATCTAGATTTGTCTAGATCACCATTTAAGCTCTACCTTGAGAACATATGCATAGACAACACCATCTTTGTACTTGTTGTTAGTAGCAAATATTTGAAATTTTTACTATAAATGTTCTCTCCTCTCTTATTGCTCCCATGTTCTCTCACATAACTACTATCTTAGACTTTCATGTCCAATGGAATCATGCCTTCCACAATGACAACATCTATTAGGTGTAAAATTAGTGTTTCACAGTCAATGATTACCCTTGATTCTTGATCCATTAAACTATTGTGATATAACTAGAGTTTAGCAGCATTGCATATTGGATCATAAGATACGAACAATTATAACAGAAGCCCATGTTGGACTTGTTGGTGGACATTTTGGTAGAGAAGAAACCTTAAAAAGATTCTTGACAATGGTCTCTAGTGGCCCACAATGCATCGTGATGTTTGAGCTTGTGTAGAAATGTGATCCCTATCAATGTATGGGAGAATCTCAAGTGGCACATCAATTTCCATTAAATTGGATTTTTCCCCTTGAACCTTTCCAAAACTGGGGCTTAAATTTTACTGGTCCAATCTGATCACCCTTGGAAACTTTTAAGAAGATCTTTATCCACATCTTTATAGATTAAGACACTTGATGGGCAAGGGCAATCACCAATGCAAGCACTATAGCCATGACCCTTAGTTTGCAGCTATTTCCTTGCTACAACCAACCATTGGAATTAGTTAGAGCTGGGGCACTCATTTTATCAACCAATTGGTCCAGGCTACTATGGATCATTATTGCATAAATCACAAGTTTAGTACCTCATTTTACCTGCATGTAAATTGATTAGTAAAGTGCTCTTGATAAATTTTGAAAAGCTAGTCCTAGAATATCTGAGAAAGAGGGAGCAATATGTACCACTTGCACTATGGTCATACCAGACTACATATAAGGTGGTAATAGTTTTCACACCTTTTAATTTGTTATATGGATTGAAGGCCATTTCCACAATGCAAATTGTGGTACCAAGCTTACAAGTGGCTATTCACAATCATTTACTCCTAAAAGAATCATTAGAAGATTGGAAAACTAAACTCTCACAACTTGAAAAAGACAACTACAACAGGTTTTTGATGCTACAAGAGGTGAAAATACATTCAAGACACTAGCATGATTGCCACTTGAAGACCCCAATCTTTGGAGTGGACAATATGTTCCTATTCTTTAATTTCGAGGCAAAACAAAAGGTGGGAAAATTCAAAGTCCAATGGACAAGATCATTCAGAATAGGGGCCATGGTGGATCTTGCTACATTTAAATTGGAAACTTCGGTTGGCAAACTATCTAAGTTGGTTAATGGTTCTAAGCTCTACCCCTATTGGACATAATTGAGGAACAACATAAAACAACAATCAAAATCTAAACCAGAATGAACAAGATGAAATGCAATCAAAACTCAAAAGACCAAAAGAACTAGATGAAACTAAGCAGAACTAACAAGATTCATAAAAAATACTTGATCTAAACTAGAAGTAACTAGATAATTAGAAACTAAAGCATAAATAAACACTACTCTTGTGCCAACCAAATGTACTAAGAAAATACTAATAACAAGATAGCAATAACCAAATAATAATGAGTTCAATAGGTGTAGAATATTAGCATTAGTGTGTATGAGAATATTACCATTAGTGTGTATTTGATAAGGAGCATATGATCTTTGCATGAAGGAAACAAATAGTGTTCCTTCTCATATAAATGAGTTTGATGCTATATTCTCTCAATTACAGGCTCAAAAAATGGAGATGGATAATGAAATGAAAGAAATCTTATTGCTATGCACATTGTCATCATCATGGAATATGTTTTGCATAAATATTAACAATAGTGTCCTTGGTGGTAAACTGATATATGGTGACATGTGGAGCACTCTTGAGTGAGGAGATTCATAAAAAATCTATGGTTGGCACTCAAAGTAAAGACGCATATAATGTTTATGATTCTTACCAAGGAAAGAATGGACAATGTGTTAGGAGCACAAACAAGGAAAAGAATGGTCAATAGAATAAGAGTACAAGTAAATCAAGGAAGAGGGATATTGAATGCCACTATTGTCATAAGAAAGTACACATGAAGAAAGGTTGCTATGCATTAAAGAATGCTAAAGGTAAAGGGAGAGAATGTTGATGGGCACATTGAATAGCTACGTGCACCATCTGCTTTGACTATGAAGATTGAAGAAATTAACGTTGTTTTTAATTATGTTGATGTGTTGACACTTGACAATACTGTGCCCATTGAGAATCTTATGGCTGATTCTCTTTCCCACTCATGGCTGCTAGATTCTGGTGCTTCTTTCCATGCAACACTACTTATAGAATGGTTCTCCACTTATGCAAGACTCTTGGTATAGTGAGACTTGGTGACTCTTACCAATCTAACGTTGTCGAGATTGGAGATATGGTTGTGCAGTTCGTTGATGATTCAAAATTTACTATGCATAATGTATGCCATGTACCTCAATTATCATGCAATTTGATGTCACTTGATCAACTTGATGCCTTTGGTTACAAGGTGGTTTTCTATGCTCAATCCTTTTGTATATCAAAGGGTCACAATATGGTTATTGCAAAAGGAAGCAAAGTTGGATCACTTTATCCTTTATTTGGATCATAGAAAGAACACTTGTTAGCTAATACTAACTAGGCTATGGATTGTATTTTGCATGACCTTTTGGGACACATATCTCATAGTGGAATGGAAAATCTTTCTCGTTCTGGCTACTTATCTCTATTAAATTTCTTAGATTTTTCATTTTGTGAACATTGTCAATATGGAAAGCAAACTAGGAATCTGCATAAGATGCACATTGACTCTTCAATTCAACCTTTAGATCTCATTCATACAGATATGTGTGGTCCTATGCCCACAACATCATTGGGTGGTTCTCTTTACTTTGTCACTTTCAAAGATAATGTTACTAGAAAAGTTCGGGTATATCCTATCAAATCGAAGGATGATGTATTTTCTAATTTTAGAAAATAGTTTGCTTTTCTTGATACTAAAAAAGGAACTAAGCTCAAGGCTTTATGTTCAAATAATGGAGGTAAGTAAACCTCATATGAATTCGACTTTTTTCTATCAGCCTAGAGGAATTTCTAGTGATTTTACAACTCCTTACACCAATATAGAATGATCTAGCTAAGAGGATGAATATAAATATTTAGGATAGAGTAGTTTCTATGCTTCATCATGCAAACCTTTCACAAGGCTTTTGGGCAGAAGCAGTATTGATTACAATTCATGTGATTAGCCTTTCACCTAGTACTACCAAAGATTTGAAAGTAGCACAAGATTATGGACAGGGAAGGCACATATTATGATCATCTTAAAGTTTTTTGGCTATGAAGCATATGTTCATATACCCAAGAATCTTAGAAAAAAGTTGGACCATATGTCAAAGAAACATATTTGTCTTAGATATAGTAGAGAGAAAAATTCGGATATTTATTGGCCAACAACAGAGCAGTCAAGCATAATCTGGCAATATAACCCAATCAATTTTTCACAAGAATCTAATTTTACATCAAATAGTGATCATTATCACTATGCTCACAATGTAAATACCATTTTTGGTAGATTAGACTCAATTTTTTTCAACCCAAGGAGTCCTCAAGCTTGAGGTGCATTAGAAATATCTATGTACCAATTTTCATTATTTTTAGGTTCCGTTTGAGCCCTCAAGTAAGCCATGGGACGTATTTTTTAACCAGGCTCGACACTAGGTCTAGACGGGGTCAACATTAGTCAATAACTATAAAATTAGTTAGAGAACTCATTTTTGAGGTTGCCTTGGTAGAGATTGAAGCTTTGATAATAGAGTTCTTTTGTAATTTAAAGCATTCCATTGTTCCTCTCTTTTTTATTGTCTTGTGTGCACACGTGTGTATGTGTGTGCATGTTTGTGTGCTTCTCACTCACTCACTTGCGCGCTTGACTTGTGTTACACTTATGTGTTCCTCGATTAGCTTTGATGTGAACCTTTTCCCTATACATTACTGGCTAGAGGTGTTGCCACATATATGATTCACTCATATGTGGTGGTACTTTGTACTTAGGGATATTATTCAGCTCTTACTTTAGTTCAGTTCATCATCAATAGAGAGAACTATTCTAGACTTCTATCTTTTTCGTGTGTCTTGCTGCATTTGTGCTCCTTGTGTCTGCTTCTCGTGTGTCTCTCACACTTCTACACACACCCAACAATCGTATTAGAGCAGGTTTAACTCTTTCTTGATTAGTTTCAATTTTTTGTATCGCGGCATGCGGGCACTTTTAACACTGCAAATTGACTTCGAAGCATAGAACAGTGAATTTCAGCAGCCAAGAAACATTTCCACCAACTGCACTAGAGTTTACCCCCATTTCAAAGCCATTCATGTAGTCAGAATCACCATCAAAGTGACGACTTGTGAGCTAAAATTTTAGCATTCATTTCAGTTTTCGTCGAAGTAAAGATTTTGTCACATTCTTATTCTTTAGTGAAATGGCGAGCAGCAATGAATTTTTTAGCATGCTTCAATCTGAAAAAAAGCTTGATGGGACCAACTATCCAATGTGGTCTTACATGATTAAGCATGTTCTTGTTGCAAAATAACTTTGGAACATAGTGGCAAATGTAGATTGAAGACCCCCAGGTCCTTCTACTTCACAGTCTACTATAGATGGAGCTTCTTCTTCAAGTATAGTGGTTTCTCCTTCTCCACCTACACATGAGTAGCTTAGATGGGATGGAAAAGATGCTCAAGCTCATGCATTGATTGCAATTTTTGTGAAGCATCATATAGTTCCACACATTCGATCATGTTCTACATTAAGACAAGCATGGGAAGCTCTTGCTTCTTTGTATGCCGTGCGAAATAAAGCATGTGTTGCATACTTGAGGAAGCAACTTGAGGAAGCAACTTGAGGATGTATGTATGGATGAAAATGAGTCAGTGGATGTGTATGTGACACGCATCAAGGACTTGAAAGAGCAATTGCAAACATAGACGAGATTATTCTGGATGCATCACTCATTTCTAAATTGTTGAAAGGATTAACAAAATCTTTTCAAATCTTTGCCACTACACTCTGTTTGGCTGCAAAAGGGAATCCTAATATGTATGCATTTGATGAGGATGTGTCTCTTCTTTTGCAAGAAGAGCAATCTAGAATGAATAGGAGTGGTTTGATTGAGGGAATGCAAGCACTTGCTATCTCACAAAAGGGGAAAAGCAAGTATGGTTCAGCTTTGGGTTCATCAAAACCAAAGCCTCAACCTTCCTCTGCCACTCATTCCTCTAATGATGCTGATTTGCAAAAGAAGAAGAGATGCAAATATTGTCGAAAGGCTGGTCATACTATTGATGAGTGTAGAAAGCTTGCTAAGCGCAATGAAAAGAAGAAGGAATCGGGCATGTCTATTGCTAAAAATTCAACAAATGCAAAGAATGATGAAGCTAACATGGCTCAAGATTTTTGGGCATGTATTGTTACATGTCATTATGATGAATCTTTGCATGCTAAATGTATGGTTGTGAGTGAGGCTGATTCGGATTGGTTCTTTGATAGTGGTGCTTCAAAGCACATAGCATGTAGAATATTTTTTGACCCAAAGGAGGACATGTGGTGTGTGCAAACAATACCTCTTATCCTATCATTGGAGTAAAAGAAATTGAGCTTACATATGCAAATGGATGTGTGATTCTCTTGAAAAATGCATTGTATGTACCTAGCATAAAGAAGACCTTAATTTCAGTTCCATTGATTGCCAAAGCTAGACACACTTTGTTGATGATAAGTGTATGGTCCATGATTTTAGCAAGGTGATGTTATCATGATGTCTGGTATGTTATCGAATGGATATATACAAAAGGCTGCCTCCAATGCCTTGGTTGCTCATACTTCTTCCATGGCTAAAATGGAGCTTTGGCATGCTCGTTTTGGTCACTTGAACTTCAATAGTTTGCTTTACTTGCAAAAGAAGGACATGGTTATTGGTTTTCCAACACCTAAGTCCATTGAAAAGCATGCATGTGAAGGTTGCATTCTTGGAAAAATGCAACGTGCTTCTTTTCCAAAAGATAGTCACAGACACACTACAAGAAAGTTACAGTTTGTTCATAGTGATGTATGTGGTCCCGTCAAGACTCCATCTTTTGGGATGCATGTATATTTTTTTACCTTCATTGATGATGCTACTCGCCATACATGGGTGTATCCTATGAAAGCAAAGAATGAGGTATTTTTTTGCTTCAAAGAATTTTTAGCTATGGCTGAAAATTTTTCTTCACAAAAGCTTTTGAGTCTACGCACGGATCGTGATGGTGAATACATGTCACAGGAGTTTAATGCTTTCCTTCATGAAAGCGCCAATGCACAAGATAATGTGCCTACACAAGATAATGTGGTAGACATATTCACAAAATCAATATCTCATGCATGATGACACTCTCTGACATAGTGATAATGTGCCTCAATATGTTTGGTCCATGCATGAAACATTGGGTTTTGTGCAACAGCCAATGCACTCTGACCATCAGTGAGAATATGCGTAGTAGCATGAGTCTCCATGCAAAGATCCATCAATAGGCATCTCTTGCCATATACACTCCATTGTAGCTATGAAAATTGCCCTGTACTCAGCTTCACAACTCGATGTCACCTCTATAGGTTGCTTCTTACTCAACCAAGATATGCATGGGTCTCCAAGGAAAAAGCAATTACCACTAGTGGACATGCGAGTATCGTAACAACCAGCCCAATCACTATCTATAAAATCATGCAATCATGGCTGAATATCTCTACAATAAAAGAGACCTAAGCCCAAAAAGCCTCTGATACCACTGATAAGATAATGTGGTAGACATATTCACCAAGGCTCTTCCACAAGAAAAGTTTGAAACTTTTTGCAAAGCTTCAGCCTTATTACCTTATGGAGGCTGATCTATCACTCCCTGCATGTATTCACATCATTCGCTCTAGGGGGTTTGTTACACTTATGTGTTCCTCAAGTAGATTTGATATGAACCTTTTCCCTATATATGGGCACTTTTTACTCTAGTGTTGGCTAGAGGTTTTTTCCCCATGTTACCACATACATGATTCACTCATATGTGGTGGTACGTTGTACTTAAGGATATTATTCAGCTCTTACTTTAGTGCAGTTCATCATCAATAGAGAGAGCTATTCTAGCCATCTATCTTTTCCATACGTTTTGCTACATTTATGCTCCTTGTGTGTGCTTCTCGTGTGTCTCTCACACCTACACACACCCAACAACTTGCTCATGGTCATCATACCACCCTCACATCTCCACAGATTGACAAATATGAGGTGGATATCCTCACGTTGGTACTCACCATTGTGCTAGAGTGACATCAAATTTGATGCCATTATCGGGGAGCGAGCTTTGAAGACGAGCATGTGATGGTAAGACATAGAGTTGTAATATTGGAGTCATAGGTAATCTCCTTAATTTTCATTATTTTTTCTTACTTTCTTCGTCACCGTCGTCATCATCATCCTCACCATCTGCCACCTCCATCTCCTTTTTCAGTGAATTTTTTAAATTTTTGGTCATATTCCCTTCCCTACCTCATTCCATTCATGAGAGAGAGAGAGAGAGCGAGAGAGAGAGAGAGAGAGAGCTTTTGTGCAGTCAATTTTCTTGTTGTTTGTGACCATTTGCTGCAGGTTGCCATTGATCACCATCTATAATGGCTTTTGCAAGTACAATAGACCTCTGCACAATTTCTAAGACAATGGCCGATAGACAGAGAAAGTTGGTATTTCTTGTTTTCATGTATGGCATAATAAAAATAAATCGCACCACTAGAGCATCCGAGAACATTAAAATTTTTTGCAAAATTTACATTGTTTGGTCTATCATGATAGACACCATCTATCACGATATACAAATTCTATGAAAAACACCGTCTATTGCAAACGGACATATCTATCATGATAGGCACTGTCTATCACTATAGATGACCCTCCATGATAGACACTCCACTACAAGAAATAGGAGGGCGTAGCGACGCCCCCGAATTGAAAAAAAAACGGGATTCGTCGCTTATGTGATGCTAGCATCGCATAAGCAACGGTCCTGTTTTTTGCTTATGCGATGCTAGCATCGCATAAGCAACGGTCCTGTTTTTTGGATTTTTTTTTACGAGCCTTCGTCGCATAAGCGATGGTAGCATCGCTTATGTGATGCTTAAAGTATGCATCGCAAATAGCATCGCTAACTAGCGATGTTATTTGTGACGTTGGCAAACTGACTGCGACGTTTTAGCATCGCATAAGCAACGTCCTATGTTCTAGAGCGTCGCATAAGCGACACTCTGGAATGTTAAAAAAAAAGTCAATTTATCCTAGCACATTTGTGCCGGGATTTGGACGCGAGAGAGAAAGAGAGCGAGAGCGCGAGAGAGAGAGAGAGAGAGAGAGAGAGAGAGAGAGAGAGAGAGAGAGAGAGAGAGAGAGAGAGAGAGAGAGAGAGAGAGAGAGATGAAGAGAGAGAGAGAGAGAGAGAGCAAGGATTTTTCGTTGAAGCCAGGTATGCATGCACACACACACATACACGCACATACATATGCATACACACATGCACATATACACACATAGACAAACACACACATACACATAGACACACACACACATACACACATATACACACATAATGATGCATACACACATATACATGCATACACACACATACATGCACACACACATATATGCATACACACACATATGCATACATAATGCATACATAATGCACATGCATACATACACATACATAATGCATACACACACATATGCATACATAATGCATACACACACATACACACACATATGCATATATTCATGCATACACATACAGACATAGACACATACACACAACTTTTGTCTACCTGTTTGAATGTACGAAATGAAATTTCGTAGATACCGACAATAGTTCCTACATAACCAAGTTCGCCATCTATAAGGTTCGTGTCTTTTGAGCTAGCACGTGATAGTTGCTTGAAAGAAGCAACAATACTAGAATCCTCTGTTTTACGTAAAGAATCAATGGCTTTGATTCTAATATACTGTCCAAAAGTCCACATATTAGTGAACATTCGAGCCTGCAAAAGAAAATCAATTAGTAAATAGAAACTAATATACATATATGAAAAAAATAAAATATTATTAAAATAAAATTACCTTTCATTCACAACCTATCATTAACTCTCTTTGCTCATCTAAGATTTCTTCATTATTTGCGTTGGCGCATTGCAAACGACTATATAGCCAACCCATGAAAGAAGATATATATGTAATCTCATTACTATCGAGATTATGTCTATATCTTCTATTTTTTTGCCTTTTACTTCTGAGATTTTGAAGTTCCTGTTCATACTCACTAAGGAATGCTTGCATGCATTCGCTATTATATGCTACAAAAGTAGAAACATCATTTTTTTCTTGAAATGTAAATAAGAATGGAACTCCCTTACCTGATAATACCTCACCTGTTATTTTTGAAGAAGACTCGTTGGTCCATGCACGTGGAGCTTCTTCATGAACTCTTTCAAGGTACTCACTAACGTAATACATGCACTCATCAAGCATCCAACCCTTTGCCATGGATCCTTCTGGTTTCGCTCTTTGTCGCACATAACCTTTTAATATTCCCATAACTCGCTCGACCCAAAACATCCATCGAGTGTTGACAACACCTGCAATCTCTATTTCATCTACAAGATGGACTAATAAATGAACCTGAATATCAAAAAATGAAGTAGGAAGTTCTTTGCATTCACGTTTTTTTTGTGGGATCAAGTTTTTGTCAATCTCTTTGGATGTAATCCACCTATACATATCATAAGAAAAATTATAAAGAAGTTAATTAAAAAATAAAAGATATCCAATATTCATACATATTAAATATAAAAGTATCATAATTACCTTATAAGTGATCCAAGAAGATAGATCACATCTCGTACTCCTTTCGTTGTACATCCATCGATAACCAAAGGTAAAATATGTTTGAAAAAGTTATGCCAATCATGGATCTTTAACCCAGATAAGCTCTTATCATCCATAGTAAACATGTTTTGAAAAGATCTCCATATCCTATAGGAGTCTTAATCAATTGAATTCTATTGTTGATAGTTTGTATCTCTTTTGTTGTAAGTACCCAAGGAGCAGGTGCATAAGTCGTTTCCTATCGATGTCTATAAAAAACTGGCCATAACTTTGGTTTTGATTTTTGATCTTTCAAATCATTCCTTGATGCTATGGTATCTTTTAGTCCAATAAGATGCTGCCATAGTGAATAACCAATATTCTTGAATATATGCATAGGATCAAGAAGATGACATACTTTTAACTCTTTCCAATACTCCAAAGAATACCATATTGATATGTTCTCTGTGAGTGCCAATCTCTTTACCTCTCTTTACATACTCATTATCTTCATCATCACTGAAGATTTCTGATTCTGGATCTATCAGAGGTCCATCTGTCCATTTTTTATACCAATCCATAGGTGTCATAGGTTTTGGACGCTGACCTGTTTCAAGCTTTCCATTAAAATGTATAGCTTCTCTTTTAGATCTTAATGGATGATCATCAGGCAAGAATCGTCAATGTCGAAGATAAATATTTTTGTTGAGATTCTTAGTATATATTGATCTCAACCAATCACCACAATATGGACGAGCTTTATAATCCTTAGTAGATATTCCTGCATCATGAAAACGATAAAAATATAATTAGATTAAATCATATTTATTTACATGCATATTGAATAAAAAAATTACATCAATACCTAAACAAACACCATATCCTGCAAAATCATGAATAGTCCAAGCCACAATACCACGAACTGTAATATTTCTTTCATTGATGCTTTTCGATACATCAATATTGACATTAATACCTCTCCATAACTCTTGGAGATCGTCAATGAGAGGAGCAAGATATATATTCATATCTTTAACTTTTCTTTTGCCTGGGATTAAAAGTGAAAGCATTAAATGCTCTTTTTTAATGCTAATATATGGCGAAAGATTGTAGTTTATGACTACCATTTGCCATGTTGACCATTTACTGAATTTCATGGAGAATGGATTAACCCCATCTAATGCAACTCCTAACTTTAGATTATGTTGACCATTTACTGGATTTCATGGAGAATGGATTAACCCCATCTAATGCAACTCCTAACTTTAGATTCTGTGGATTTTATGCAAACTCAAGCCATTTAGAATCAATATGCTGAAAAACAACACCATCACGAGGAATTCTGATTATTCCATCAGTACTTTTATGATCATGTCCCCATGTCAAAAGCTTTGATAATTCGGGGCTTTGAAACATATGTCTAATCCGTGGAGCCAGTGGAAAATGTCCCAATACCTTTTTTGGGATTTTACATTCTTCACCCTTATATCAAGGAGATTGACATTTGGGACATGTCAAAGAGTCTACATATTCACCTCTATATAAAATACAATCATTAGGACATTCATGTATACATTGATAATCTATACCAAGATTATTGATTATCTTCTTCATTTCATCATGTGAGATAGGAAGAATATTCTGACTTGGTAAAAACTTTTCAGATAATAACCTGTAAGTTCATCAAAAAAAAGATATATTAAAGAAATTAAATAAATAAATATACATATATATATATGCATATAATTTTATATATGTGTATGCTTATGTGTATGTGTGTGTGGATGTGAATATGCATGTGTGTGCGTATACATATGTGTATGTGTATATGTACATATGTATGTATATGTGTTTTATAGGTGTATATGTATGTATATGTACATATGTGTATATGTATGCATATATGTATATGTATGTGTGTATACATGTGTATGTATGTATGTATGTGTGTATGTATGAATATGTTTGTATATTGTGGTTTGTAGATTTTCATATCTAGACCATTGAATCGTCTGGCAGTTTCCCATTTTATAGTCAATCTATTACCTATCTTGCTAAGCTGTTTACAGATATTAAGTAGCCGTTACCAAGGAAGGTATTAAGTCATATGTAAAATGGGAGGATCAAAATTTTCGCGAATATTTTGAAAGATGCATTAATAGTTTTAAAAGATGGGTGGACAAAAAGTGTCCATTCAATTCAAGTTCTTGTTCTTACCTTATCTAAAGTAAGAATAAAAACCTGCATTGAATGGACACTTTTTGTTCGCCCATCCTTTAAAATTATTTTTCCATCTTTCAAAATCTTCAAGATAAATTTGCTCCTCCCATTTTACATGTGACTTGATACCTTCCTTGGTAACTGCTACTTAATATTTGTATTAAAAAGAATTAGCAGCATAGGTATTAGGTCGACTAAAATAGGAGAAACATATGTGTCAAGAAGATTCTAAAGGTTGGGTGGACAATTCTAAAGGCTAGATGGACAAAACAACTTCATTCGATACAGGTATGTATAATTTGATCTTACTCTCATAACATGTGTATGTGTGTATATGTGTGTGTATGTTTATATGTGTGTATACATTCATGTATATTATGTGTATGTTTATATATGCATGTATTTATATATATATATATATTTATGCATATATATATATATATATATATATATATATATATATATATATATATATATATATATATATATATATATATATATATATATATATATATATATATATATATAGAAAATTGAACATTATACCTTAATAGTGTCAAAACAGATACATTACTCCATCCAAAATGATTCTGAAGATTGAGAATAAGTAAGCTCGCACTTAGTCGTGTCAAATGACTTCCTTCATATACATGCTTTAGACATTCCTCTCGAAAATATTTCTCATTTTTAGAAATATCAATGCTCTCATTGTCATTTTGATACCAATCCTCAATAAAATCTGCCATGCCATCATCTTCATCATTGTCGCACAAATCTTCTACTTTATCTTCTTTTGAATATAGATCTTTCAACCTTGCATATTCCACATGATCACTTTTGCGTAGCCTCCTCATAGAAGCTTCTGATAAATGAGGTCTTACTGGCAATTGTGAATGGCGTGGAGGAATATCATCAACATCATATATTGGAATCTACACATATAAATAAAATTCATTAGTATTCCATAAATGAATAACAAGTAAACTTTAAACATAAAATTAAATATATAAGTTATCAAATATGGATAGAAAATTTTTATTCTCTCTAGCTAAAAGGTGCTCTTGGAGGTCTACGCCATCCATAATTCACTAATAGTTTATCACCTACATGTAATGTAGTAATAGCATTGGCAACTATGTATCTTGATACATCTCTACTCATGTATGGTGATTCATGAATATTTTCACGCTCTTCAAATGTGCAATTAGTCCTTGAACTCTTATGTAACCCTCGATTACTATTTATTAAACCTGCTATATTTCCATGTGTAAGGTCTTCCATCAATATATAATCTTTCATTTTCTGCATGTAAAATCCTTCTACTAGTAAGGGATGTTGCGTTCAAGCATGTTCCATAAGTACTCATGCTTTGAACATAACGTGAAAGTAAATGCCAATCTCCCCATCCATATATAGGACCACAAAATGACATAAGAGTGAATTCAGAGTTCGGAGGCACATACAAGTCCTCTACAATAAAGAGACCACAACTAGCATTAGTAATAGTGGATGGAGCAATCATATAGCGATTACCCCAAAAGTTGAAAACCTCTCCATCTAAAGGAAGTGATCCTCTATTCCATCCTCCATATCTTCTTCTATCATATGTTTGTACTAGAGAACGATCATGAGCTGGCAATGGATAATCTCTAGCCGTTTCAGTCTCTAAACTAGGAGGTAGAGGATTTCTAGAAACCTCTGCTTGTAGTTGATGAACAACAAGTCCATGACGTGTACGAGGTATATTAACATTATGAGAAAATTATCATCATCATCATCATGGAGCAAATATTCCTGTATATCAACAGTAATTTGATTTGTATATGGTTTTTAAATAAAATAATGACATTATATTTATATAAAAAATACATACCCAAGCATTATCACGTTGACCAGGTGATGGTGCATGCTCAAAAGTACCATACTCTGCCTCATGTTCAATACATTCCAATCATGGTCTTCGATACGTGCCATAACAAGAGTTACACCAACATATAATATGATCTTGATAGTAAAATTCATCATAATTCCTATCAGAGGACACATGTGAAGTCGTTGCATGGGTAGGAGGTGGTGAAGTACCCTCTAATTGATCAGAATCTGATTATAATAAGAAACAAAAAAATATATAAGTTATTTATCCATTAAATATATTTAAAATTAAATGTTCGATATACTTACAGTATATAGTCGTTGCACGATGAGGAGACGGTGGTGGAGTTCCATCTGATTGATCAGAATCTACAAATAATGGTATTTGATATTAATAATCTGATTATTTACATATGCAAAAAATTCACATATACATATTTACCCATACACACATATTCACATATACACATTTACACATACACACATATTCACATATACACAAATACACATTATTGTGGGATAAATGCATGTATTTTGTATGAATGAGTGTATATGCATGCATGTGTGTGTACATATATATATATATATATATATATATATATATGGATATGTATATGTGTGTTTATGTTATATGTATGTATATGTGCATATGTATGCATATATGTTTGCATGTATATATGTATGTGGGTATGTGTATGTGTATGTGTATGTGTGTGTATATATGTGTATGTATTCTGATTTTTTTTTCAGTTTGAGATTAAATTAACAGGAGATATTGTATGGTGGAAAAAAATAAGAGGCGACCTAACATACCACCTGAGACGTGGCAGTTTTTTCGTAGATAGCTACATCTTGAGGAGTCATTTCCTCAGCAGAAGGTATACAAATTAATAGTTTATATTTATAATTTTCATATATTTTAGTAATTTTTTACATTTAATTTATGTATTTCTTTTTTCTTAAATAAACAGGTTGCTGCAAAGAAGAGAGTGGAGTCGGGCCACACGTTGCACCTAGGCCAAATGGGCTATCATGGTTTTGTAGCTACATTTCTAAGTATATGTGTTATTGTGAGTATATTTTTTATTTTAGTTAAAATGCAAGCAACTAATCTTTTTTATTTGTTTCAATGCAGCGAAAGGATTATGGCAGATATCCTATGAAACATGAGATCGACTATGCTACACATTTTGGATATTGGCATTTGAGCGAGTATATGCGAGATCATCCGGATGCCTTTGTGAGTATTATTAAATTTTATATAATTATTTTATTTTTATGAATGGTTTAATTGTTTTAATTATTTATGTTTGTTATATGTAATACATGAGTATTATGGAGAGGAAGATACAGATGAGGTGGAGAGACAGACACAGGAGGGACAATCTCGATCGTCACAGGGTGATCATGATGATGAGGATGAGGATGATTAGGATGATCATGATGCTACTGATGATGATGATGATGATGATGATGATGATGATGATGATGATGATTAGGATTCTAGTTGATTATGACATTAGATTATATGTATTTACACTGATATATATATATATATATATATATGTATGTATATATTTCATTTCAGTTATGTTTTGAATTGTGTGTATGGTATTAAGCAATGAAGATTTTTGTTCTATTGATTGTTATTATTGTTTATATTAAGCATGTTTTTTAATACTTTAATTATATAATTCATTCATATGTGTGTACATAAATGTATATGTATGTGTGTGTATATGTATGTATGTGCATGTGTATGTGTATGTATATGTATGTATGTGCATGTGCATGTGTAAGTGTATATGTGTGTATATGAGTATGTGCATGTGCACGTGTATGTGTGTGTATATGTATGTGCATGTATATGTGTAACTCTATGTGTACATGTGTGTATGTGCATGTATATGTGTATATGTATGTATGTATGTGCATGTGTATGTGCATGTGTATATGTGTGTGTACATATGTGCATATATATGTATATATATGTGTATATATGTGTATAATGTATGTATATGCATGTGTATATGTATGAAACATGCATGTGTATGTGGATGCATTTCCATTTGCATCCATGTGCATGCATGTGGATGTGCATATACATGTATTTACGTATATGTTAATGTGTGTATGTATGTATGTATGTATGTATGTATGTATGTATGTATGTATGTATGTATGTATGTATGTATGTATGTATGTATGTATGTATGTATGTATGTATGTATGTATGTATGTATATATATATATATATATATATATATATATATATATATATATATATATATATATATATATATATATGCAATAATGCATGCATATAAGTCTTTTTATGTGGTTGTTTGTGCATATGCATGTGTATGTGCATGTGTATATGTGTATATGTGTGAACGTGCATCTTCATCATGTATAAGTGTATATGTGCATATCAATAAGTGTGAGTATGCTATCTCATGAAAATAACACAATTCAAATGATATACAAAGAATAGAAATTGTACTTACAATAGTTAGCCATATTTTTGCTTGGTTAGCTTCTTGAATAACCTGCAATAAAGAGAGAAAGGAGAGAGAGAGAGAGAGAGAGAATTCAAAGAGAGAAAGATGTAGAAAGAGAGAAACAGAGACAGAGAGAGACAATAACATAGAGCTTAGGCAAAACAACAATTCTGCATATACTTGTTTCAGCTCGTAAGCGCAACACAATTGCAAATGTTGGAGAGCTCTTCAATCAGATGCGTGAAAATGCCGATCGAAGAGCCTCCAACATTTTAATTTTTTTTCATCAACAGACCGTCGTGTAAGCAATGGTAACGCGTCATAAAAACCACTAGAATTGGCATCGCATAAGCGACATTTTTTAGTGTCGCTTATGCGATGCAAAAAGCGTCGCTTATACGACGCTTTTTAAAACCGTCGCGTTAGCAACGCTCTATGCGAGTGTCGCACACCCTGTCGTGCCATACATAAAAAAAACATCGTTTGGGTTGTCGTTTAATCGATGGTTTGTGCGCGATGCTCATTGCGATGCGTTTTGCAATTTTATAGCGATGAAATTGTGTCTTCTTAACCGTTGCTATGCACCCGTAGTCCTTGTAGTGCTCGTCTATCGCAACATAAAAAATTCATGATAGATGTATCTTTCATGATAGACACCCATCTATCATGAAAGATACATCTATCGTGATAGACACTATCGATCGTGATAGATGAGCCCCCGCGATGGAGATCGTCTATCACGATAGACGCCATCTATCATGACATACCAAAATCTTTGACAGATGGCAGATGACAGACACTGTCTTTTGCAACATACAACCATCTATTGTGATAGATAAGACCCCATGATAGACTCCATCTATCATGATAGACACCATCTATCACGATAGACAAAAGGCCACGAAAGACGACAGAGAGCGTCTATCGTGATAGATAGCCATTTATCATGATAGACGACTCTAGCCTGATAGACACCCCTCTATCGCGATACTAAGCACCCATGATAGAGACTATCTATCAAGAAAAAACACCCCTCTATCATGACAAAATATGTATATTGTGACAAACATCATCTATTGTGATGGATAACCAATTTCGACCAAAAAAGTAGGGTTTTTATTTTTATAATTTGGAAGCTAATTTTGGTAGTTATTTCAAGCAATTGAGGTGTCTTGGAGTCCCAAGGAGGTTTTGTTTTTTGTCCATTTGATCCGGAGGAGCTTCAATGGTGTCGACAGGTAATGGTCTGGACAGGTTTCACCAACTATTGGGTTTGTAAAAATGAAACCACTAGATGGATCAGGTCCAGCTTTTCTATGGGTCTCTTTGTGGCTACATGACGGGTGCTTGTGCATTGCTTTAAGGCATGAGAAGTGAATTCAAAACTGATTGAGTTGCTACTATGTGCATGAACTATGAGATGCAAGTGCTAAATAGTTATGTATAAGTTTAGGACGAGTACGTTTTTCTTGTTAGTTGGAGGGCCTAGTCTTATGCCATTGGAAGCAAGTAAATGGAAATAAGACAATTGATAATTTCTTTGTCTACGGGAATGCTATGGAATTGACGTATGATTTGTTCTATAGGAAATAAAAAGGTAGAAAAATAAAAATAGTGTTTTGGTCTACACGAATGTTATGAGATGGATGTGTTTCAACAAGCGGAACTTCTATAGAAGATGTGTAAACTGAAGTGGAGGAATCTACCTCCATAAGTATTCGTTAAATGAAATGTGTTTAAAATAGTAATGGTAATGCTTATGGTGAACCCCTATACAAAGTATGATAAAAAATATGAAATCATGCTTATACAATGCATATCCCTATACAAACTATGCTCAACAATATGAAATCAATGTAGCTTTTATCTCAAGAGATAAATCAAATTGCCCATATGAACTAAATACATCCCAATAGAAATGATGGATGAATGAGAGGTACAACACCTGTAGCCGAAAACAAACACTCGATCTCTTCTCGTAAGCTTCATAATATTTCATAAAGTCTCGTAAAGCCTCATATGATCTCATAAATAATCTGTAAAAGAAAGTATTAGAAAAAAACAATATAAGTACATTTATAAATAATAAAAAAGACACTCATTTATCTATTACTACTTTCCTAAATTTTTTTGTCTTATCGACAATAATACAACCACTTTCAATCAATGTTTTGGAAGTTGTTTCAATGTTACAAAATAATAAATGTCATTCAGATAATTATGAACATACTTATAATTCAAGCATGCATTCCTACTTTTAAAGATATGCGTGCATGTTCACACATATGCAAACATACACAAAACTTTAAACATTTATATGTAAACTCACATTAACTCTCACACACATATTATGCATGAAAACACATACATTCATATATGAACACAGATAGAGTCATATACATGCATATCTCTAAGCATACATGCTCAAAACACTGAAAATAAGTGGCCTACGATGATGTTTCTCATATTATAGCAAGTTGAAATTTGTTGTTGTTGTCGTTGAGTTCTATTCCTTGTTAATACTCATTTCACCAAACATGCGATTCAATATATACTCGTGTCCCTTGAAGCCCACAGTAGCCCTTGAATCCAAAATCTCCATGACTTGGACCATCCAAGCTTCCTTGTAACTTGATTACATGTGAAAGGCATTAATTAAGGTGAAAGGAAAAAAAACAAGATCATACATAACACTGAATTTCTAGATCTCAAGAGTCAAGATTAGTGCAAGTTGTTAATTTGAATATTTAACCTATCTTTATCTCTCTCTATCCCCACAAATGAATTTCTAGATCTCAAGAGTCAAGATTAGTACAAGTTGTTAATTTGAATATTTAACCTATCTTTATCTCTCTCTATCCCCACAAATGGATGTTCAAAATGCATGGACATGCATTGAATCCCGAGTCATTATTGTCTCCTTTACGTCACAACTAAACTAATGGACCTTGCAATATAAGCAACCATAGTCATATGCAATTAATGAACCTTGCAATAACTTTAGACTCTCTCTCTTCTCTCTTTTGCAATAACTTTAGACTCTCTCTCTCTCTTCTCTCTCTCTCTCCATGCATGCAGGTGAAGGTATAGAAACTCTATGGTGCATTGCAGCTCCGGTTTCCCTTTTTCTCTCCCTCTACCACCTAAGTTCGATCATCATTCTACTTCAAATTGTGCGACAGTGCTTTAGATCCTACAAGCAGATATAGTAGGAGTGAGGAGCATAGGACATGCATTTCTTTTGAGAGGGAAGCTTCACTACAGAAGAGAAGGTAGGATTCAAAGTCAAAGCCCAATTTATGAAAACACTAGAGTTAATGGAAATAATAGGGCCAATGGCCATGGAAAGCGAAGCCATCAATGAAGGACGGAAATGAGGATTCAACTCCTCTTCGAGCTTTCCCAAGCGGCTTGTCCGGGTGGTTGGGCCTCTCGCCTCTTGAGGCGGGGGCAAGGGTTCAACCCCCACTGGCACCATGTAAGGGACATGTTTAAATTGGAAAATTGTACCTTGTGGCTGATGTGCCACTGTTTGTCCTGCCCCACGGTAGATGTGATCACAGTTTAACCCAGCTATGTAAATGCCTATTCTTGTAGGATAAGGGGGGTCCCATGGGTACTATGCCCTTCCTTGTACAGTTGCAATTTCAAAGTTAAAGCCTGGAGGAGTAGGCCTCGGCCAAACCTCCATTAAAAAAAAAAACTCCTCTTCGAACTGGTTGGGAAATGTCAAAGCGTGATGTATTTTTTTGAGAATGAGCCTGAAATGGAGTTTTCATTGGAGAATAGTGCACGATGAAGGAAAAATGCCATGCTTCGCCCAAGAATGCATAGAGGAAGTGAGGTCTTTATTGTGATCCATCAAAAGTTTGAGATCTCGCAATGAATGAGTCTATGTGATCCCGAACAAAGATGATGGATCTTCGAATTCCTTTGCAAAGGGCTTGCCCCACTATCCTCTAGCGGGTTGCTAGAAATTATGCCAATCGGGGAATCTCTGTCTTCCTCTCTCCCCCCCCCCTCCCCCCTCTCTGTCTCTCTCTCTCTCCTTCTGCAATGCACAACAGCCAGAGGGAAAAGGATGTCGATTGTCCAAATCTCTCTCTCTCTCTCTCTCTCTCTCTCTCTCTCTCTTCGCGTACCTGTAAAAAAAATAATAAGAAAAAAATACACAAATAACCCATATGTAAATACATACAGACATGCACACATGCTCACATCACCCACTTAACACACACACACAAACACATATGTGCACATGCAAACCTCACTTCACTCATGCACACTAACACACAAACCTCACTTCACTCACACATCTCTCTTAGCGCACACACACTTCTTACAGCTCGTTAAACACACACTCACACATACATAAACTCACACTAAATTAACCACACACGTAAATATGTTTTGTTTCTTTTGTTTTTGTTTTTAAATTAATCATTTTAAACATTAAATTGTATCCATATATTTAGGGTTTTTCCAAATAGGGTTTACCCACATAAGATTCATACCTTTCCTCTTAGGCAAATAGGGTCAAACACATACACACACATAGGGTTTCCACATACATATAGGGTAACACACACGTACATAATTTTGGGTTACACACAATGGTTTTAGGTTAAATTAGGGTATGCGAATGGGTTTTCATTGATCCATAATAGGGTTCCAAACATAGGGCTTTAATATGAACACTTAGGCATTTTTTACATTAGGGTTAATTCACATACGGTGTATACCCTTCTCTTAGGCACATAGGACAAAGGGTTTTAGTACACAAATGAGCATTCGCATGAATAGACATACATCCCCATACAAACACAAGCATAGACACGTGTACAACTTCATACTTAAGTTCACTACCACTCACACATAGATACCTTCATATGATCATGGCCACACATAAAAACTCACTTAGCATTCACATATACAAATGTATGGTCATAAATTGAAGGGTTCATATGGAGATAAAGTGGAGGGCTCAAATAAGGGTTCCGGTATCCTTCATTGTGTTCAGAACACATCCTCATATTCTTCACCCACGGGCACTAAAGAAAGAGATTATTTAAATAAAAAAAATTAGAGGTTTAGAGATCACCAATTTTAAATAAGATTTTTTAGTGGAGAAATCTTTCCAACAATGTGCATAACTTTCTAATACAAAATCTTTTTTTGAGATCTAGAGTGTGTTGGAAAGCTCGCTTCTAATCCCACAAGAGCTTGAATGGCTTTCTTAAAAATAAGGTGTTGATTTTTAGATAGGGTAATTTGAGTTGACCTTCAGGTAGGATTAGGAAGCTAAGGGAGCTCCAGGGATTTTTTCCGTAATACAAAGGGGAATTTCTGTCAATTAAAGTTAAAGATTGAGCTAGACTTGGAACTTTTATAGGTCAACTAAGAGCTCTTGGAGAGGCCAAAGCAAGGTGGCAAGTGTGTGCAAGCTTGGGAAAGTGCATCCTGGGCATACAAGTGCAAACAAGGAGAAGTGATGTGAGGTTGGAAACATTCCTAACCCCCTTGATCAATTCTTAGCTTAGGCTAAGCACGACTAGTGGTATATACTAAATAGGGTGATGATAAGCATCACATAAGTACAAGAAACCCTAAATACTCAAGTGCAAGCATAATTAGAATATTATTGTGGCAAAAACTAAGGGAAAAGAATATAAATTTGTCGAAAAAAACTTCAAGTGCGATAAAAACTCAAGTATTCCTTATTATGCAAATTAGTGGACAAGAAGTGACAATCCAAGTAAAATGAAAAGAGTAAGTGATTGATACAAAAGGACATTTGCAACACGGCTGCACTCAAGAAATTGGGGTTAATCGATAAGGCTTATGAACCTTAGATTAGGTAGACATCTAGGCCATGATAGACAAGCACTAGATCCTCTGAGGCTAGTGTCAACCACATAGCTAGGTTGTGGGCTCAAAAACTTAGTGACTACCCCTACATGTTGAGTTCAGAGACCAGTGATTCAGAAATGTCATATATTGCATACCTAAAGAAGCTAGAAGGGCCATATGACACTCAATTGGAATACAATAGGACAAACCGATTAGGTGCTTGCATCTATGAGGATGGTCTCAGAAGGTTAGTTGTCCAACTTAGGAATCAAGATCATCTAGTTGGACTCGAACACCCAGTGGTCAAGTTTGAAGACGTCTCATACATTGATAAAGATGGAACAATGTATGTGGTCACAAGCTTACCCGATAGACCTGATGAATTTGCAATTGTGATTCCAAAAATGGAGCTTGAAGACCTAGAAGAAGGAACCCTATGAGGAGAGCTAGAACCCTTAGAGGCAAATCAGTCTTATCTATAGTGCGGACCCCCCAAGATAATAAGGGCATAGAGTTATTCTTGAACAAAGAAACAGATGAGGCATTCTAGAGATATAAACCTAACTAGCCTAACGAAGCTGGGATAGTCACCATATATGAATTTAAAGATCCTAATACACCAAGAAAGGTGTTCTACTTAGAACCCATCTCAAAGAGAGTGTTTGTGGTATCAGAGCATGGTTGGCATGCCTACACTTGGAAGGGTGAATTAGATTTTCCCCAACCAAGTTCAAATGTCTCTTTTGGCCACCAATGAGCTGGAGCATCCAAAGCTCATGGAACTCAAAAGGAAAAGAGTAGAGGCAAGCTTGAAGTAAGTTTTGCACTTGGAAGAGAAAGAATTGGAGCAAAAGCTAGTAGAATGGATAATGAGAGGCATAGAGTCCCTGGTTTCCCTTGCCAAGGCTTAAAGAACATCCTAGGATCTTGAGGCCTACACAATTGGTTAAGTCCATAAAGAACTGCTTCAATGGATCAAGAGACCCATACGATCACTTAGCAGAGTTTAGGCAAGTCTTGATAGCTGAACAAGCTGAAGACTTATTCACTCAATACAATGCTTTTGGCCTAACACTCAAGAACATTTCCTTAACTTGGTTTCAACCACTTTGTTAGAGGCAATTCAAAAACATTGACTAACTATTGGAAGCCTTCATCATCGAATTTTCTAAGAGTGTCATCAAACACAACACCTCATCTTTGATACATAGATTCAAACAAACACCTCAAGGAACACTTCGACTTGCAGGAAGATAGTTTAGATAATACTTAGAGAGATGCCATGTTCCAGAGTTACCCACACCAACCAAACAAGTGGCTTAATTCCTAGATGGTTTTTTGAGTGCCAAGTTGAGATTTTATTTGTACTTGAAGGACCCTAGATCCGTAGAACAGTGTGTACGCATGCGCATAGACATTGAGGATAATTTGGGTGATGAATTAAAGCTTTCAAAAATCTATAAAGATCCATATAGCTCTACTAGCCTCACCTCCAAACCATCTACATCTATAGGAACTTGCAAAGAAGGTAGCTCAAAAATTAGATGTCTCTAGCAAACATACACCTAGATTTGTCTGGATACCCAGTCTAGTGAATGGTTAGATTTCGAGTCTAATTCCTTACAAGAATTGCCTCATTTCATAGGTCCATGGGAAGCAAAGTCTACGTGTATGAGAGCACCCACTATCATGATAAGGAATGAAGACTCAATCTTGCATGGAAATGCTGAAGTAGCTAAGATACAAAAGTGCAGTTTCATCTCACTTTAGAGGAGCTACTCAAATTTAAACCCGAACTATGAAAACACATAGCCAACCAAGTGCATGAAGCAACAAAAGCTCATTCCCAAGTAGGATCACATCGAATTGTGCTAGAAATACCATTGGATAAGATAAGAGACATGAGCAAAGGAGAAGAAGGAAACAACTATCTCCCTATCACTCATCAAGGTTACACAACCAAGGCTATTTTGGAATCAAACGCAGGAGTTGCAATTGCTACCACATCCCTATGGAAGTGTTGGGGCAAACTAGCACTCAGGCCAACAAGAATGAAGTTACAGATGGATGACGGTCACATAGAGAGACCCTTAGGGCTACTAGGAGTAACTCTCACTACTTGTGGTGTAGAGTTTGAGCATACTTTTGCCATATGTGACTTTAGCAAAAACCAAGCCTATGAGATAATTTTGGGAAGAACATTCATGAGATAGTTGTAAGTAGTGCAAGATTGGGGAACGAATTCCTTGTATTTGCAACACTTAGGTGTTACAACTAAAGTCAATCTCAGAGACTACTCTCATAGAGACGTGCCCCCTATATAGTGGAATCTCATCCATAGATCCATTGATGACATGGATTCAATGCATTCCATAAGATTTGGATCCTCTTGGATGCATGAAAACACTCACTTGTGGATATGCAAAGTTGCAATAGAAGAAGAGAAAAGAGAAAACACTAGAGAGGTAGATGCAAAGGAAACTTATATATCAACTAGAGACCCAACCTATGCACCTGTAGTATTTTTTGCATAGAGAGTTTGAACCTCATGGTTGGGCAAAAATCCTAGCCACAATGGATGTAGCTATCAATTAAGAACAATGGACACCCCACTTTGATGAAGATGGCTATGACATTTTAGTTTTCACTATAGAACCAACCCTGTGTGATTCGGTTATTGAAGAGTGCGAACCTAATATGGACAAACTTGAACAAGTAAGTGACTCGGATTTAGAATCAATTATTATGGATCCTTTTTTTGCATCAAAATAAGAATACCTATATGTAGTAGAAGCTCACCCTCAAGGACAAGAAGAGCTTACGAATGATGTGAGGTTAGCCATGAAGGCAAGCAAAGAAAGAAGAGAGAATTCCCACTACAAGAGGAAGAATATTTATTTGAGGTTCCTAAAAATGTTAAGAAGTATGAAGTAGAGGATAGGAAAGTCATGATTAGAATACCTAAATGAGCAGCACTCACATGAGTGGCCTATGATAATAAAGAGATAACTAAAAATATTATTGTGATCATAGAACAAGGTGAAGAACGATGCACATGCATAGGACACGACTTGACTAAAGAAGAGAAAAAGGTGTTTATTGATTTGTTAAGAGAATATAGAGATATTTTTGCATTGATTTATAAGGGCCTAAAAGGACTTGACCATGATATATGCTCACATATAATTCCCATGACCTCATAGGCCAACCCTCCAAGTAGAAGCCATACACATATAACAACAATTATGTCAGCAAGATCAGGGAAGAGATAGATCAATTGGTTGAAGCTGGATTTATCTATGAAATTGAGCACACTAAATGGGTGACCCATTGTAGTGGTGCCCAAAAAGAATGGCAAGTCACATGTATGCGTTAACTTGAAGAAGGTTAACACAACCACTATTACAAATAGTTTTTTGCTTCCTATCACTGCGCATCTATTAGAAAGAGTAGTAGACAAGGAATTATATAGCTTCCTTGGTGGGTTCTTTGGCTAGAATCAAGTGGCCATTTCCCAGAAAACCAGCATAAGATGGCATTTTCCATAGAATGGGGCATACACACATTTCAAGTGATGTCATTTGAGCTTACCAATGCACCAGCTACCTTCCAAAGGCTGATGTTTCATGTATTTAAAGAGTTCTTGTGTAAAAACTTGGAAGTCTATGTTGATGATCTATGTGCTCATTCCAACATTAGATAAATACATATACCTGAGTTGAAACCTATCTTTAATGTAGAGAATATTAGGTCTACTTGAACCCAAAAAAGTGTGTTTTTATGGTCATACAAGGCCAGATTCTAGGACACATAGTGTCAAGGAATGGAATATCCACGGACTAGGATATAATTAGAGCAATTGTCGAGCTACCTAGGCCAAAGAATGCCAAAGGAAGTACAAGCTTTCATGGGGCATTGCGGCTATTATCGATGTTTCATTCATATGTATGCAATCATTGCAAAGCCTCTGTACAACCTTTTAACTAACTTTGAGTGGACAAAAGAATGTGAAAACTCCTTTAATGAGCTTAATTGAAAATTGTATTCAACACGAATCTTGACTACACCTGATTGGAACAAGCCATTACATGTTCATGTGGATGCTTATGATATTGGGTATGTACTAGCACAACCTACCAGTGAAGGTTATATGGAGCTTCCCATTGCTTATGCCAATAGACAAATGAATGTGGCTGAATGGAATTACACCATGACCAAATGAGAAGGATTAGGCATGGTATATGCGGTTAAAAAGTTTAGACATTATTTGCTTGCAAATAAGTGTTTTTCAATCAAGAAAACTCTCTTAGAAACTTACCCTAAAATGTTGCACACATGGAACAATGCACCTCTGCATCTTCTGTGTTATGGACCGGTCCCAAGATGAAGATCGTGGAAATCCTTTGCCATCAAGGTACAAAATAATGCACAATGCAAGGAATGGGGGAATTATTTCTACATCATGCCACCACAAGGACCACCTTCCATATCTTATATGATGGCAACTATATGTCAGTGGATCCCTCAGTTAAAAGCATATGCCAGATGTCATAGTGTAGATGATGCTGAAGATTCTCGACATGATGCAAATCATTTTCAAAACCTTTCATAATACACAAGCATGTCACCTCCGTGGCTTTACAAATGGAAACTATGATCTCGTGTACAACATGAGCATGACACCCAGCATTCGTGTGGCTTACACTTCAAATCCAAAAATAACAAGTTTTTTATAATGCTTCTATGTGCAAGTAGTTTGTTTTGAATCTCACATTTGAGAAAGATGTTCCAAAGCACTTGGTAGGTTCTAATACCTCATTTGCAAGCTAAAGAGGCCCACTAAGCAACTTTGGTGTTGATTTGGCTAGTGTAGAGTATGAATATTGCAGCACCACCTCATCCTTGGACATATACTCAACCATCTCCTCATGAGAAACGAATGTGACATCACTCTCAAGAGGTAAATCTAGTAAAGCTTTATGAAGTATCCCTGACATATATTGATGTGACCACTATACATGTCAGATAAATGAAAAAGTGATATGTGTCATCCTCGATCATCACATGTTGAGCATGATATCTCAACACTCCCCCTCAAGATGAACGTCATGTCCTCTAATCCAAGCATCTTTCAAAGCTTCTTTAACTTCTCTGCTCCAACTACTTTAGTAAAAATATCAGCAACTTGCTCATCTGTCCTCACATAAACAAGATGAATATCACCTGCTAATACCTTCTCTCTTATGAAGTGATAATGTACCTCAATATGCTTTTTTTCTAGCATGAAAAATAGGATTTTGTGCTAACTAAATACTGCTAAGATTATCACAATAGATGATGATCGGTGTTGGGTTGTTGGGTATGCACACATCTTCAATTGTGCATGGGAACCCTCCCTAGACCATAAGAATACTCTTTTTGTATCTACTTAGAATTTCACATAAAAACACCCTCTTAGGAGACTTTTTTATATTTCTCTTATACTAAGGTAGAGAAGCCTTGTAAATAGCCATCTCTCTTGCACACATATGAGAGAACACACGTAAAAAACTCACGCCCATATTTCTTGGGATTTGGTGGTTACAAAAGGAATATTTGCCCAAGATATGTTAGTTAGAGTGAGATTCACTTTTTGACTTTTCAAAAGAGCACATGGGGAATAGAGCTTAGCCTATATATAGAAGCTCATTTTTGTAAAGAGGGGAGCTTTTGGTCGACGTGCTCTCATGTAATATCTCATATTGATGGAGGATGCCCTAGCTCTTAGAAGTGGTTGGTACTCTTTGTACGAAGGGGGATATGGGGGCAGCTTGCCTCTTCACTTCCTTTTGAGAAACATGAATGTGCTAGATTGAAGCAACATATCCTTCTTTGCTTCATTATGATGTTACTTTTTTCAATCATGTGTGCTTATATGCTTGAGGAGCCAATGCATTCTTGATCTATGCAGTAGGGTAATTGCCCTATTTAAGGATAGTTTTGACCTGGGATTGGGCTAACTTCTCCTGCCAACATTTTAGAGGCTAAGATGTGAGTTTTGTTTTGAATGCACATGACTTCACAAGGATGTTATTCTTGCAGGGCTTGCTATTTCACATTCAATGGGAGAACCACAAGTGTGGAGTATGTTTTGTATATTGTAGGGCCTTTGAAATGTTCTCCTCGACCATTAAGATGGGGAGGGGTGATCAATCACCTGGATCATCAACCAATCACATGCACATGTGATGGGATTGTCTTGAAATATGTGTGTGGATTTCTCTTTTCAGTCTTGGGTGGCCTAAAGAATTTAAAAAAGGTATGTGCTCAAAAAAACTAAGGGGTCGATATGATGCAATCCCTCACAATGGGCTGCTCAAGGGGTCTTTTTTTAGCCTAGTATGAATGTTTCCTTCCTCAATGTGCAGAGTATTGATGTTTTACACATGAATACAATTTCTCACTATTCCATTTTCACATGATATATAGGACAGACTGAAGTGGGGTTTGGAAGTTTCTCACAGGGATGAGAGGTTGAGACGCGCTAATGTTGGTTGTTGAGCTTTTGTGATTGTTATATAAGGATAATATGCAAAATTCCATCTAAAATACCGACAGGAACTCTAATTTTAACTATTTGCATCTCATGAAAACCTCGGGGTGATAAATGTTATCTGTTTTTCTTTTAGCCACTCCTACATGGTGCTGGGGTACTTCATCTTAAGAGACTATGATGATGTGTGGGCATTGGTATCACTTGGTCACTTCCATCACACCCAAAGCTTAAGTGTTTGCATGATCTATACTGATCACTTTCGGTTTAGGTTTGAAGAACTTCACCATCAGTTCTGCTTGGGAGTTGTCTCTGTGTGATTAATCCACTAATCAGGATTCTACCTATGGATCTTTGCATTTGGTACCTTAGATATGCTCCATCTTTAACATAATTCACTTGTTTAGGTCCATGCTATATAAAACTAGATGAATCAGGCTTAGGAATCATGTGTGCAAATCTACTTCTCGCTCCATGTATGTTGTTATGCTTGAAATATTGTTGTAATCTTTTTAGAAGATAAGGCTAATCAGTTATCTTGAGGTATGTTTCAAGAAGAAGCCCCGAGACTCAGAAGATTCCTAATAAATATTGTCTTTCCATCAAGGTCCAAACTACTCGGAGGAGCATGAGCCTGCATCATATAATGCTTGTATAGATGTTTTCTGCTCATAAAAGTTTACAGGATTACCATTGGCATATATCTTTGGTGCCTCACTTAGATATTCTTAGAATAAAAGGATGAATGATTGACTTTGTTTTCACACTTGCTTCTAATTATATTCGGGAGGTCCTCTTTGTGTGCCTCATAACGAGGGCTAAACTGTATGGGAGGATTGGGTGCCTAATGCTTGTGCTTCAAAATGTTCCTTGTGATATGAGAATGTATTCTTCAAAAGAAATTTACAGGTGAATATGCATATAGGGGGTGAAATTTTTGATTCAGAGCTATTCTATACTATTTAAGTGTGAAGTCACAAAGGATTGAGTGATTGTTTTTTGCCAGGGAACTAACTCTCTAGTTTTACAATGCTCATTTCAGGCTTGTTCTCATCATGCATTGCAGGCTTACTCACACAGAACTTCCACATTGCTCCTTCTTGACTCCTATAGATGATTTTATCTGAGCTTTGCAGGAATAGCTTTGGATACACTGTTTGAATTTTCATAAATGCTTGAAGAATAATAAGAGTGCTAGTTCCTTTACATCACTTTTATACAATCCTTATGCTTGAATGACATCGTGCTTACTCACTTGTTAAGTGGTCACACCATTTAGGGCCCTCTGTTTGAAAACAATTTTTTTTTGGAAACCCTCTTGTGGTAGGGAATTTGGGCCTGTTCGTACCCGTTACTCACATTTTAGGTCTTAAGGACTTCAAGAACAGAACAGCTTGGGTAACTGTCCAATTTGGGCATGATGTTCAAAATTTGTACCTCCACTTTGAGTAATTTTAACTCTATTATACATCTGATTTGGTATTGGCCAAACCCATGTATTGTTGAAAATTAAGTCTATGCAATAACCTCTTTTCCATATCGTATTGTTGCACTATTACTTAATCATTTTTTGAACGCATAATACTCATATTAATTAGCAAGCTTGTTCATATGAGCATAGTATAAATGATGACATGAATATAAGTTAATCATAAAACCACATTCATCTCATGCTTACATTGCAATACGTCACACACTCACTTGGAAATAATAGATTTAAGAATGTCGACGTGATTGTAGCATCACATAGATATAAGAGATGGGTACTATTGGTCCTTACTGGGCTCCTTGCTTTTTGGGCTATCATTTTTAGGATCGAAGGAACAAAAAGATTTTCACGTGGACTTCTCTCTAGAAGAGCAATTCTTGTAGGAATGGATGCTCCCTGAAGTGGAAACTAAATTTGGAGTGAATGTTTATAGTATACTTCATTTTTTAGAAGCAGTCTACTTGCTTTATGTATGTTTTAATTTCAAGTTTAGGAGCTCCCTGAAAAGGCTTTACTAGTCCCACACAGGACTGCCCAGTGAGATGGATGCTGGGCTGACTGCCCCCCAAGGGGATTGTGTCCCCCAGCTATGAAGACTGAAGATTTGCAGATTGAAGGAAGGACTGACTGAAGAGCAAATTTATTGAGGGTTTGCGAGAAGAACTTCGCTATCAAGTAAAGGGGTCCGGATGTGTAGATTTTCTTGATGCGGTTGCAAAAGCACAAAACTTTGAGAAGATGGAGAAGTTTACTATGAAAAAGGCATCCAAATCAAGGTTTATATCAAGAGGACATCGACCCCCAAGACCTATTTCAATAAATCAGAATGGAGAGAAATCGAATAACTCTATTAATGGTCAAGGAGGAAAAACTAAGTCGAAACAAATGGATACGCCTAAGAAACAAGAAGTTGTGAACTGCCAACGTGATTCTGATTTCTTGGAGCGGGATAAAAGATTGGGACTTTGCTTTCGATGTGGAGAATAAGGACATCACACTTTTGAATGTCCAAACAAGGCCATCAACCATTCTATGCAGGCAAAGATGGCTCATCTACAAGAAGAAAACATAACAATTGAGGAAGCGGATGATCAAGGTAAGTGTTCTAACCCTAGACTTCAATGCATGACAACTTTTTCTCATTCAAGGGCATCAGTGATTAGGATTATAGGGGACGTATCCTCACGTAAGGTTAGTTCTTGATTGATTCAGGTAGTACAAATTGTTTCCTTTCACTTAAGTTGGTTGAGGTTTTAGGATTGCATATTGAGATGTAGACCAAAAGAGCTGTACAAATGGCTAATGGTAGGATACACTATACTCGAGGCTATATTGAGAACCTTGATTTTATGTTAGGAGAACATAAGTTTTTGGGTACCTTCCATGTAATTGAAATGAGATAATGTGATGTAATCATCAGAATGGACTGGTTAGTTCATAACCGTGTCGTGATTGATTGTGAAAGTGGGATCCTTACTTTGAAAATAGAAGGGAAAGTGTAATTCAGGTTTTTCTCCTAGTTCTGCTATAAAGTTGATTAGGGGTATTCAACAAGATTGTGAGACATATTTTGTTTATGTGCATGACCTTCAGGAGAAGAAGAAAGTAGAAGAAATACCTAAATATGTCAGAAAATTTTTAGATGATTACATAGATGTATTTCCTAATGATCTACTGGGTATGCCCCCTCCTAGGAAAATTGACCATGCTATAGACCTCTATCTAGGTAGTGAGCCTTATTCTAGAGCACCTTATAGGTTCAATATTGATGAATTGAAAGAGTTGAAACTCCAACTAGATGATCTATTGGGTTGATAAGACCTAGTGTTTCACCTTGGGGAGCACCTGTTTTGTTTCAGAAAAAGAAAGATGGCTCATACAGACTTTGTGTTGACTATAGGGGATTGAACAAGAAAACCATTAAGAACAAGTATCCACTTCCACACATAGATGAATTGCTGAGTCAATTGAGTGGTGCCACAGTATTCATTAGAATTGACTTAAGATCGGGATATCATCAAATTAGAGTAAAGTCTGAGGACATACCCAAAACCGCTTTTAGAACACGATATGGTCATTATGAGTTCATAGTTTTGCCTTTTGGATTGACAAATGCTCTTGCAACATTTATGTGTTTGATGTATATGTTAAACGCACTTTTGCCGTCAGAATGCGTTTAAGCTCTTTCCGGGTTCTTGGGAGTGGAAGGGGTCTGAATAATCAAAGGCCCTATACTTGATTTTCCCAAATCAACTCACTCACATGACCTTTCGTTCAAAACAACTCTGCTAATCCAACTTTCTAACAAACTCTGGCTCGTTCCTTTACAGAATTACTATTCGTATTCCAATCAATACATCTTAGTACACAACGCCAGGATAAACATTACCGCAACACAAATTTATAGTAAACAACTTACAAATCAGCGATTCAATACTTCACTTAATGTAAACATTACCGTAACCCAATCTTTACCGTACAGGTGCAGATAATCAAACAAAACAAAAATACACAGCAGTACGCAGAATTCTCAAACACACACTACGGAAACTCCACAGAACGTCTCGCCCAGACAGACAGTCTCGCCATTCTTCTAGTCGTCACCGAAAGTGTCTTTTCATTGCTTTATAAAAAGTTACAACTCATCGCAACGACCTTTCGGTTCGTGCGGAATATGAAAAGGAAAAGGTTTACAATTGCCAATCCGGTGGCTTACACTGGCACGCATGGTGGACTTGAACCCGCAGGTATACAAAATTCTATGGTTCATCTATTATACCCTGTAGATACATTGTTCTAGCTAACTTAAAAGTTCTGGCAATTTTCTTTTTTAATGAATCTAACATCTGTTTCAGGATTTCGGGTTCTACTAGCTGAGCATCAGTTCTTACTGAACTGGTTGCAATTACCTGGCTCATCAAAATTTCTACCTGTGTTTGCAGAAAGGCTTCCTGTAAGTAAAAATCATTTGATAGAGCTGCATCCCGATTCACTTTCATGTCTGCAATCTGTTTATCAACTCTAGATAGTCTTTCTGCTTGAGCACCCAGTTGGTTCTCTCTTCTTTCCAACTCTTGATTCTGAAATTGTATGGTCCGGTAATAAGAATCTCTTTCTCTTCTTATCCCTGGTATCTCCTTCTGTAGTTGAGCGACCAACATCATCTGGCTTTTAAGAGCAGCATTTGATTCAAATAGGTTTGCAGTTGCAAACTCTAGCTCCGTATTAGTTTGCTTTAGTAAAACCGTCATTTCCTGTCCTTTCTGTACTGCTTCATCCAATTGTGCTCTAGTCTCTTCTAACAAATTTCCCAGTGCTATGCGGGCCTCCTCTTTATCTTTGACTAACTACTTCAATTGCAGGATCTCTGCATCAGCAACACATAACAAATCATCTTTTGCTTGAATCTCAGCTAACACCTCATCTTTCTGATTAATTAATGATTCTTGTTCGGTAATTGTAGCCTGGAGCTGTATTATCTGTTTGTGCAGAGCATGATTTTCTGCCTTTACTATATGTATTTCTTCCTGGAGTGGACTAATGTCTGCTTCAAGAATATCTACTTTATGCTGGAATTCGTCTCTGAGATTATCAGTTATCTCCTTCATCTGTGTTGGTAGTTGCTGCGATAGATGAATCAACATCTGACCCATGGATGCGAGCTCAGAAATCATAGGAATCGAAGGAACCGGAAGAGGAGGACGTGGTTGAGATGAAGAAGTTGTCAGGAGTTGATGAGAATTGGGTGGAGAGTAGTTAGGTGAAGAGGATGAGGAATCAGGTGCGTCAGGTACAATCGGTGGAATGGGAACAATAGGTTTGAGTGGAGGCACGGGTGGAGGAGTGGATTTCAGATTGTTGGTTGCTTCGATAAGTTGTTGCAAAGTCACGTCCGGTTGAGCAATGGTAGATTCTACTATTGTAATCAACTCTGCCAAAATCTCTGCAACAATAACCTGTCTATCTTTGTGTACCTCTTGTTTGGACTGCTACTTCTTAGAAGATTTGTCATCAGAATTGGTCACACTTTGCTCTTGTTGGTTGTTTGTAGATGATTGGGCGGACGAATCATGGTGAATGGAGATGGCTGTATCGTGAAAAATCTTCTCTTCATTTTTGTCTGGTTTATTACCTACAGCAGACCCTTGCACTTGACTGTCAGACGAACTAATCCTGATGCGTTTTCGGCGGAGGAGCTGGAAGATTTCTTCGTCATCTTCTTCGTCGTCTTCCAGTATCTGAGCAGATTCCTCATGATATAAAATTGGACCTCGTGGAGGCGGTTGCGCTGCTTGGATGGTCGAAAACAAAAAACTAAGTATGTGCGGAAGACGTGATCGCGGCAAATCTCCTTTGTTAACTTGTTTAATAACCGAAACGCATTCACGGTGAATGCGCTGGAAATAATATGAAGCAAAATTGATAGGCTCTCGAGCAGCCATATCAATTACTGAATAGAATGGGCGAGAAATCCCATAAGTTCGTTTCTGCAGGTTTAAGATGGCTACTAAAAACTGTAAAGCTGTTCTTTCAGGCTCAGGTCGACAGAGTATGGCATACTCATTTGAAGAATATCTGGGAAATAATTGAATCATGGTAGCGACCGGAAGGTTAGGGCCATTCTCTCGTCGGAGAGAGTCGAAAAGCATCAGCAAATGACTGCATTGTGATTACAGTACGAGATGGTAAGGAAGTAATTGGCCAACTCTGCTTCGTAGCAGGTGTGGCAGCGATGGCGGCAATGATATGGGCGTAAAACGGGTGACATTCCACTGAATGCCAAGGCAATTTAACGAAATTGGACAACCCACGGACGCGTAAGAACTCACCCACATCCGCAGGGAGTTCGTCACGGAACGTAGCGAAGTTGGCTAACGCTTCCATGATGCGCACACAACATAGCACAAAGACACAGTGAATACAGGAAACACAAAGCACACAGAGCACACAAACACAATAGCGATTAACAGCGAAACAAAAGAGATTAAGTAGATACTTGGCAGTGTGAGGCGATCGAAATTGTTAATCATCGTGCAATATTGAGATGATAACCTCATAACTACGGTGTGCATGCATGAGCAGGATCAATAACAAAAGGCGACTATTATTCATGGTAATGTAGCAAAACGAGGAGTTTATGATTTTTAAGCAACTAACACGCAAAACTAAAAAGGAAAAGAAAAGAAAGGAAAAAATACGCGGGCAACCGCAGAACACTTCAGTGCGAATCAGGGGCTTGATGATAGAGCCACAACTTTGAACCATTTATCACTTTTGGAAGAGGGATTCCGGTCAAAGTAGTCAACCAAAAAGTAGCTGGGCCCACTTGTTCAGTAATCCGGTAAGGACCAAACCATCGTAACTCGAATTTTCTCGCAGAACGATTTGATTTGGCATTATAAAACAGCACAAGTTGTCCTACCGTAAAAACTGGAGTTTTAAGATACCGATCATGTGTACTAGCTTGCCGCAACTGCACTTCTTGAAGAGTCAGAAAACTTTCCCAGCGATGCTCATCTAATTCTCTGAGTGTGTCCAACCGAAATGGTAAAGACTCTTCAAGTAACAATTTCTGAGAGATGGCCACACGTAAGCTTGGTGCTACAAGTTCCATTGGTGCAATTGCCTCCATTCCATATGCAAGTTTGAAGGGAGTCAGTCCGATTGCGACCTTGTATGTAGTCCGGTATGCCCATAATACTGCAGGTAGTAACTGATCCCATCTTTCTGGTGATTCCACAGTCAATTTTCGAAGCATAGTCAACAACGTTTTGTTTGTACTCTCAACTAAGCCATTAGCACGAGGATAATAAGGTGAACTGAATTTATGCAGAATCTGAAAAGTGTGTGTTAGCACTCGCATTAAATTGTTGACAAAGTGGGTCCCTTGATCTGTGACAAGTTCCAAAGGTAATCCATAACGTGAGAATACGTCCTTCATTAGACATTTTGCCACCGAAACAGCTGTGGCGGATCGTAAAGCCCAAGCTTCTGCCCATCTGGTAGCATAATCTATGCATGTCAAAATATATCTATTGTTGCTAAGGATTGCTGGAGGTGTGATTGGTCCAATAAAGTCAAGACCCCATTTCTGAAAAGGTTCTAAAGGTAAGACGGGCTGCAAAGGAAAGAAATGGCGTTGTAAAGGCTGTCCAGATCGCTGACAATTGTCACATTGCTGCACAAACTGAGATACATCTCTGTACATAGTAGGCCACCAGAGCCCACTTTGCAAAATTTTTCGGTGCGTTAAATCTGCTGCAAAATGTCCACCAGAGGGTATTGAATGTACCAGAGCGATTACTGAGTTTACTTCATGTGGAGGAATACAACGAAGTAAAACCCCAGTGTGATCCATATAATACAACTCTCCGGCAACCAACCAGAATCTGCGACTATAAACTGCAATTTTCCAGCGCATTGCAGGATCCATCAGTAAGAAGGTTAATAACTGATCATTGTAAGTAGGTGTCACAGGAGGTTGTGCAGATTCATCACTAGTCGTTTCAGTAACATAAATTGCTGGTGTGGTGTCATCAACACCGACCGAAGCTTCACCGGAATCTAATCGAGAGAGAAAATCTGCTACTGCATGTGTAGTGCCGGGTCGATGAATTACTTCATAATCGAATTCTTGTAACAATAAAACCCAACACGCCAATGACCACCTAAATGTTGCTGCCGAACCAGATACACCAGTGCAGCATGATCTACATGAAAGATGAATTTTTGGCCTAGCAAATAATGCCAGAATTTCTTTACAGAATACACCAAACCAAGACATTCTCTTTCAGTTACTGAATAATTCTTTTCAGCAGGAGCAAGCCTTCGACTTGCATAATAGACAGGCCGAAACCACTTATCAGTTTGTTGCATTAAAACACTTCCAATGGCTATGTCTGATGCGTCTACAAAAACATGAAATGGGCATTCCCAATCAGGAGGTTGTAGAATTGGAACCTACGTTAATAAAACTTTTAGACGATCAAATGCAATTTGACATTCTGGGGTCCAATCAAACTGTCGAGGAGTACTAATTATTAGCCGATTTAGGGGTATTGCCAAATGGGCAAGCCACCGTAAATGTCGACCATGCCACCTAACTTGGCCCATGAATCGCATTACTTCTTTCGGCGTAGTAGGCACAGGAGCTTCTAACACGGCTGCAATTTTGTCTGGATCAACTTGTATGCCCTGTGCAGATACAATTTGGCCAAGGAGTTTACCACAAGAAACCGCAAAGACAGATTTGGTGGGGTTCAAACAGAGTCGGTATTCTCGGCATTTTTCAAAGCAACACCGTAAATGATACAGGTGTGCTACCATCTTTCCGAATAAAGAGAAATCATCTAGATATAATTGCATAAAAGAAGTAAGGTAAGGTGAAAATATTTCCTGCATACACCGCTGAAAGGTACTAGGAGCATTTCTTAATCCAAACCACATGACTGTACAAGCAAAAACGCCCCAATTCGTAATAAACGATGTTTTCGGTATATCTTGCTCAGCCATTCGAACCTGGTTATAACCACTGTAACCAGCAAGAAATGAATACATTTCATGCCCTACCACTCTGTCCAGCATTGTATCAAGAAATGGAAGAGGAAATGGATCAGGTACGGTGGCTGCATTCAATTTTTGGTAATCGACACATATTCTGAGCTGCTTGTTTTTCTTTGGTACGATTACAATCGGGGAGATCCATTCAGCATGCTCAATGGGTACAATGAATCCTACCTTTAATAGGCGATCAAGTTCTACTTTGACCTGTGCTGCATAGTTAGGATTCATATGGTAGCTGGGTTGTTTAATCGGCTTGGCTTCTGGTTTGAGCACAACCCGATGCTGATAGATTCGAGGATCTAGACCTTTCATATCACGATAGTCCCATGCAAAAACATCAGAAAATTCACGGAGAAGCTGGATCAAATCTGCTTGGAATGCCTCAGATAATCCTTCCTTTATCTTGATAGGTCTCGGATTTACTTCATCTCCCAAATTATAGGTGATTAACTGATCTTCGGGAACATAGAATTGACGAGGTTTGCCTGGATCGTCAGCTGACTGTAAAAGATGTTGTAGAGCGGCTTCTTCCATAGCAATAGTATCTTCGGTCTTCACTTCTTCGGTCACAGGCACTACCGTACAGGCTGCCGGACTCCAGTTATCTACAATAGATTGCAGATCTACAGTGCCTAAGGAAATCAAATCTTCATTTTTCTTTAAAAATGCTTCTTCTTCATCGTCAGATAAGACATCCAACATGTGGACTGGCTCTGCTACATATGGCCTGTCATGGAGCTCACAAGGTTGTATGGCATCAAGTTTAACAACATATTTATGATGATTATCCTTAAATGTTAGTTCTTGTGCTGACCAATCCTGTATAACCTTAGCCTGTTTTAACCAGGGTCATCCGAAAAGAAGATTATAATCAAGAATAGACTCCGGTAGTTCTAAGACTACAAAATTCATCTTAAACGTTGTACCCTGCAAAGTTATTGGAACATTTCTTACAAGTCCTACCGGATGAACTCTAGATTGGTCTGCCATTCTAACGAAAAATTGAACAGGCTCAATTTGCGTCCATCCCAACTTTTTACAAAGTGCTGCAGTGGCTATATTTACACCAGACCCACCATCAATTAGTACTTGAGTAATCTTGTGATTTTTGTACCATACCGTAATTAAAGGGACCGAAGGATCCACCGTAGAATCAGCTTCCGGTTGTACAGTTGCTGTCGCTGGAATGCAAGAAGATCCAGGACTGAGCTGTTGCTGGATTTGCTGCCGAACTCCCGGTACTAGTGCAAGTAATTGTTCAAGAGGGAGAGTAATGGACGCCTTAGATAAAATTTCCCATGCCTGATCTGCTTGAATTGTACTTTTCACCGATTCTGAAGATGATGCGCCTGTTACAGAGATAGAATCTTGTTCCTGCGATCCTTCCTTTGGTAGTGGAACTTGGGTTACCGGAATGGGATCTGGAAACACTGTAGGCTCTTTGGTGGTCCATTGACTAGCTTTGTCATACATTCTCTGTTATTCATGGATGCCAGGTTCAAACACTTCTGCTGCTGGTTGTAACTACTTACCAGATCTTGTTTGAATCACTGCGGCCTGAGTTTCTACTGGTGAAATATATACCATATTGGTCATAGGGTTCTGACGTTCTTTCTTCCTCTGATCATATTCAGCTGCATCTTTACAGAATCTGCGTATGTGGCCTAACTCACCGCAAAAATGACAGCGAGGGGGTGGCAAAGAATTACCTTCCTGTGATGTTCCTGTCTGCCAACGATTTGTATTGTAATTTGTATTCCGCTGTCCTCGATAATTTCTGTATCCTTGTTGCTGATTATTTCTCATCTGAGGTGGAATATAATGAGTAGTCGGCTGCCCTGGTTCTTGTATGATAGCATTGACAGTTGTTGGTCGCTGCACTTTGGCATTATAAGCACAGTTTTTGGTGGAATGTCCGGTTGTATTGTAGATAGCGCAATACATCTGATTAAGGGCACATGTGGCACTAGTATGCCCTGGATTCTTGCATTTGGTGCAGTACATTTGTCTAGCCGGATCCTCTGTGATATTTTTATTGGCTTTTAACCACTCCAGGTCTTCGGTAAAACCTCCAACCTTATGCTCGAGCTGCAAAGCCATTGCAATAACCGCATCTAATGTCATAGCTCCCACACAACGGATGATCATAATCTGTCGGAGCTGCGGAGTCAACCCATTAATAAACCACTGAGTGATGACATCATCGAGTAAATTGGCATGTGCCGATGGTAGTTGTCTCAAATGAGTTCTAAACAGGGTGGCATATTCCTGCACAGTCTGATTCAGCTTCTGTCTATTGTTCTGCAGGTAATCGAAAATTTTGGCAGGGTTCTTCTTTAGCCGGAATCTCTGCAAAAACGCATCCCTTACCGCTTCATAGGTGCCGAAATGGTTGATATCATATTCTGTAAGCCACCTCGCTGCTTCATTAACTAATGTTGACTAGAATACTATGGCCTTGTATGCCGGATCGGGTGGATGGTTAAGTACTGCATAACTTATTTCAAAGGTGCGTACATGAGCATCAGGATCATCACCTGGAAATCCTCCGAATTTGGTGTAAGTTACTCTTGTTGGAACTGGTCGAGGTGGAAGTAGCTATTGTTGTTGTTGTTGTTGTTGTTGTTGTTGTTGCCCACTCATGGTGCTAGTGGCAGTACTGTTACTATTTCTTGAGTTCTGAGCACGTGGTTCCGATTCTTCAGAGTCTGTATGATTAGACTGCTCTCCTTCCGGTTCGAAAATAGTGCTCAACCTCTTACGAATTTCTAATTCGAATAGCCTATCCTCTTCTGCGGTATCAAACATAGGCAAACTTGCTCCGAACAGTGGTGTCCGGAATGAAGATTCACCGGGAAGTATAACGCTGTCACCGGAAAATTGTAAATTTTCTACAACCAGGACCGAACTGCCATCGAAATTAGTGGAACTTTCCCCAATCCAGGGTATTCTTTCACCTTCAATGACTTCTTTGGATAACACACCTCTATCCGCAGAGAAGTTTGAATCTTGGTCAGACGGTGTCGGATCAACTACACAGTGCATCCTTGTGGACTCCAAAGTTACTATATCTTTTGCAGACTGCACCGAGATTTCACCGAAATTTATCGGAATTGCAGTATGTTCCACCGGAATGCTACCGGAATCACTACTAATGTGCTTCTCTTCTTCGACGACCAGACCTAACCGATCTGTGCTTCTTCCTCCTAGGGGTCTCCTTCGTAAATTTGGTAACGCCCAAGGCTATCTGTAATTCGGATATGACTCACCGGACCGAGTAACCGGCATATATCACCTTTTTCAACTCTTGCATACTACTTTTACCTTATTGTCGATTCACAATCAATGGTTACCTTTCCGCAATCACTTTGCAACACTCTGTTGCTACCTTCCGACAATCACTTTGCAACACTCTGGTGCCACTTTCCCACAGACGGCACCAGTGTTAAATGCCCTTTTGTTGTCAGAACGCGTTTAAGCTCTTTCCGGGTTCTTGGGAGTGGAAGGGGTCTGAATAATCAGAGGCCCTATACTTGATTTTCCCAAATCAACTCACTCCTATGACCTTTCGTTCAAAACAACTCTGCTAATCCAACTTTCTAACAAACTCTGGCTCATTCCTTTACAGAATTACTATTCGTATTCCAATCAATACATCTCAGTACACAACGCCAGGATAAACATTACCGCAACACAAACTTACAGTAAACAGTTTACAAATCAGCGATTCAATACTTCACTTAATGTAAACATTATCGTAACCCAATCTTTACCGTACAGGTGCAGATAATCAAACAAAACAAAAAGACACAGTAGTATGCAGAATTCTCAAACACATACTACGGAAACTCCACAGAACGTCTCACCCAGACAGACAGTTTGGCGATTCTTCTGGTCGTCACCGAAAGTGTCTTTTCATTGCTTTAAAAAAAGTTACAACTCATCGCAACGACCTTTCGGTTCGTGCGGAATATGAAAAGGAAAAGGTTTACAATTGCCAATCTGGCGGCTTACATATAATGTGTTTCATGAATAACTCGATGAATTTATATTAGTCTTTCTTGATGATATTTTTGTGTATTCTAAGGATGATGATGAACATGCATTGCATCTTAGGAAGACTTTACAGAAACTAAGAGAGCATAAACTATATGGTAAGATGAGTAAATTTTTTTCGCAAAGGGGGAAGTGAATTATTTGGGGAGAGTTGTTTCTAAGCAAGGGATTCACATAGATCCTGAGAAAGTTAAAAGCATAGTTGACTAACCTACATCCAAATGTGTGAGAGATGTGAGAAGCTTCCTTGGTTTGGCACAATATGAAAGGGCACACATTAGGGAGTTTTCTCGAATTGCAAATTCTCTTACAGAATTAACAAAGAAAAATAGAGAGTTCACATGGAACGATGAGTGTCAAAATGCATTTGAAGAGTTAAAACAGAAAATTATCAAAAATTGTGTGCTAAAGATACCTGAGTTAGGGAGGCCATTTATTGTTACATGTGATGCTAGTGGAAGTCAAATTGGATGCATACTTTCACAAGAAGGGAGGGTAGTTACTTATGAGTCAAGGAAACTAAGGAAACATGAATTAAATTATACAACACATGACCTGGAAATGCTTGCGTTGTTCATGCACTTAAACATTGGAGACACTTATTGCTTGGAGTAAAGTTTGAATTAAGAACAGATCAGCAGAGCCTTAAATATATATTTACTCAACCTTTACTTAACAATAGACAAAAACGATGGATCGAATTGCTAAGTGAATATGATTTTGATATTAAATACTTAGGAGGAAAAGAAAACAAAGTGGTCGATGCTTTGAATCGTAAACCTTTATGCAGTTCAATTTCTATTTTATCCTTGGATTTTGATATTGGAAAAGAATTAAAAGAAGATTTATTTTATGCAGCAATCTTGAAATTTCTAGGCACGAATCCAAGTTCTATGTTTCAGGGAAATTTTCATTTTAAAATTAATGTTTTGTATTGTAATTCTCGTTTATGTATTTCTTCAGAATCTGTTATGAAAGAAAAGATTCTGCATGACTGTCATGATGCACCTTTCTCTACACACCCTGGCTTTTCTAGGACTTATGCAAAAGTGAAAGCTTCATATTACTGGCCACGTACGAAATATGATATAAAGAGGTATGTAAAAGAATGTTTGACATGTCAACAGGTTAAGGCTGAATTTAAAAGGAGTCCTGGCATGTTACAACCTTTAGATGTGCCTGATAAAAAATGGGAATCCATCTCTATGGATTTTAGAAGTGGGCATGATACCATCTTTGTTATCATGGACCATCTTACAAAGATGGCACATTTTCTTCCCATGAGGAAAATTGATACAACTTTGCATGTTGCTAAACTTTTCATAAAAGAAATTTTTAGGTTACATGGTATACCTAAAAGTATAATTTCTGATAGGGATGCAAGGTTTACATCTAATATTTGGAAAGCAACTTTTCAATCTATAGGAAGAAAATTACGCATGAGTACTGCATTTCATCCTCAAACTGATGGTGAGACCGAGAGGGTTAACAGGGTGCTTGAGGATATGTTACGTATGTATGTGAATGATAAGCAAAACAATTGGACTGAATATTTGCCTTTGGTTGAGTATGCATATAATAGTGCATGGCATTCTTCTATTAAGATGACACCTTTTGAAGCAATGTATGGCTATAATTGTTTGCTGCCGCATTCACTTTTGAATTCACAAAATCAGGTTGAGATATCCAAACAGATGCTTGAAAACATGGATTTGGAGCTAAATAAGGTAAGGGAAAACATGAAAGATGCTCAAAAACATCAAAAATTATATCATGATCTCAAAAAGAGACCCTTGGAATTTAGAACGAATGATCTAGTTTTTTTTAGAGTGAATCCTTCTAAATCAAATCTGGTTTTAGGCAAAGATCATCGATTGTCTCCATGTTATGCTGGTCCTTTTAAAATCTTAAAGAAAGTTGGTTCTATTGCATATTTACTTGACCTGCCTAACAAAAAATTCATCTAGGTTTCCATGTTGGATTACTTAACAAGTATGTTCATAATGTTGATCATGTTTTGCAGGAAAAGTCTAAGTTGAAGGAAGATGCCACTTTTGAGCTTGAACCAAAAGTTATAATGGATAGGAGAATTAGACATCTTAGGAATCGTGAAATAGTGGAAATTTTAGTTAAGTGGTTTGCATATCCTATTGAAGATTCAACATGGGTTGGTTTGGATGAATTTATGGAACATTATCCTTCTTTCCAACTCTGAGGACAGAGTTCTTAAAAGAGTGGGAGAATTGTAAGATGCCATATTGATTTTCCCACCCACAAAAAAAAGAGATGTGTAGGTAATCACGGAAGTTTATGTTTAGGATATTCTGATCATGTCTGCAAAATTTTGTAGCAATAAGTTTATACATTCTCTCTCTAGAAAGTTGTCGCATGAAATTTGTGTGTTAAGTTTGAGCATGAAGATGAAGGAATTTGAAAAAGTGTTGTATGAGAGAAAGGTAGAGTACTCTTAATAGAAAAACTTTACTTGATTGATTTTTTTGTAGTCCCTATGTTTTATGTCTCATTTGGTCCCATGAAGATAGGTTAACGAAGAGATTTTTCATGTTTTTTCATCTCTCTCTAGAATTTTTTATTTTGCAGGGCCCAAAAGTGATATTTGGAAGCAGATTTGGACCTGAGGCATCGCTAACACTATTGTACAAATTTAAGAACGGATTTTTTGTGTCTCACAAGCTTAAGCTAATTCCTCACCGTTTTTGAGTTGTAGGGCTTGGAAAAGTGTTGTTTTCCAACACTTAACAAAAAAAAGAGAGAGAGAAGCCTTCATTCATCTTATTCATGTTCACAGATTTAGAAAACACACATGGGCATATGGGTTATTTCAGGTGATTGACATGTGTGTGAGTGTGTTGCAGGGATTGCCTCTATTTTTGCAGGTATGATTCTTGAGGTGGACATGAAAAGTAGATGCATGGGTGGTCTGGAAGTCTTGCATGAGACATGCAAAAAGATGCTATGTTGGAGCATGCAGATTCTAAGAGTGCATGTCTAGGAAGGCGTGATTGGTCGTGCACTAGCGAAAGTGGAGATCCAAGAAGATGAAGACTATAAGATAAGGAAGGATGATGGTGGTACATTGAACACGATCGTTTTCGGCTTCTGGGATTGCGATTGAGATTGAGATTGGGATTGAGATTGTGATTATGATTGAGATTGGGATTGAGATTGTGATTGTGATTGAGATTGGGATTGAGATTAGCTCGGGGGTGGTCAGGTGGATGAGGCTTCACATTGACGCTATTTGATAGATTTTGTAATGCACATAAGAACTACTTGAAAATCTACAGAGATAATAAAATTCTCTCTCTTCTTGTTCTGCATATAATCTATTTTTCTTCTTTCTATCTTATTGTGTGGAAGTGTATTATTCTGTGTGGGATTGTGATTCAAGATTAGGAGACTTGTTACATCAACAAACTATAAGGAGATCTACAAGAGAAAAAGGAAAGCCAGAAATGTATGGTTATGACACTTCATTGGTCACTAAACATTCCATTTACATTGCTCAAGATACAAACTTAGAAGAATCATCAACATATGAAGAGGCCAAGAAGAATCCAGAATGGAGAGATGTCATGGAAGAAGAAATAGAAGCTCTACAAGAAAATCAAACTTGGGAATAGGTTCCCAATAAACCATCTATGAAGGTCATTGGTTCAAGGTGGATTTACAAGGTAAAGAAGAATTCTTATGGCTCAATCAATAGGTATAAAGCAAGGCTTGTAGCCAAAGGGTTTGCTCAAACCCAAGGTATTGATTATGAAGAGACATTCTCATCTATGGCAAAAATGCCCACAATTAGAGTACTGATGAGTGTAGCATGTTCCAAGGATTGGAATATCTATCAAATGGATGTTAAAAATTCTTTTTTAAATGGATGGATGAGGAGGGATACATGGCTCAACCACCTAGATTTGAAGATCAATCATATCCAGAATATGTATGCAGGTTGAAGAAAGCCTTGTATGGCTTGAGGCAAGCTCCTAGAGCTTGGAACCATAGATTAGTCACTTATTTGCATGAAAAAGGATTTATGGTGAGCAAGGCAGATCCTTCCCTCTTCATAAAGAGGAACCACTCATAGGTCATATACCTTTGTGTATATGTGGATGATATAATCATCATAAGTAGTGATGCAGATGGAATCAAGAGGATCAAATCTCAGTTGACGAAGAGTTCAAGATCAGTGATCTTGGCTTACTCACATACTTCCTTTGTTTGGAAATAGTATATACATAGAAAGGTATGTTCCTAATTGAGAGAAAGTACATTGGAGATATGCTTACCAAGTTCAAGATGGAAAATACAAAGGTTGTAGGTAAACCGATGGAGGTAAATTAGAAACTAAGTGCTCATGAAGGTGAGTCAATTGAAGATGTGAGTAGTTACCAAAGTCTTGTTGGCAGTTTGAACTATACTATTCTAAGTAGAGTAGATATATGCTATGGAGTTAGTGTGATAAGTGAGTTCATGCACACCCCAAGGAAACCTCATGTAAGAAAGGCTTGAATGATGTGTGTGTAACTCTCCTCCCATCCATATATACCCTCTTGTATTTTTAAGAATAGCAATGATTTGAATAGTCTAGTGCCACCATGTGTCCATCATGCAACACTCATATGCATTACTATTGAATACCTTAGGGTATCCCCGGGCTTGGAACCTTGTCTGGCTAGCCCTTGTCCCTCACACACATTGGTAATCCTCTCCAAGCTACTAGATACTCCTGGATGACACAGTTCCTCAACCATTTTTGTCTCTAATCTAATATCTTGTCTAGAGAATGATTTGTGCTATCACTTTCCTGCAAAGAAACAATACCCTCTATTAGATTATCCTCCCTAGAAATATACTTCCAAAGTTTACTGACTTGAAACACTGGATGGACTCTACAATCTGGAGGAAGCTCTAATGGGTATGCAACATCACTTAGCTTTTTAACTATCTTCCAAGGTCCACAAAACCTTGGTGAAAACTTACTGCACTTCCCTATGGATAGTGAAGTAGATTTAGCTGGTACCTGAAGAAAGACTCTATCTCCCTCCTCAAAGGATCTAGGAGATCTCTTCGTATCAGCATATTCTTTAGCCCTATCAGCGGCTTGCTCCATCTTGGCTTTAGCTATTTCTAAATTTTCTTGGAAGTTTGCTAGGAATTCCAAAGCACTAGGACATTTCTTTGGCATACCTATGGTACTGGGAGCATTGGGATTCATGCCATAGTTCATCTCTAAGGGAGATATGCCTATCACCTTGTGAGGCCTATTGTTATAAGCAAACTTTACTAGTGGCAAGCACATATCCCAATCTGTCTGCCTCTCAGACACATATGCCCTCAACATGTCCTCTAGTATGTGGTTGACCCTCTCAGTCTGACCATCTGTCTGAGGATGATCACCACTGCCCATCTTTAATGACACTTTTGGTTTGTCAAATACAAACTTCTAGAAATGTCATGTAAATATGACATCCCTATATGAAACTATGGATGTGAGTAACCCATGCAATCTGAAGACATGCTGGATAAACAACTCTGCTACCTGTGGATCTTCTATCATATCCTACATGGGTATGAAATGAGCCATCTTGCTCAATCTATCTACCACAACTAGGATAGTATCCCACTTCCTTTGGGTCCCCAGTAACTGGACTATGAATTCCATGGATACACTATCCGAATTATGATTTGGAATCTATAAAGGATGCAAAAGACCTGGTGTCTTTACCCTTTCTGCTTTGTTGACTTGACACATAAAGCATTGCTAAAAATAAGTGTGGACATCTCTGGCTAATCTAGGCCACCAACGTGTTCTTTAAACAAGCTCTTTTGTCTCTTCAACACCAAGATGTCCTACGCAAGACACATCATGGTTATCATGCATGACTTTTCTTCTCAAATCTTGGGAATTTGGTACACAAATATTTCATTTCCGTTTGACTATTACATTCTCTTGTGAGAAATTGGAATACAGACTGGACTTGTTTGCTTTGGTAAGTGAAGAAATAGTTGGAACTACCATATCTCCTATGATAGAGTCATCACTGATGGGTCTAATAATCTGTAACATATGTGGATCTTCCACTATGCTTCCTTTATCTCTTGAAGCAATGAGCTTTCTATAACTATAAAGCTCATTTGATACATTATCCATGATAATGCATCTGCCACTATATTCTCTTTGCCTCTTCTATACATGATTTTGATGTGAAACTCCTACATGAGCTCAACCCAACGAGCCTGTCGGCCTCGAAGATCTAGCTGACAACAAAAGTACTTATGTGTATGGTGATCTGTGTATACCTTAAAGTCTACACAATAAAGATAATGTCTCCAGACTTTAAGTGCATGCACCACTGCATACGAATCCTATTCATGCACTTGCCAATTGCATTGTGCGCTACTCAATTTCTTGCTTTCAAAAGCTATTAACCTGTCATTTTGGCTCAAAAATGCCCCTATGGCTATGCCACTAGCATCTATCTCTAACTAAAGGGTTTTTATGTATCTACCACTTTGAGTATAGGAGCCTCTAAAATAGCTTATTTCAGAGTGCCAAAACTCTCTTGCTACTCTTGCTTCCATGCAAATGGAACTTTGCCTTGAAGCAAGTTCATCATAGGTGTTGCTATCAACGAATAAGAAGAGATGTATTTCTGATAAAAATCCGAAAGTCCTAGAAATGATTGCAACTGCCCCTCATCCTGAGGAGTAGGCCAAGTTAAGACAACTGAGACCTTCTTGGGATCCATGTGAACCCCATCAGTCGATACCACATTTCCTAGATACTCTATCCTTGGAAGAAAGAATTGAGTCTTCTCCGGATTAACATATAGCTTATTTTCTTTCAAAGCATTCAATACTTAGTCAAACCAAATGGCATGACCAAATACTCATAATGCCCAAAACAAGTCCTGAAAGTTGTCTTATGTACATCATGATCTCTTACTCTAATTTGATGGTATCCACTTTTTAAATCTATTTTACTAAATACAACTGCTCCACCTAGAGCATCTAAAAGATCATATATCCTAGGCATGGGATATCTGTGATTGATAGTAATCTTATTGAGTGCTTGGTGAAGTATTTAGATGGTGATGCACCACAATGTGCTCTCCTTCTTGAGAGCTCTATGACAATATCCTTGGTGTAGAAAACTGAGATCTTAGGTCTGCACATGCTACTCTGCATAGAGGCTACAAAGTATGCAGAAAAACACAGTACACAAGGAGCACGAACACAAACTTCTTAGGTGTTACAAATGCGGTCGAACTTACAGTTTGTGACTGACCAAGCCACTATATGTTTTATTAAAGAACATATACAAAGAAGAGTCTGATGGCTATTTGGCCTTTCACATGGACACTAACAGTAACAATCTCCCACTAAAGGCCAATATGGCCAAAGTAACTATGGGAGAGAAAGAAAGAATGATAAAGAATACCTAAGTGTATGTATACAAACTATACCTCCCACTTGATGGGCATGTTACATAGTATACAAGTGACTGTGTAACATCATGAATCAAGTAAACCCCATCAAGTGACAATAGTGTCGAAAGCTATCCTATGATAGAGCTTTATTCAAAGCATCTGCAACATTATCTCGAGTGTGAACTTCTCAAGAATAATGTGTTTAGTGGGTAAGCAATCTCTAATGAAGTGATACCTCACCTCAATGTGCTTGATCTTTGCATGATAGACCAGATTCTTAGCCAAACCAATGGCACTCTGACTGTCACTGAGGAAACAAGGTACATGCTGAGGTAAATCCATATCACAAGCAAGACGAGAAAGCCACAATGCTCCCTTACATGCCTCACTTGCTACAACATACTCTACTTCTCTAGTGGAGATAGTTGTACATTCTTGAAGACGAGATCTCCAAGAGATAGCACCTCCAACAAAATGAAAAATGTACATTGATGTAGACTTACGATTGTCTACACAACCAGCATAGTCAGATCTATGTAACCAATAATGGATGCTTTCCCTCTACCTAAGCATAGACACTTGTCCTTAGTGCCACTCAAGTAACTCAAAATCATCTTGACCGCTTCCCAATTTTTCTTGTCAGGATTAGACATGTATCCCAAAAACTCAAAGATGATCATAATATGGTGGCTTCCTTATCCATAACTCTTGTGCCACTTTTAGACCTTTGGAAGTACTAGGTGAAAGGTTAATCACATGAACTATAGTCAATATTGCTTCTGCACAAAAGCCTTGTGAGAGGTTTGCATGATGCAACATAGAAACTACTCTATCTTGAATAGTTCTATTCATCCTTTCAGCTACAACATTTTGTACTAGGGTATAAGGAGTTGTAAACTCTCTATTAATCCCTCTAGACTGACAGAAAGGGCCAAATTCATGTGAGGTATATGTTGATATATTTAGGTAGTGATGTGTGTGAACACACTAGGACCGCCAGTGCACTTTTTTCCCTCTTTAGGAGGTTTTTTTCCCCCGGCTTGTATATACGCCTATTGCCCTAATGGGCTACTTATCTTTGTACATTCTCTAGTAATACATTCAGTATTGTGTGTTTGTGCTCCAAGCTTCTTCTTCTTACTTGTGTTGTTCGCGTGCTTCCGTAGACGTCTAACTCCAACAATTGGTATCAGAGTAGGTCGTTGCTTCAGCGCCATCGACACTCCTCCGTTTGCAGTCTCAAAATCGCATGAATTTTGGTGAGCATACTCAACGTGTTTCCGAGATCAAAACAGCTTTGCTATGTGGTGCCGAAATCGCGATCTGAGCTCGTTTCGGCCTCCGAACGCACTATCGTAGCACTTGTGCAGGCTATTTTGTCTTTTTGTGCCAAAGGTATATACCAGTTTCTGTTCGCCAGTTTAAGCGTCTCGAAGTCTGCTACATGTCTAGAAGAACTCATATGGGCAGTTCTTTTCAACTTTTTGAGATACAGTCAATTTTCTACATCAAGGTATTTTAGTCATCGACCATGGCTGAAAGCAGTGATGTATTCCGTATGTTGGCTGTTGAGGATAAGTTGAATGGTACCAACTACCCATTATGGGCTTATATGATGCGACATGTTTTGGTTGCAAAAGGATTGTGGAACATTGTGCAGGGTGTTGAAAGAAGTCCTGTTACACCTATAACGACAGGTTAAATACAGGTGCTGGAGCTGATGAAGATGGTGTCGAAGATGATATTGTGCAGATTTCTGTTCGTGCTACTGTTTTTGTTGCACCTACTGCAGAGCAGATTCGTTGGGATGGTAGAGATGCCCAAGCACATGCATTGATAGCTTTGTCTGTCAAACGTGCCATTATTCCTCATATACGCTCTTGCAGAATAGCTAGGGATGCTTGGGATACACTTACCACATTGTACCAAGCTAGGAATGAGGCTCGTGTTGCTTACCTCCGAAAACAGTTGGAGAGTGAGCACATGAATGAAGGTGATTCTATGGACAGTTTCCTAACGAAGATCAAAGATTTGAAGGAACAGTTGATTTCTGCTGATGAGGTTATACCAGATAGCTAACTTGTGCAGACCGTTCTGAATGGTCTTCTTGATTCATATCAGAGTTTTGCTTCTACTCTTCGGTTGATGATGAAAGGTAATCTGAATGCCTTATCATTTGAGGAGCTAGTCTCTGTTCTATTGCAGGAAGATCAGTCCAGGCAGAACAGGTCCATTATGCGTGTTGTAGATCAAGCTTTCCTGGCTAGTCAGAAGGGCAAAGGAAAATGGAGCTCTTCTACTAGTAAGCAGAAATCTGCAAATGCTGCACATTCGAAGAACTAGGATAGAGATGAGAAGAAATAAAAAAAGCAGAAATTGTTTTGCAAGTACTGTAAAGGGAATGATCATATCATAAAGAACTATCCAAAACTGGCTGCAAAAGAGGCAAAGAAAAAGGAGGCTAGAATAGTTGTTGCAGAAGCCTCTACACCAAAAACAGAGTCTGCTAATCTTGTGCAGGAAGAAGAATGGGCGTTTACTACTGTTTGCAGTTTTGACCCATCTTCTCATGAGCAGTGCATATGTGCAGTGGACTCAGATGTTTGGTACTTTGACAGTGGGGCGACCAAACATATTACCTCGCAGCGTAGTTTCTTCTCTTCACTCGAGCCTGCCCCTACAGGGAATACTGTCACATGCGCCAACAACTCCTCTTATCCTGTTATGGGAGTTGGTAAGATCATTCTGACTACTGCTGATGGTAGTTCTTTCACCTTGTCAGATGCTTTATTTGTGCCAAGGATCAAGAAGAATCTGTTATCAGTTTCTGCATTAGCCAAGATTGGCTTGGTTGTGAAATTTGTTGATGACAGATGTACAGTTCATGATCTGTCAAATGGCGATGTTATTATTGCTTCTGGCATTTTATGTCATGGGCTGTATAAGCTCATAGACTATGAAAGATCTGTGAATGATTCGGCATGTGCAGTTCATGATTCTCAGGCTATGTCAGATGCAAAGCTTTGGCATGCACGCTTTGGTCATCTGAATTTTGCTAGTTTGCTACGCCTGCAGAAATCTGATATGGTGTCTTCTTTGCCCAAGCTTGAGGCACCTGGAAAACATGTATGTGAAGGTTGTACATAGTGATGTCTGTGGTCCTATGTAGACACCCTCTTTTGGGAATTACCTTTACTTCGTGAATTTCATTGATGATTTTTCTAGGCATGCATGGGTATATCCACTCAAAGCAAAGTCGAAGTGTTCATGTGCTTTAAACAGTTTTTGGTTTTGGCTGAAAATCTGTCAGCATGTAAAATGGGCACCCTCCATTCTGATCGAGGGGGGGAATATATGTCTTCTGATTTTAATGCATTTTTTGCTGAATGTGGGATAAAACACCAGTGTACAGTGCCGTATACACCTCAACAAAATGGAGTTGCTGAACGGAAGAACAGATCACTCATGGAGATGGCGAGGTGTATGGTCAAGAGTCAGGCTTTACCACATAGTTTCTGGCTTGAGGCTGTCATGTGTGCAGCATATGTACTTAACAGGTGTCCCACTAAAGCGCTGCAGTCTATCACTCCATATGAGGCTTGGCATGACCGCAAGCCATCTGTTGCTCATCTGCGTGTTTTTGGTTGTTTGGCATATGCATTAGTGCCTGAACAACATCGCAAAAAATTGGATGATAAGGCAGTAAAATGTATTTTTGTTGGGTACAGTTTTGAAAGTAAAGGCTATCGTCTATATCATCCACAGACTAAATGCATTCTGGTTAGCCGTGATGTTGTCTTTGTGGAAGATGCTATTTACCCATTGCTTTCATGTACTAAGGAGACATCTGTTAGCTCCAAAGACATGTATGATACGTTGATGCCTCTTTTTACAGGTGGACAGTCTAGTGCTGGTTCTAATGAGGCAACTTCTCAGCCTTTGTAGGTTTCATATGATGATGCAGATCATTCTATTTCTGATGCAGATTTACATGATGCACTTGTTGATGAGAGAGCTGATATTGAGCAGGAAAAAACTATGCCAAAATGGCTGGTGCAGACTTTGCGTGACAGCAAATTAGATGCACCTTTGTCATATCATACTCGTTCAGGCTCTCATAGTGCCTCCTTTGCATCAGATTGCTATGCTATGGCTGCGTCTAGTCTCTGTGATGAGAATGAGCCTGTTTCTTTTGATGAAGCACAGAATTCAGAAAATTGGATGGCTACCATGCAATCTGAATATGATGCTATAATGAAGAATGGTACATGGTCTTTATGTGACTTGCCTCCTGGCAAGAAGGCCATTGGCACTAAGTGGGTATACAAGTTGAAGTGTAAATCTGATGGTACAGTTGACAGGTATAAGGCTAGGCTTGTTGCAAAGGATTATGTGCAAGAAAGAGGCATTGATTTTGATGAGACTTTTGCACCTACATGCCGTATGACTACTGTTCGGAGCATTTGTGCACTTGCAGCCCATCATGGTTGGAATGTACATCAGTTGGACATTAAAATAGCATTTCTGAATGGTGACTTACATGAAGAAGTGTATGTTTTTCAGCCCCGAGGCTTTGTGCAGAAAGGGCATGAAAACCAGGTGTGCAGGTTAAAGAAGGCATTATATGGTTTAAAGCAAGCACCACGTGCTTGGTATGAGAAGATACATGCCTATTTGGTTGCACATGGTTTTGTGAACAGTCCAACTGAAAGCACCTTATATGTTAAGCGTGCTCATGATGTGCTTCTGATCATTGTTGTCTATGTTGATAACATGCTTCTCACTGGTCCTATTGAGAAGCATATTGCTGATTTCAAGGCTCATTTGCATGCCTCATTTGAGATGTCTGATTTGGGGCATTTGCATCACTATTTGGGCATTCAGTTTATGCAAGTTGATGGTGGAATGGCTTTGTGTCAAACGAAATATATTGACACATTATTGCAACGTTTTGGCCTTGAAGACTGTAAGCCTATTGCCACTCCTATGGAGACAGGTTTACGATTGAGTCTTCATGATGCTGGAGATGCATTTGATGCTGTTCTCTATCAGCAGGCTGTTGGATGCTTGATTTACTTATGCATTACTAGGCCAGATATTCAGTTTGCTGTCTCACAAATGAGCAGGTTTATGCATTGCCTAGGAGTCACGCATTGGAAGGCGGTTAAGCGCATCTTTCGCTACTTGAGTGGAACTCGGCTACTTGGGTTGTTTTATCCCAAGGGGGGATCATCACCGCCAGATTTGCATGCTTTTTCTGACTCTGATTGGGCTGGTTGCTATGACACTCGTGTGTCCACCAGTGGTTATTGCTTCATGCTTGGTAGCTCATGTATATCTTGGTTGAGCAAGAAGCAGCCTACTGTGCCCACTACCAGTTGTGAGGCTGAGTATAGGGCAGCTTTCACAGCGACTGTTGAGTGTGTGTGGCTCAGATGCCTTATGGCTGATTTGGGTGTTGGCCAGTCTTCTACCACCACCATCTTCACTGATAGTCAGAGCGCATTGGCAGTTGCGAGGAACCCTATGTTCCATGCTCGCACTAAGCACATTGAGGTGCATTATCACTATGTCAGGGGGAGGTTCTCTGCTGGGGAGATCAGCTTGGCATATGTACCCACGCAAGAGAACATTGCAGACCTTTTCACGAAGGCTTTGCCTAGGGAGAAGTTTGAAGCTTTCCGCAAAGCTTTGGGCTTACTTCCTTTTGTGGAGTGATTTCCACATAGCTTGGCACTTCCTTATACATGAGTGCCAGCTCCTTGTTCACCGCATCACTCCCAGGGGGGATTTGTTGATATATTTAGGTAGTGATGTGTGTGAACACACTAGGACCGTCGGGGCACTTTTTCCCCTCTTTAGGAGGTTTTTTTCCCCCGGCTTGTATATATGCCTATTGCCTAATGGGCTACTTATCTTTGTACATTCTCTAGTAACATTCAGTATTGTGTGTTTGTGCTCCAAGCTTCTTCTTCTTCCTTGTGCTGTTCGCGTGCTTCCGCAGACGTCTAACTCCAACAGTATACTCACCCCCATTATCTAAACATAAAGTCTTAAGCTTAGTTCCTTTTTCAATCTCAATTGAAGCAAGCCACTTTTCGAAAGTAGGGAACACCTCATCTTTTGATTTGATAGGATATACCCAAACTTTTCTAATAGCATCATCTATGAAAGTGACAAAGTAAAGAGAACCACCTAAGGGCCTAGTGGGAATAGGACCGCACACATCTGTATGAAGGAGATCTAAAGGCTGAATTGAAGAGTGAATGTGCATTTCATGCACATTTCTGGTTTTCTTTCCATATCGAGAATGCTGACAAAATGAAAAATCAGAGAAAGATAACACATGTAAGTAGCTAGAACAAGAAATATTTTCCATTCCACTACAAGATATATGGCCCAAACAACCATGCAAAATACAAGCTATAGGTTTTTCAGTAACAGCTAACAAGTGTTCTTTCTGTGATACAAATCAACGATAAAGTTTTAAGTGAGCCAACTTTGCTTTCTTTTGCAATAACCATACTGCCCTTTGATATACAAAAGGATTGAGCATAGAAGACCACCTTGTAACCAAGGTCATCAAGTTGACCAACTAACATCAAACTACATGATAACTGAGGTACATGGTGTACATTATGCATATATCCATTTTTTGAGCCTATAACTAGGAGAATATAGCATTAAACTCATTTAGATGAGCAACAACACTATCTATGTCCTTCATGCAAAGGTCGTATAATTTTCTCATTAGATACACTCTATTTGATGTCGTCTCTTTTTCATATGTATTGCATAACTTCTTCCATAGCTCCTCTACACTTTCACAGTCTAATACTATAAAGTAAACGTTATCTACCAAGTGCAAGCAAATGGTAGACCTGACCATTTCATCTAACTCGTCCCAATCATCTTCAACCATGTCAGTGGGCTTCTTTGAAATCCCATTTACTGGCTTAAATTGCCTCATTTGAATCAGCACATCTTTAATCTGATTCTTCCATAGAGCAAAGTTTGTGCCATCAAATTTTTGGATCTCAAAATGGCCATTTCCCTACAAGTTATAGCTCCTCCTTGAAACACTAGCACTAGACCATGATCCACCAGATGTGCCTGAGACCTCTAATGCCATAATGGTAGAGAACTGAATAGAATGATAATGGAGCTAGAAGAGTCCAAACACCAACAAATAAGTGTATCAAGGAGTAAATCGACCACTATATAGTTGAAAAAACCAAAAATCTAGAAAAATTTTGCCAAAGTATCCTCTGCAAAATGAGCATATGACCACTGTGAAAAAACATAAAGCTGCAAGTACTGACATTTTACCTACATAGTGAATCACTGACTCCATTGCATATAATTAGTTACCCAATAGAAGCCAACTAGGCTTATCCAACACTTATGAACAACTATCATACATCTCCTATGGCAAGGCTGGATAAGTCTTCCACCTGCATCACTGAAGATACCCCAACATCTAGGTGTCTCTTACTTAAGAAAAACTCACCCCAACCCTCTTTATCAAACGTAAAAGTCTTTATGCAAAAAAACGTAACCGCTATATCAATGACCACATGCACGTACATAAGCGGTATCCACAAAAGCATACATGATATGTATGTGCTTAATATATGTAGTAAAATGACACTAAAAGTTTGAATGCATAGCCCAAAAACTAGCCAACAATACCTGCAAGTGTCTATCAACTCTGATGTTTTAGACTCAAAAGATCTGCATAAATTTGTATGGACTGCTCCCACCAAATCTGAAAAACCTTTTGAGAAACCTATAGTTTTACGAGTGTGAATGAAAACAAAGCCCCAAAGCTTGATATTTATTGTCGGAGAAGTACAAAGAACACTCTTCTTGATGTTCTTGGACCTTTGTGAAGAGAACTATGTGGAAAAGTACTCCAAAATGGATCAAAAACAGGTTTTGAAAGCAAAGAATGAAGCTTCGATGGACCAAAACATTTTCAAGGTAATGTTAACCTTAGTGTTTCCCCTTCTTCAGACACCACAAGAGTGTATCTTTGTTGTAAGAGATTGCTACAGTTAAGCGAGCTCTAGGGGGAATAATAATGGGATGGGTGACCTCTCGAGAAGTACCGGGAACCTCTGTCTTCATTGATTGTTGAGGTCCTCCCTTGCACATAGCCAACGGCACCAACGGTGACTTCTGTGACTCGGATGACAAGGTATGCCTTGGTCGCCACCTTAGTCATAAGCCTTGGAGAAAGCTGGGGAGTGCTCGCTTCACTCACACAAAAGGAACAAAGCTTTTGCATCGAACTGCTCTGGTACCAGTGAAGTATTTAGATGGCGATGCACCACATTGTGATCTCCTTCTCGAGAGCTCTATGATGATATCCTGGTACTCTAGACAAAGGGTGCATAATATGCAGAAAAACACAGTACACAAGGAGCACAAACACAGACTTCTCAGGTGTTACAAATGCGGTTGAACTTACTGTCTATGACTGACCAAACCACTATATGTTTTATTAAAGAACATATACAAAGAAGTGTCCGGTGGCCATTTGGCCTTTCACACGGACACTAACGGTAACACTCGATAGTCGATGCACATCCCATAAGATCCATCTTCCTTGTTCACAACAAGAACTAGTGCTACAAAGGGTGAATAGCTCGATCTAATTAGCCCTTTCTATAGGTACTCATTCACTACCTTGCGTACTTCATTCTCCTCCTCCAAACTCATTCAAAATGGTGTTTGAGCAGTCAAACTTGTTCCCACTACCAATTCGATTCTATGCTCTATGTTCCTACAAGGAGGCAAACCTGAAGGTAATTCTTTCAAGAATAACTCTTGGAATTTTGCTCTCACTTTTGCTAAAAGTGCTATAGCATTCCAACTAGAGTCTCCATGACTGCATGTTTCCATCATAATACACGATGAATGCATAAAATAAAGAAAATATATAAGCTTACAATCAATCTTAAGCAACTTGGTAGCATTTACAATCATGTCTCTTGGAGATCTATCTCTCCACAAATCAATAGTCACCTCTCCTCATGATCAAATTGATACACATGTGAAGCAAAGTCAATGACTAGTCTCTTTCTTGCATGCCACTTCTTACTAAGTACTACATCAAAACATGCTAGTCTCACTATCTCGAAATCCAATCTGTCCTCATAGGAATAGATTTGAATAGGTAGATCAACAACTCGTGGATCCCATGTCTCAGTTCCCTTCCCGTCAGCTAACTCTACTATGTAGGCATACTCTGTCTGCACAGTCTCTAAATGTAACCTCTTGACTAGTCAAGAATTAATGACATTATGTGTTGACCCAATGTCAAAGAGTACTTTGACAGGCTATCCTGCCACGAATCCCCTCATGACAATGAGATTTGTATCTAGAAATTGATATCCTTTCTGTGCCACTGGCGAAAGCACAATGTCTAGCACAATCGGGAACCTCTTCGTGACTGTCATGGCCACTATAAGAGGTGACATCAGGGATGGAATCTCCAAAGTCCTCATTATCATCACTCCCACCCTGAGTGGGATTTATGACTATGGTGGCTGCTATCTTCTTTTTCTTAGGACAATCCTTGAATAGGTGTTGCCCTAAACACTCATAGCATAACCCCTCTTTCATTGCCTTCTCTTTCTGTTGAGGGGTAAGAATAGACTAATTATAAGCCCTCTCAGCCAAAGCAGACACTTTCCTTTTACATCCTGCAATTGTCTTGATCATATGCACCTGCTTAGCCTCTCTAGAAGGTTGTGCACTGATTAAGCTAGGAGTAGGTGTGTGGAATGATCGACTTACCTTAGGCTATGAGGATCTCTGATCTTGGGAGCCTGTGCCCCTATGGCCAACCTCATAGACTAAAGCCATCTTCCTGGCTTGTGCCAAGGAATGACATATCTCCTTCCTCACAAAGGTCTAATAGTTTCCCTAAGTCCCAAGATAAACTTGTGGACCTCAAGAAACTTTGGGATAGTATCAAGTACTTTAAGACTACCTCTCTATACTTATCCGAGTACTCGTGAATGGTATGATTCTTTTGACTGATGAAGAACCAGGTATCTAGTGCTCTAGACCTCTCATCAGGTGGTACAAAATTATTATAGAAGAAGATCTTGAACTGATCCTAGGTCTGGGGCTCTTTCTTATCTTGTTCTAGCTTACGCCACCACCTATGTCCAATGTCCATAAGGTTATATGTGGCCTGCTTAATCTTGTGTCTATTTTCCACGATATGACACAAGCAAAAGCACTGCTCCCACTTGTTGAGCCACTACTCAACAACATCCATAGTCCTAGCACTAGTCGAGCCATGGTATCTAGGTGGCTTAAGATCCTTAAGCTTCCATCTGGCCTCTCTGACTAAGATGCTATTCTAGGGACTTTTGGAGTTGGATGCTCATCTGAAGCATCTATCTCCATCCCTAGAAATCAAGATCATGCACATCTTCCTCTTTCTTGGACCTACTCATGTGTGCCAAGATATCGCAAAGTGTGCTCTCTACATTGGTAATCCTATTACTCATGGTCTACATGGGATCTGTAGGGTGTTCTTCCATGAGTGTATCTGTTTGAGTAGGGAAAGACGATCCTGAGTCAATACTAGGTGATGGTGATGGTCAAATGTTTAATTTTCTATTTTTTAATATTCTTTTGTGTTTTTTCAAATAGTACGCTCTATGTATGCCTAGGATAAGTAAGTGGAAGCGGAAAATAAATAAGTCACAAGCCTTTGCTCAAATGAAAATGGTAAAACAAGAAACTTTTAGTATGTTTTGTATTCTTTAATGCATATGCATAATGAATTTTATAAATTTCAACAGCATAATAGGGTAATTTTGAAGATCAAAAAAATTATACTAAGTATTCGATAAGAAATTTCCATGATAACGGTGCCGGTAGGCACAATCTAACTACAAATAAACTGAAGGGGATTACACACCCTGACAAAATTCTTGGTCTTTCCTCATGGAACCTACAAGAAAATACTTACCTGTCCAAGCAAATAAGAGTTCATGCACTATAGAATACTAGTCTATGTCCCAACTATGTGTATACTATAGATGCTATGCAAAATTGCATGTTCTATATGCGATAGGAAGCAAAAAGAAAGCAATAATGCATATTAATTGGCAAAGAAACTTATCTAAAGGCCCAAGAGGTAATATGGAAGTGTGTGAAGGTGCTAGAAATAGTCCACACTCCTTCTCTTTAGCTTTCCAAGACTCTCGATAGTTGGTGCCTCAAAACGATGCTGAAATGAGGGTTGATGATGACAAACAGTCAAACTTGAAGCTCCGAAGACAATTAGAATTGACACCAAAAGGTACCTTATCTGGAAAGAGCTCTTAGAGAGCAATCCATAGCAACAAAAATCTTGGAATTTGGAGGTTGGATGCTCAAGTTATGGCCAAATAGGTGAAGATGGATGGTCTTGAATTGCTAAATCAATAAGCATTTTAGCTATGGCTTCAAGAAAATCTTCAAAAATATTTCATGTATATGCTTTGTACATGTCTCCTCTAGCCACAAAATGCATGCAAGCGTGGGTGTATTATCCAATATGCACCATCAAGCTCTGATTGTAGGCCTTTAAATAGAAGCTTAGTCTTCTACTTCTCCCAACACAAAAGGAGAGGTGAGCATGCACTCTCTCTCTCTCTCTCTCTCTCTCTCTCCCCTATGCTAAATCACAAGCAGCACCTTGGAACATCGGGTAGCCTTCGGGCGGGTCTTCTCGAGTGTCCTAAGCGACTGTTCACACACGTCGACTCCAAGGGGTCCTATGAGAAAAATCTTTTGCTCTCTACTACAAAACTCTGATGATGGTGCTCTTTGGGATGAAGATGATGAAGAAGACAATTAACATGCAAAAATGCCCCAAAAAAACTCAAACGAATGGAATCCAAAAACCCAAAAGCACTTCTATTTTGGCTCTGATACCAAGTGTAAGAAAGGCTTGAATGATGTGTGTGTAACTCTCCTCCCATCAATATATACCCTCTTGTATTCTAAAAATATCAATGATCTAGAATGGTCTAGTGTTGCCATGTGGCCATCATGCAACACTCATACCCATTACTATTGAATACCTTAGGCTATCCCCTGAGCTCGAGACCTTGACTGACTGGCCCTTATCCCTCACACACATGGAATGATCCCTATGGACCAATTTCATGATCCCTATGGATCAATGTTTGAATTGTGCTGGCTACTTTGAGTGTTTGAAGTCATAACTTCCATCCAAATTCAAAAGGTTTATGTGAGGTAGTCATGGTGCAAGTTATCTGTCTTGTATCAACTTGTTCTTGTTGATGTTCCAAAGTACCTATTGGGTTTTATTGCACTAACCACAAGCCTACAAGGTCTACTTTAATATCCAAAGAGCTAGGGTAGGTCCTATGCTAGTTTACAAGACCATCTTCACCACTTGACAACCTACTTTCAAGCTTCTCCAAGCTTCTCCAACTTCTTAGAGTTCTAACACGTCCTACAAGTGCACTCAAGTGGTGTCTCAACACACACATTAAAATTGTCAAGCCAAGAGTATGACCTAGCCAAGCACATAGAACCATGTGCTCTATACAATGGTTAATGCATAGAAAGGTCAATTAAATGCATACAAGAGTGGTATCACCTCACACCAGCACCCTTTACATTTGGGTATGCTCCACGATACCTATTGCAACAATAGACACAAAATTGAAGTTTTCTCTAGCTTTGAATTCCAAGCATGGTCAATAGTGGGTTCATTTTGAAGCTCTCAATGAGCCATATCTATTAAAATCATTTGGAAATATTTGAAGTTTTTTACCCAAAGTTATGGCTAGAAAACAAAGTGTTGGAAATCACTTACCTTTACCCAACGACTCCCTACACTTTATGCATGCATGAAAACAATGAAAAAAGGTGGGGAAGCATTAGATAATACATCCAATCATAAATTAGTGCCCTCACTTTGGTTCTTTTCACGTAAGTGGACTGACACTTTGGAAAATCTCTAAAGAAAAATATCATTTTACAAGTGTATGATACATGTTCTGGGAATTATGCAACTAGAGGACTCCTCTAGTGCATTTACAAGGCTTACAACACATCCATTGGATTCTTTTTTTAAAGAAATGGACATTTTGAAAAAATTTTATGCAGCTATGATCCTTTCTTCCTACTTCTCTTCTTTCCCTTTGTCTTTCTTTTCATTTATCCTCTTTGGCCTTCAAAGTATGTGTGACAACTAACAAATTGTCTTATCTTGTAATGGGAGTTGGAAACATCATTTGGACTACTACTAATGATAGAAGCCTTATATGTTCCAGAGATCAAATTTTTTTTTTATCAATTTTTACACTAGCCAAGATTGGTTTGTTTGTCAAATTTGTTGATGATAGATTTATAGTTCATGATATCTCAAATGGTTATGTTATCATCTCTTCTGGCATTTTATGTCATGGGCTATATAAGCTCATAGATTATGCAAAACTTGTGAATGATTCAAGATGTGAAGTTCATGATTCTCTGGCTATCTTAGATGCAAAGCTTTGGCATGCATGCTTTGTTCATCTGAATTTTGCTAGTTTGCTTCTACAAAACTCTGAAATACTGCCCTCTCTCTCCAAACTTGAGGAACCTTCTACAAATGTTAGTGAGGTTTGTATTTTGGGAAAAATGCAACACTCTTCCTTTCCAAGCGATGGTTCAATTAGACAAGCACATAAATTGTAGCTTATTCATAGTGCTATCTATAGTCCTATGCATACACCTTCATTTGGTCTTATGCAATGGTTGTCTTTAGCCTTTGCGATGAGAATGACCCTGTTTCTTTTGATGAAACACAAAATTCAAAAATTTGGATGGCTGCTATGCAATCAAAATCTGGTTTTATTATGAAAAATACCATTTTCACTAAATGGGTATACAAGTTGGAATGTAAGCTTAATGGAAAATTTGATATTTATAAGACTACGCTTGTTGCCAAAGGTTATGCTCAAGAGAAAGACATTGCATTCAATGAGACCTTTGCTCCCACATGCCAATGACCACCGTTCATTGCATTTGTGCACTTGTAGCTCATCATGCTTGGAATGTACATGAGCTGGACATTAAAACTAGATTTTTGAATGGTGATTTGCATGAAGAAGTGTATGTATTTCAATCCCATGGTTTTGTGTAGAAAGGGCATGAAAGCAAAATGTGAAGGCTGAAAAAGGTAGTGTATGGATTGAAGCAAGCATCATGTTCTTGGTATGAAAAAATTCATGCCTAATTGCTAGCACATGGTTTTGAGAAGAATCCAATTGAGAGCACCTTATATGTTAAGTGTGTGGATGTTATACGTCTTATCATTGTTGTATATGTTGATGCTATGCTGCTCACTCGTCCTAATGAGAAACATATTGCTCAATTTAAGACTAATTTATTGATTCTTCATGATGTCGGAGATGTATTTGATGTTTTTCTCTATCAACAAGTTGTTAGATGCTTGATTTAATTATGCATCACTAGGCATGATATTCAATTTTCTATCTCTTAGATGAGCAAGTTTATGCATTGTTGAGGTATCAAGAATGGTGGTCAAGCACATCTTTCAATACTTGAGTGGTACATAGCTACTTGGATTGTTTTATTCCAAGGGGGATCATTATCGCCAAATTTGCATGCTTTTTTTTTACTTTGATTGGGCTGGTTGCTATGACACGTGTTTCCACAAGTGCTTTTTGCTTCATATGTGGCAGCTCATGCATACCTTGGTTGAGCAAGAAGCAGCCTACTTGCGCCACTTCTAGTTGTGGGGTTGAGTATAGGGCAACTTTCACAATGACTATTAAGTATGTTTTGCTTAGGCACTTTTTGGATGATTTGAGTGTTGATCAATTTTTTGCCACCACCCTCTTTACAAACATTGAGAGCGCATTGGATGTTGCAAGGAATCTTGTGTTTCACTCTCACACAAAGCACATTGAGGTGCACTATCATTATGTGAGGGAGAGACTCTCTACTAGAGAGATGAGTCTGGCTTGTGTGTCCACATAGGATAATGTTGTAGAGCTTTTCACAAAGGCTCTACCTAGGGAGAATTTTGAAGCTTTTACAAAGCTTTGGGATTAATTCCTTTTGTGGATTGATTTCTTTCCACATAGCTTGACATTTACTTATACATAAGTGCTAAGTCCTTGTTCATCGCATCACTCCCAAGGGGGATTTGCCGATATATTTTGGTAGTGATGTGTGTGAGCACACTTAGGACTTTCAGAGCACTTTTTTCCCTCTTTAGGATATTTTTTCCCTAGCTTGTATATATGCCTATAACCCTATCAGATTACCACTATGATCACATTGAGTTGTGAAGCTATGTATAGGGCAGTGCTCATAGCTACAAGGGAGTGTCTATGTTTGAGACACCTACATGGATCTATGCATGGAGATTGATGCGCTATACATATTCTCACTCATATTCAGATTGCATTGGTGGTTGCAAGAAATCTCGTGTTTCATGTGTCGAGATATCAAGCTTAATATGTGATGATCGAGGATGACACGTATCACCTTTTCATTTCTCTGACATGTATAGTGGTCATGCCGATATATGTCCCGGATACTTCAATTGAGCTTTACTAGATTTACCTATCAAGAGTGATGACATATTTGTTTCTTGCCTGCTCACTCATTTGCAGACATTAGGATTTTCCTTATGTTTTGTTCTTTATATATTGCACTAGATTTATTGTTGTATTAGGTCATTCTTGTACATTCCTTTTATGTAATAGAAGAAGAAGAGGAGGAGGAGGATTGAAGTATTTTGATGCCGATGCACCACAGTGCACTCTCTTCTCGAGAGCTCCATGACGATATGCTCGGAGTAGAAAACCCAGCTCCTGAGGCCACACATAATACTTCGCACAGATGCTGCAGAATACACAAAAAACACAGTACACCAAGGAGCATGAAGATAGACTTCTTAGGTCTTACAAATGCGGTCGAACTTACAGTCCGTGACTGACCAGACCACTATATGTTTTATTAAAGAACATATACAAGGAAGTGTCTGGTTGCCATTTGGCCTTTCACATGGACACTAACGGTAACAATCTCCCACTAAAGGCATACCTGAGTGAAAGTATACAAACTATACCTCCCACTTGATGGGCATGTTACACAGTATACAAGTGACTGTGTAAGATCAAGAATCAAGTAACCCCCATCAAGTGACAACAGTGTTGAAAGCTATCTTGTGGTAGAGCTTTAGTCAAAGCATCTGCAACATTATCTCGAGTGTGAACCTTCTCAAGAATAATGCACTCAGTGGCTAAGCAATCTCTAATAAAGTGATACCTCACCTCAATGTGCTTGGTCTTTGCATGATAGACCGGATTCTTAGCCAAAGCAATGGCACTCTGACTATCACTGAGCAAGCGAGGTACATGCTGAGGTAAACCCATATCACAAGCAAGACGAGAAGCCACAATGCTTCCTTACATGCCTCACTTGCTACAACATACTCTGCTTCTATGGTGGAAACAGTTGTACATTCTTGAAGATGAGATCTCCAAGAGATAGCACCTCCAGCAAAATGAAAAAGTACCTTGACGTAGACTTACGATTGTCTACACAACCAGCATAATCAGAATCTGTGTAACCAATAATGGATGCTTTCCCTCTATCTAAGCATAAACACTTGTCCTTAGTGCCACTTAGATATCTCAAAATCATCTTGATCGCTTCCCAATGTTTCTTGCCAGGATTAGACATATATCTGCTCACAACTCCCATTGCAAATGCAATGTCTGGTCTCGTAGCTACCATAGCATACATGAGACTACCAATAGCAGACTGATAGGGAATTTTGGTCATGAATTCCTTTTCCTCATCTGATTTGGGGCAATCATCCTTTCTCAATTTCACATATGTGGGTAAAGGTGTACTCAATGCCTTTCCACCCTACATATTGAACCGGTGAAGTACTTTGGATATGTACTCACTTTGAGATAAGTATATGCATCTTTTACTCCTATCACGAGTAATGCGCATGCCAAGAATATGTTTGGCATCCCCCAAATCCTTCATATCAAATGTCTGACTCAATTTCTTTTTGAGAACTGACAAATCATAAGTCTAGGACTTCCCCAGCAATCAACATATCATCGACATAAAGTATCAAGCATATCAAGCTGCCATCTGAGCATCTCTTTGTGTAGAGACAATGATCCTCATTGCTTTGAGAATAGCTTGGAGACTTCATAAAAGCATCAAACTTTTGGTACCATTGTCTAGGGGACTGTTTAAGACCATACAAGCTCTTCTTAAGCTTACAAACTAGACTTTCCTTGCCAAGAACTACATAACCCTCTAGTTGTTCCATATAGATCTCATCTGTAAGATCTCCATGCAAGAAAGCAGTTTTCACATCCATTTGGACTAGCTCTAAGTCCTCCATTGCAACGAATCCAAGCAACATACACAGGGTAGTCATCTTGACCACTCGAGAGAAGATTTCCTTGAAATCAACACCATGTTGTTGCTTAAAACCCTTTGCAACGAGTTGTGCTTTATACTTTGGAGAAGCACTATCTGATGTGAATTTCAGCTTATATACCCATTCACATGGTAAAGCTTTCCTGCCCTTTGGCAAAGTTACTAAATCCCAAGTATCATTCTTGTGAATAGAATCCAACTCACTCTCCATGGCACGCTCCCACTTGACATGATCCTCTATCTGCATAGCCTCTTTGTAGCAAGAAGGCTCACCGACATCTATTAGCATAACAAAATCTAAACTTGGAACATATCTATTAGGTGGATGTGAGACACATGCAAAATATCTCAATGTTTGCTGAACAGGAACATGTGCAGACTGATCTGAATGGACATTCTCTTGAACATCCATATGTGCAACATTTTTACTTAATGACATCACTACTTCTGATCACTCTCTGTGTTTTAGGATCCCATAAGCGATATCCAAATTGTCCTTCTCGTCCATATCCAAGGAAAATGCATTTCTTTGACTTATGATCCAACTTTTGTCTAAGATTCTTGGGTATATGAACATATGCTTCACACCTAAAAACTCGAAGATGATCATAATATGTGGCTTCCCTATCCACAACTCTTGTGCTACTTTCAGACCTTTGGCAGTACTAGGTGAAAGGTTAATCACATGAACTACAATCAATACTGCTTCTACCCAAAAACCTTGTGAGAGGTTTGCATGATGCAACATAGAGAGTACTCTATCTTGAATAGTTCTATTCATCCTCTCAGCTACACCATTCTGTACTGGGGTATAAGGAGCTGTAAAATCTCTACGAATCCCTCTAGATTGATAGAAAAGGCTAAATTCATGTGAGGTATACTCACCCCCATTATCTGAACATAAAGCCTTAAGCTTAGTTCCTTTTTCAATCTCAACTGAAGCAAGCCATTTTCTGAAAGTGGGGAATACCTCATCCTTTGATTTGATAGGATATACCCAAACTTTTCTAGTGGCATCATCTATGAAAGTGACAAAGTAGAGAGAACCACCTAAGGACCTAGTGGGCATAGGACCACACACATCTGTATGAACGAGATCTAAAGGCTGAATTGAAGAGTCAATGTGCGTTCTATGCACATTTCTGGTTTGCTTTCCATATTGACAATGCTCACAAAATGAAAAATCGGAGAAAGATAACATAGGTAAGTAGCCAAAATGAGAAAGATTTTTCATTCCTCTATGAGATATATGGCCCAAACGACCATGCCAAATACAAGCCATAGGCTGTTCAGTAATAGCTAACAAGTGTTCTTTCTGTGATACAAATAAAGGATAAAGTGAGCCAATTTTGCTTCCTTTTGCAATAACCATATTGCCCTTTGATATGCAAAAGGAGTGAGCATAGAAGACCACCTTGTAACCAAGGTCATCAAGTTGACCAACTAACATCAAACTGCGTGATAACTGAGGTACATGGCGTACATTATGCATAGTAAATTTCAAACCATCAATGAACTGCACAACCACATCTCCAATCCCCACAACATCACACTGGTAAGAGTCACCAAGTCTCACGATAACAAGAGACTTTGCTGCATAATTAGAGAACCATTCTCTATGTGGTGTCACATGGAAAGAAGCACCAAAATCTAGCAATCAGGTGTGGGAAAGAGAATCAGCCATAAGAGCCTCAGTTGGCACAATACTATCAAGTGTCAACACATCAGCATCATCAGAAATAGCATTAATTTCTTCAATCTTCACAGTCGAAGTAGATGGTGCAGGTAACTGTTTAACATGCCCATCAACATTCTGTCCTTTACCTTTATCATTATTTAATGCATAATAGTCTTTCTTCATGTGTCCTTTCTTATGACAATAATGGCATTCGATATCCCTCTTCTTTGATTTACTTCTACTCTTATTCCGTTGACCATTCTTTTCCTTGTTCTTGCTCCTGCCACATTGTTGATTCTTTCCTTGGTAAGAATCATGAACATTATATGCATCTCCACTCTAACTGCCAACCATAGATTTTTTGTGAATCTGCTCACTCAAGAGTGCTCCACATATGTCATCATAGACAAGTTTACCACCAGGTGCACTATTGCTAATAACTGTGCAAAATGTATCCCATGATGATGGCAGGGTGCATAACATCAATACTGCTTTCATTTCGTTATCCATATCCATTTTCTAAGCATGTAACTGAGAGAATATAGCATCAAACTCATTTAGATGAGTAGCAACAGTATCTGTGTCCTTCATGCGAAGGTCATATAATTTTCTCATCAGATACACTTTATTTGATGCCGTCTCTTTTTCATATGTATTGCATAACTTCTTCCAAAGCTCCTCTGCACTTTCATAGTCTAATATTGTAAAGTAAACATTATCTTCCAAGTGCAAGTGAATGGTAGTCCTTGCCATTTCATCTAACTCATCCCAATCATCTTCATCCATGTAAACAAGCTTCTTTGAAATCCCATTTACTGGCTTCAATTGCCTCCTTTGAATCAGCACATTTTTAATCTAATTCTTCCATGCAAAGTTTGTGCCATCAATTTTTCGGATCTCAAAATGGTCTTTGCCCTGCAAGTTATAGCTCCTCCTCGGAACACCAGCACTAGACCCTAATCCACCGGATGTGTCTGAGACCTCTGATGCCATGATGGTAGAGAACTGAATAGAATGATAATGGAGCTAGAAGAGTCCGAACACCAACGAATAAGTGTATCAAGGACTAAATCGACCACTGTGTAGTTGACAAAACCAAAAATATGAAAATTTTTTGCCAAAGTATCCTCTGCAAAATGAGCGTATGACCAGTGTCAAAATATCATAAAACTGCAAGTACTGGCATGTTTTCCTACATAGTGAATCACTGGCTCCACTGCATATAATCAGTTACCCAATAGAAGCCAACTAGGCTTATCGAGCACCTATGAACAACTATCATACATCTCCTATGGCGAGGGTGTCTCCGAGTTAAGAACCGAAGAGACCCCGACATTTGGGTGTCTCCGAGTTAAGAAAACCTCACCCCAACCCTCTTTATCAAATGTAAAAGGTTTTATGCAAAGAACATAACCGCTATATCAATGACCACATGGACGTACATAAGCGATATCCACAGAAGCATACATGGTGTGTATGTGCTCAATATGTCAGTAAAATGACACTAAAGGCTGAATACACATCCCAAAAACTAGCTAATAACACCTGCAAGTGTCTTTCAACTCTGATGTTTTAGGCTCAAAAAACCTGCATAAATTTGGAGCAGCTCCCACCAAAACTAAAACCTTTTACGAAACCTATAGTTTTACAAGTGTGGTTGAAAAACACAGCCCCAAAGGCTGATATTTATTGTCGGAGAAGTACAAAGAACACTCTTCTTGATGTTCTTGGACTTGTGTGAAGAGAACTATGTGCGGAAGTACTCCAAAATGGCTCCAGAAGACACCCAAAAATGCTTCAAAAATAGGCTTTGAAAGCAAAGAATGAAGCTTTGAGGGACCAAAACATGTTCAAGGTAATGTCAACCTTAGTCTTTCCCCTTCTTTAGACACCACAAGAGTGTAGCTTCGTGGCAAGAGGTTGCCACAGTTAAGCGAGCTCTGGGGGGAACAGTACTGGGATGGGTGACCTCCTTAGAAGTATCGGGAACCTCTATATTCCTTGATCATTGAGGTCCTCCCTCACGCACAACCAATGGCGCCAACGGTGACTTCGATGAATCGGATGACAAGGTATGCCAAGGTCTATGCCTTGGTAGTCGCCTTAATCGTAAGCCTTGGGGGAGTGCTCGCTTCGCTCTCACAAAAGGAACAAAGCTTTTGCCTCGAACTGCTCTGATACTAGTGAAATATTTCGATGTGGATGCACCAGAGTGCACTCTCCTTCTCAAGAGCTCCACGACGATATGCTCGAAGTAGAAAACCGAGCTCCTGATGCCGCACATAGTACTTCGCACAGATGTTGCAGAATACACTGAAAACACGGTACACCGAGGAGCACAAAGATAGACTTCTTAGGTCTTACGAATGCGGTCGAACTTATAGTCCATGACTGACCAGACCACTATATGTTTTATTAAAGAACATATACAAGGAAGTGTCCGGTGGCCATTTGGCCTTTTACATGGACACTGACGGTAACAAGGATCATTCTTCCTTGCCTCAATCTTTGTGTGTGGTCCTCTTTGATTGTGAGAGCATGTGTGTATGAGATCTCTTCTTATCTCCTTACTCGTGACATGGTATCAAAGCCACCATGGTTGTAGAGAGCTTGTGGAGAAGGCCGATAGTGAAGAGTACACGAGAAGGCATGGAGAAAGTGTGATTCACAAATGACCTCGGATTGCTACAAAAAATGGCATGACGATTGAAGGCATCAAAATATTTTTGAGTGTTAACCCTTTAGGGTCACTCATTTTTCTCATATTTCAATTTCGAAGCCATCTCAACCTCCATTTCAACCTCGCAAGGTGGGGCCCACAAAAAAATCAGGTCAGTTTGAAAAATTGTAACTTGCATTCTATTTGGCAACACTTAAATATTCGAGATCCAATATTTCAAGCCCTTCGGTGTACCATTGAAACACAAAAACTATGTTTTTTTGAGATTGAACAGTCACATCAGGGTGTGATAGTATTCAAGTAGAGGTATTGCTCTAGTGTTTGTGTAATATTTCAAATCACGATAGAAATGGCAAGTGTTGATGGAATAAGTCAACTTATGAGCGATAAGTTGGATAAGAACAACTTCCATGCTTGGAGATTTAGAATGAAGAATTTCTTGATGGGCAAAGGCTTCCTGAAGTACATCAAAGGAGAGAATGAAAATGCTCCCCAATTACTAGAGAGGACTTGGATTGTGGACTAGTTAAGGGCATATGAGGGATCGAATCAAGGAGCACAAAAGGTAACGTATTCACTATCTATTAGCATACATGATAGCATGATTGGGCACATACAGGATGCCAAGACTCCGAAAGAGGCTTGGAATAGTTTGATCACATTGTATGAGACCAATACAAAGGCATGGAAATTACAACTCAAGAACGAGATGTGTACATTGGAGAAAAAGGGCATACCAATAAGTGACTACACCTTGAAAATCAAAAGCATATGTGAGTCACTTGCATCTATTGGTGTGAATGTAGATGATGATGATAAGGTGGAATTATGCCTTCTTGGTTTAGGAGCTGCATATAAACAATTCAAAACATCTATTCAAACTAGGGAAAATATTCTAAATTTTGTTAATCTGGTATCCATGTTGATTATTGAAGAAAAGAATCTTGGCAAGGACTCAAAGTCCCAAGGAAATCCTAGTTCTGAGTAGGTATTGTACTCTAGTAGAGGAAGAGGTAGAGGGTTTGGAAGTGGAAGAGGACACAATAAGCAAGACCAAGGTCAACAATAGAATCATTCAAGAGTTAGAGGAAAATTTCAAGGTAGGGGGAGCCAAAGAGGCCGCAAAATTTTTCAAAGAAAGGATTCAAGAAATGAAAATAAAGGATGTTGGAATTGTGGTAAACTTGGACACTTTGAACATGATTATAGGTTGAAGAATCAAAATAACAGGAGGCAACAAAACATCTATGCATCCACAATTGTAGATGATTATGAGAACCTGTTCATGGTCCAACATCACATGATGAATACGATGTCTAACTCTTTACATTGTTTGATCTTCCATATTCACATGGATATCTATGACGATTTTGGCATCACTACTATCGATGGTCTCTTTGCCTTATCAGTAGTATCTACCCTCACTCACCTTCCTCTCTTCATAGTTTGGTAGTGAAAATCAACAAATTTTATTTTGCCTATGAATCTTGGCATTGTTGTGATATCTAATGCCAAAGATTCTACCACTTTTACAATTTTTTCAAATATTTGAGTGAGTTCTTTGCATATCTACTCACCAAATTCTTCTTCTCCTCCTTATACTCTTCCAAATTCGTCCTTGATATTAATATACACTATTCTGTTTGATGAAATCTTTGTAATTTGATACATCCATTGATAATCTTATCTGATCCTCTCCAATGCCATACATGTAGGAGCAGACGAAATCTTCTAAAAACTTTCTCTCATGCTTATTGATTTTATCTACCATCTGTGCAAATATAACAAATAGACTATGAGATAAAATTAAAAGTTTGAATATAATTATTTTTTTCAACACTATCCTAACTCAGAAAAGTAATAATAAAATATTAAGACTCATAAATAATATGATAGATAATTAAATACATATTTAATTAGACATATAAGTGGATAGATCAATAAGTATATGGATATATAGATCAACATATAGATAAATAAATGAGTAGATAGATATACGAATAATTGAATGGATAGATAAATGAATAGAGAGATAGATGTATATATAGATAGATGAATAAGTGAATGGATATATAGATGAATAAGTGAACGGATAGATAGATGAATATATAGATAAATATAGATAGATAGATCAATATATAGATAAATAAATGAATAGATCGATAAATGAATAATTGAATGGATAGATAAATGAATAGATAGAGAGATGAGTATATAGATAGATGAATAAGTGAATGGATAGATAGATGAATATATAGATAGGTGAATAAATAGATGGATAAATAAACGAAAATATAGATAGACATATAGATAGTTAGAGAGATGAATAAATATATGGATAGATAAATGAATACATATATACATATCTAGATAGTTATATAAATATACGAATAGATATATATATATATATAGATAGATAGATAGATACATGGATGGATGGTTATATGAATAGAAGGATACATAAATAGATATATACATAAATGAATAAATAGATGGATAAATGAAAAAATATATAAAAGAACATATAAATAGTAGGATAGATAGATGAGTTGATGCATATATAAATAGAACATATTGTTATAATCTTGAAGAAACCTATGTAACTATTAAGAATGTAAGAGTCAAAGAATCACACATTCATAATAGTTCATATACACTCCCTAGACTATGTATGATTCTCATAAGATGAATGTATATAACTATTGCAAAAGTAAGATTCAAAGAATAAAAAAACCATAATAGTGTCTATACACCCTATACTATGTATACTATTGCTCAAGTGAGTCTATGTGACTATTATGAGAGTAAGATTCAAAGATTCAAAGAATCATAATAGTCCCTATACTATTGAGCGAGTAGGAATCAAGGTGGCAATTCAAACAATCTCAATAGATCTAGTGCTCATAGCCCTATACTACAATGAGAGTAAGTATCGAGGTAGCGAGTCAGGCAATCATAATAGTTGTTTGTTTTAAAGTTTAGTTAATCAAAGTATACATGTAAGAAACTCTTTCGCGAGTCGAACATGTACTTAAAACATAAATAACAATCACATGAATACAAATCACACATATACACAATAAACATAAGAACATAAAAGAAAATAAATTAAAAGAAAACAATACCTGACTGCTATGTTGGCGAAGGTAGCTCTATGAATGCTATGTTGGACAATATAGCTCTATGACTTTATTGAGAAGCACATTCTCAAATGAGGCCTTTCGGTCGAATGAAAATATAGATACATATTTTGCATAGAAAATGATTTTTGATCGAAATTGCTTTCGATCAAAAGATTTTCAATAAAAAATGCTTTTGATTGAAGAGCGTTTAGATCGAAAAATAAAAGACCTCTAAATTTTTATTCAGAAAGATTCACAATCCTCAAAGAAATTGACTATATTTAGTATTTGTTTATTATTCAATCGAGTAAGTGCAACATAACTTGACATTAGCTCTTGAATGGAGAGATAAAGAGGGTCTAGAGAACCTTTAATTTTGTACTTCATAGTAGTGTGCCTTCTTGACAATGTGCTAAGTGTTCTAGACTTGCTTAGTGAGATATAGAAAGTCAGTGCTATGTCCTTCACTTGTATATTGTAGTTTCAAAGTTGAAACCTTTAGAAGATATTATCTTAAGTCAGACTTCTTATAAAATATATAAAAATATAATAAAAGAACTATGTGCAATTTACATCCATCATCCAAGATCTATCCGAAAGTTTAGTCCTCTATTTTTCCTTTGTTTAAAAATCTCAATCTCTCGCGTACTATATATATATAGGCCTAAAATTTGAAAAAACACATTAAGCTAGCAAACCCCAACCCTTTTTATCGTTCACATTCAAGGTTTCAAATAGAATCGATCCACAAGTCTTGACCTTTTTTTCTTCAATCGAGAGGCTCGTGGTGTTACCATTACATCATATGCTGAGGAGAGGTCCTCCAATTTAACATCAAACCCATAAAAGTTAATGAAGCATTCATAGAGGGATTCATAGAGCTAACCGTCCTTCCTCTCTCCATCACATCAAGGCTTAATGTGAAACCGACTTAAAAAGATGGCTAAATGTGAAATATTGATTTGTGAGGCTAATTAGGAACAAAATCCATGAAATTGGTCCGTGTGCTCGGTGCAATGGTCTAGCCTATTGCCTCTCAGGTGGGGGTAGAGGTTCAATTCCCATGAGTTATTGTGGACACTCCCTACCAAAGAATGATATGATGAAATTAAACTTTGGCTTTTGGGTACCTTCGTTAGGGCCTCCGAGCCTAGGTGGATACACCTTTGGCCTTGGAACCCATCAAACTTGTCTATGTGTTGGACCTTAAAGCTATCCCTTTTCAAAGTCTACTCTAATGAGCCTTGATAGAGGTAGCACATGGATTCATTTTTGGGTGACCAGATTTCTCTTTTCAGTTGACCCAAAAAGTGCATTGAGTGCACATGATAATCTAGTGACTAGATTCCCAATGACCTTATCAAAACCGATCACCAGATTTAAGTGCACATGATAGTAAGGCCACCGGATCTCAGGTGGATTTATTGAATTTTTATTCATTAAATTATATGCATATAAATAAAATAAAAAGAAAAATAAAAAATAAACTATAAAGAAATAAACATAGGTATTGCAATCTCTTTTTGCATGGGTGACAAAAAAGACAAAAAAATATGATGTTGAGTTTCTATATTTTAATAAAAGCCTATAGTTTAGTCATGTCGAGTCTGTACAGTTAAAAAATAAAAGTAATAAAAAAATAGGTCTTTGATTTCAGATGACTCGAATGGACCGGTGCTCAAGGGCGCCAGTCCGGTGGCTTCATTGCTTTGATTCCGTTGGCTTCACCACTTTTAGGTCACGAAAAAGGTGAAAAATCACTCAAAGTACGGTGAAATCTCTCCATGTGCGAGGGATATCATGAGTCTCTGTTATCTTGACCGTACCAAACGTTTAGATACTAACACCAATTTCACTTATAGTTTCAATTAATTCAAGTTAATCAAAGTTAATCTTAATCCAATTGGTGCTCAAGGGCACGAGTCGAGTGGCTTCACCACTTTGAGTCCGTTGGCCTCACCACTTTCAGGTCAACCAAAACGGTGCAAAATCATTCAAAGTACGGTGAAATCTCTCCATGTGCGAGGGGTATCATGAGACTCTATTATCTTGAGCGTACCAAACGTTTAGTTACTAACATCAGTTTCACTTGTAGTTTCAATTAATTCAAATTAATCAAAGTTAATCTTAATCCGACCCGTGCTCAAAGTAACCAGTCCGGTGGCTTCACCACTTTGAGTCCGTTGGCTTCACCACTTTCAGATCACCCAAAAAGGTGAAAAATCATTCAAAGTACGGTGAAATTTCATATGCGAAGGGTATCATGAGACTCTGTTATCTTACTGTACCAAACGTTTAGATAGTAACATAAGTTTCACCTGTAAGATAAGTTTAGATAGTAACGTAAGTTTCAATTAATTCAAGGTTAATCTTAATCCGACCGAGGAGATTAAGCCTCTCGCCGAACTTCCTTTAAAAGAAATCCATTCAATTATCACAAATGAAAAAGTTCATCCCCAGGAGCCACCAGTCCTGCCGCTCGTTAACTGTTTGCTTTCACGAGCAGACGTGGCACTGCGTGTGCGTTGTTTACATTTACAATGTGAAGCGTATATCACGTAGCGAAATTCAAGACTGTACTAGCAAAGCTTCCATCTCCTTCTAGATATGGCGTTCTCAGTGTGTGCTCGCCCTTTCCAATCTGCTATTGTTCATACTCTGAGGGCTCCCCTCTTTGCTCTGTCTTCTCGAGCGACTGCCGTCAATTTCTCTGTCCCTTACAAGCTCAGTTCAAGTTCTGTACGTCGATTGCAAGTGCCATACCGGCATTCCTGTATTTGTATGGCGAGCTCGTCTTCTGCTTCTGATGTAGCAGAGAAGAGCATCTACGATTTCACCGTGAAGGTTTGTTTTCGTGGTCGCCCTCTCATTCCGATCAATATTTTCTGCTTTTAACGTCTTGGAAATCTGGCCTTCTATCTCAAATGGTTGTGGTTTTTGAGTTTATCGGAAACGTTAAGCTTCATTAGTCGATCATTGGCTTCGGATATTTCAAAATTCTAGGTCGATTGTCATATTGTGAGGTTTCGTGCGCAGTACGGAGAACAAAGCTTGTGGAAATATCATTCTGTGGATCTGTGGTGCGTATAATGTTGAATAAGTATGCTGTAATCTAACGGAATTTTAAGTGATTACTCAAGTCACCATATCCAGCTACATCCGAATTTATGAATTCTTTGCGGTGACTAATAAGATATCATTGCATCCTATGACAACCCACAACGCTGGTGTAACTTGGATTTGGTCCTTATGATTGAACTTATTCATTTCGTTCTACATATGGGAAGAGGGTTCCAATGCCTTCTTTGCGTCCATCTACTTTCATTTGCCGAAACTGTCTGCCTGTAGATTGCTAAGTAGTTACAGCCCATATTTCTAACTTGGGATGAGGTAGATACTCTTTATTTGAGTGCTCTTGTTTTGGGCAATGATAATGTGGCCGTAATGACCGAATTCGTCAAGGTTTTCTCAGTTCCAGAGCAGACAGATTTTTCTTTTGAAGTTAAAGATCTTCAGTAGGTACGATTTTGATAGTGTCATTTTAGAATGTTTTGCTAACGTAGAGGAAATCAAGTTTGAACATTGATAAATCGTAAGAACCCAAAATTGTTTATTGAGAAAGTTGAAAATGAGTGATATTTTAGTCATACCACAAGGGGCATCAGAACTCGCATTTACATTTTCTGTAGTAGCAGCCCGAAACAGCAGCAGCCCTCATGAGTCGGAATCAGCTAATGTTTGTAGCTGAGCTGATGTAATCATAAACACCTGAATCAGCAGATGATTGTATCAAGAATCAAATCGCATGCCACAGCTGACATGGTATATAATATGAATAGGTGAATAGCAGCAACCAGCAGTCTGTCTGTCAAAACAACACATCCCTGCTCTTTCTGGATAGTATCTCCTCCACGTGCTCTGATAACAAATTCTAGGTTGAGACAATGATCATAACAGTTGAACTAGCATCATAGTTGCTGAATTAAGCAACAAATAGCAGTTATACAAGAAAGCAACTGTATGGCAATATGAATCAGCAATCATTATTGATAGTCAAATTTACATACAATAGAATGGGAACCAGAAGATATACAACAAGCAAGAGCCAATGATCTGAATCATACTGAGGGAAGTGGGGGCATAAGTTATAACATCTCGGGACAAGAATAACATATGGTCACTGATGTGATAGTTGAAAGGAATCTATATGCTGCACAAGAAACTGATAGATTTCATACACATTCTGTGGATTTGTTAGCCCTGGGGGGGGGGGGGTAAAGATGGTGGTTTATTGGCTGGTAAGAGCATTGAAAGGCATCAGAACAGTTTATGACCATCCACAAATCTAAAGATGCTGAATTTTTTTTTGAAAACCATCCACAAATCTAAAGATGCTGAATTTTTACACGAATCATTGTCTTTTTTGAAAACCATCCACAAATCTAAAGATGCTGAATTTTTACACGAATCATTGTCTTTTTAGTTATAATCTGAAAGGTTAGTTCTCATTTTTGAACTCAAACTTGTAAAACGCTAGATTTTCATCCCCTGCCACATTATTTGAAACTCAAACTAGTTCCTTGTTGGATTACTGTTCCAGGACATTGATGGGAATGATGTGAGCTTAAGCACTTTTAAAGGCAAGGTACTGTTGATTGTCAATGTTGCATCTCGCTGGTAAGCTGCTTTTGAAACAATTTATCAAATCTTTACCAATGCAGATTTTATATGGATATTGAATGGTTGTGTTAAATTGTTCTGCCTTGAATGCAGTGGTCTTACAACTTCAAATTATACTGAACTGGCAGAACTCTACAGCAAGTTCAAAAATCAAGGTGAGGTTAAATTTCAATAGCTCTTCAATCTCATAATTGCCTCCTGTGCTTGAACAGTTGAAGATGAACCAGAAAGAGCCTTCTGAAAGTATTATGGTTTCTTTATCGTCAGACATTATAATTTCATTTTGAGTGATTCAGATATGAATGGTATTGCAGGCCTTGAAATTCTGGCATTTCCTTGCAATCAGTTTGGAGCACAGGAACCTGGATCTAATCAACAGATCAAGGAATTTGCATGCTCTAGATTCAAAGCAGAATACCCCATCTTTGATAAGGTAAGATACACTAGACTTTGATTAACATCTGCTGAAGGCTGTAAACATTATTTACAAGCTATAGTCATTCTTTCATGGTGAGATCCTTCTTTTCAATGATTGTCCTAGATTACACATTCCTCAGACTAGTAAAACAATCTCTGCACTGTGTTTTACAGATTGATGTGAATGGTGAAAACACAGCTCCACTTTACAAATTCCTTAAGGCAAGCAAGAGCACTGGCCTCCTTGGGACTCTGGTCCGGGACAATGTCAAGTGGAACTTCGAGAAGTTCTTAGTTGACAAAAATGGTAATGTTGTGGGACGATATGAACCGACAACTTCTCCTGCGAATTTGGAGGTAATGACATGCCTTTTATGACCATTACAGCTATAAAATGTAGCTGGCATGAATTAATAGACCTTGTGTCTTGGCAACAGAATGATGTGAAGCAATATTTGGAAGCATAGATTGTGGGTACCAAATGACGTCATACAACAGATCCACAGATTGTGTCTTGGATTACTGTTGTGGATTCTGCTCGTTTAAAGTTATCAGCGAATTTCATGATCTTACCATCACAGCCCATTAGTCAAAGCATGATTATTGCTGAAGCAGTGGCCTGAAAGATTTTGTTCTGGTCTAGGTCCATGCACTTTCCAGAGTATCGAAGAGATAAGCCATGAAGTCTTCTTTTAAAGCTTTGTCAGTGTGATTGTGTTGTTAGTATTGCTTCTTCAAACTTTTCAGGTTTCTGAAGTGTTCTTGTACACGACACTTAGCTTTTTCTTTCTTTCTTGACTGCAAGAAGGTATACATTGTAAACTAAGAATGGGTATTTTACATGTAATTTGTAGATGCTTGAGGAAGCTTGACTATGTTATGTGTTTTTTCTTCATGAGGGGAACTGATATTGTCTTCAGCATAGGGAATTCATAAAATCTCAATGTTTTTCATGTTTTCTATGAGCATTTTGAGTAGAAGTATTGGAGGCATGACAGACCATAGTTTAATTACTGCAGCTACTAAGATGTTGACATGGTATACGTTCTCATGAATCAGAGGCAAACACTTATTTCCACCTTTCCTTTTATGTGGCCTGTTGATCTCAATATGTGCAGGTGTGCAGATCCGTGCATTTTTATGCTTATGCTTAAAGAGAACTGTGGTAAATAGAATTCGCTAAGGCAAATAGTGGGAATTATCATCAGTATTATTTTTTTCTCCTTTTACATGTACCAATTCATGCATGCCTATATTTGCTTAGCGAAAAAGTTAGTGAATAGAATTTCATAAGAGCAAAGTTGGAATTTTCATTAATTTTTTTTTCTTGTAGTGCATGAACCAATCCAACTAGTATCTAGGATAATTGTAAGTAGTTCAGATGGTTAATGCATGAGGAAAGGTTGGAATTTCAGCCAAAAACAAATTGGATTAAGCAAACATGTAGAACAATTGTTGCAGGAGATAGTTTAGAGATTCTACCTTCATGTCGAACAATTTTGAGCTTACAGGAAACATGAGTGTCGTGTATAGAATGGGATTGCTTGGCCTTAAGAGATTGTAATGATGGTGTGATCTTAAAACATTTAAGAGATAATTATCCCCTTTTGTCTAGTATAGCATTTTTTGTTTATCATTAGATTTTTATAAGTAAACATGTATTAAGTAACTGTTGGACATAACTGGTCATAAAAGTACCAGGAGTTTGACAATATGAAGTGAATTGTCATGGTGATTAATGTTTGATATCATGGCAGTATTTCTGCACGTCAGTCTTATATATGGTAGTGGGTTTGTGACTTACAATTAGTGCAACATCTTGAATTGAATCTGATATGATTTATGATTTTCCTGACCCGATAAGGAATCAAAATTGAACCCTTCTCTGTACATGCTATAAATTGATGTGTAGTATTTTATGATTTGCATATTTCTGATACACTCAAATCCCCTAAAAGAGGATATGTACATATTTTATTATTTTTAGCAATCTTAGTTACTGATTTCCATCAGAAATCACTGCATTATATGTCTGGTGAGATGGACGGTTTCTTAAACATTTTATCCGTAGTATCATGTTGTATGTATATGGGGATTTTGTACGAGTTATGAGTCGAGGCAGTTGGTTAAGAAGCCAACTCAAGGCTTTTGATAAAGTATGCCTAGTAAACTAAAGCCATTGATACCCATCATGAATCTAAATGTAAAAGACAGAATAGCAAAACACTTTTAGAATGAGTGAGCTCATTGCTTTCTAAATTCTGTGGAAAGTCTACCTTGTAAGTTAGTTCTTCTGGGTTCGTTATTTACACAATTATGCTATTCTTTTCATCTGAACACAAGCAATCATAAATTAGCGTCAATGAAGGAGATGTGTCTATGTGGATCAGAAGTGCACAAGTACGCAATTGACGACACGTAATTGAAGTATATGTTGGAAGTGGTAGTAGGCCACAATAACAATATATCATAGGTTTACAGGATTTTCCAACAGAAGAACCTTAACAAACACACTTTAAGACTCAAAAATAGATGAGTGAGATAGAGAATAGAGAGGATTTCAAAGTGTAATTAACAAACACACCTTAAGACTCAAAAATAGATGAGTGAGAGAGAGAGAATAGAGAGGATTTCAAGTGTAACTATAAGTTATAATGCTCACCTACACTCTATATTCTTATGTCGAAATACAATGTGTATATGATATAAACAGACAATATCCGTATTTAGGCAGAAATAGGAACTAAATACAAGAGATTGTGTGCCCAAGAGGTATGAAGAGTGTGTGTGTGTGAGAATATGGAGAATAAGAATAGTTTAGAATTGTTGTACAACAAACCCAAATTCTGATTAACGTAAATCAGAAATGAGTGACCTACCAGGTAAGAACGAAAATAGACTTGCTACTCACAGTAAATCAACATTGGATGTTAATGGTAAGCTCGCAGAATCTCCTCCAGATAATCACCAAGTCGTAGACCACAACTCTTCCAAGAGTGTGAGAACTTCTCCAAAATGGCCTTCTAGTGATCACCTCCTCATGAGTGTGTGAACACTCTCTCTTCAAGAAGACCTTGTGTTGAGCACTTAAGCTCCTTGAGTGATGTCTCAACAATGAGACTATGCTTCTTTATATAGCCTTAGAGCTATGTGAAAAGCAAACACAAAAGCTATCTAAAAGCGTGCCGTGTGCGATCGCTAACATATCCAAAAAAAGAACTTTTTGCAAAATTCAGTACCGTCGGTGATTTTTCCTCTGAAAAATTATGTCAAAAAGTTGCTTTTTTCCGTTGCACCTCAGTCGGGAATCGAACCTCTGGAGGGTGCTAACCCACTCCCATGTGGCACTATCTTCTGAATTGTCTTTCCACTTTAGTAGACACTCTTTATATAAGTGACTTCTCGTTCGTTTCTCTCGAGTGCGTAGTATGCTCTTAGGCTCATGTGGAATAGATTGAACAAAAATAGGCTCTACTACCTCACTGTCTGGAATGAGGTTCACCCAGCCTTTTCTTAAGTCGGCTAACATGAAAAACTGGATGGATTCGACTATTCTTTGGAAGTTGGAGCTCATAAGCCATCTTTCCTATTCTCTTAAGTATTTGGAAAGGTCCACATTACTTAGGAGATAGTTTTGGACAAGGTCCTGTCTTCATGGTTTCAGATCTAGATGGAACTCTAAGATAGACCTTCTCTCCTACCTCAAAGTTGATGTCTCTCCTTTGAGGGTCAACATAGGCTCTAGCCCTATCGTGAGCTCTCCTAATGCTGTCCTTAGCAAGTCTAAGCATATCATTCATCTCTTCCAAGGAGTCCTTTGTAGCTTTTGCAATCCTATGGCATAAGGAGCTCTTGCTTGAAACCCATACATAAGCATAAATGGACTATGCCTTGTGGAAGAGGGCTTGGCATTGTTATATGCAAACTCTACTATAGATAAGTACTCTTCCCAATTAGTTTGCCTTTCGTTCACATATGCTCGAAGCATATACTTTAGGATTTGGTTAACCCTCTCTGTTTGCCCATCCGTTTGTGGATGCTCGGCCGTACTCATGCTAAGTTTTGTACCCAACCTTTTGAAGACTACTCTCCAAAAGTGGCTAGTAAACTTCCTATCCCGGTCAGAAACCATGTCTAAAGGAAGACCATATAACCGGTATAGGTTCTGTACAGAGAGTCTATCCAACTCAGGTTTCTTCACTGTAGTGTGTTGGAATAAACCTAGCTATTTTGGTCAACCTATCCACAATTACCCATATCGAGTCGTGCCCTCTCTGTGTCTTAGGTAATCCAACTATAAGTCCATGGAGATACTCTCCCACTTCCCATTAGGAATATCCAATGGGTGGAGTAGTCCTCCAATCCTCAACCTCTCAGCTTTATTGACCTTGCATTTAGTGCACTTAAGCACATACTCTAGGACATCCTTATGAAGTCAAGGCCAGTAAAACTACCTCTTAACAAGATCATAAGTCTTGTTTAACTCCTGGGTGTCGTGCACTAGGTGTCATGAAACTCATACAAAATATGCCGTCTCATCTCAAAATCTCTAAGGACACACACCTTACCTTTATATAACAGATATCCATCATGGACACTGTAATAAGTCATTATCCCCATTCTCTATGGCTTCCCTAATCTTGGAATATGCACGATCAAGCCTACATTTCCCTCTAATGGACTCAAGTAGCTCACTAGTGATCTGAGTAAAACTCAGTCCATTGAGCATAGGCATGCGGCTAAGTGAATCAGCCACTATATTAAAATTTCCCTTCCTATACCTAATCTCATAATCAAACTCATGAAGGGTCTCTGCCCATCGGGCCTTACGACCTTTAAGGTTTGTTTGAGTAGAGAGCCACTTAATGCTCTCTTGATCAAACACTATCATAACTTTTGCACCATATAAATAATGACGCCAGTTCTTCAAAGCATGGACAATTGCATACAACTCTTCGTCATAGAAGGAGTAATTTTTTTGAGCCGATTCTAGTTTCTTACTCTCAAAAGCTACTGGCCGACCATCCTGAACTAAAACCGCTCCTATAGCAAAATCACTCGTGTGAGTCTCAACCACAAAGGGTTTGTTGGGATGTGCTATATGTAAAAGTGGAGCTGTAGCAATTGCTACTTTCAATCTCTCCATACTTTGCTTTTGTTCTTCTTCCCAATGAAAGGCTTTCCCTTTTCCTTTGATGGCACAACAATTTTGGCATAATTCTTAATGAATCTTCGATAGAAACCTAATAAACCTAGGAAGATATGCAACTCTTCCAGGTTCCTTGGATGTGTCCATTCCATAATAGCCCTTACTTTTTGAGAATCCATCTGGATTCCATTTTGGGAGACTATATGCCCAAGGTATCTAACCTCTTTTTTGAAAAATTCACACTTTGACTCCTTAGCAAAGAGCGAATTTTCCCTTAGCACTTGAAATACCTTTTTTAAGTGTTCCTAGTGCTCCTGTTCTGATGCACCATAGATTAGAATGTCATCTAGGAAATCTACTATAAAATGTCCTAGATAAGGTCGTAATACACTATTCATGAGCTTCATGAAAGTGGCAGGAGCATTGGTGAGACTAAAAGGCATTACCAAAAACTCATAGTGCCCATATCTATTCCTGAATGTAGTCTTAGGGACATCCTTTGCCCAAATCCTAATCTGATGATATCTTGATCTAAGGTCAAGCTTGGTAAAATACCTAGCTTGATTAACTGATCAAATAGGTCTTCCAATCTAGGCATTGGAAACCTATTTTTGATAGTTATCTTATTAAGTGCTCTATAGTCTATACATAATCTCATAGAGGCATCCTTTATCTTGACTAGGAGCATTGGCGATGCCCAAGGTGAGTTACTAGGTCTAATGAAGCCCTTATCTAAGTAATCCTGTAATTGCCTCTCAACCTCCTCATGCTGAGAAACACTAAGCCTATAAGGTGGCTTACAAATAGGGTTAGTGTTAGTAACTACCTCAGCATGGTCAATGTCCCCTCTCTTAGGTGGTAGCCCTCTAGGTAAGTCAGTGGGAAAAACATCTCTATACTTAAACATAAGACCTTTAAAACTTTTAACCACACACTCTTGCAAGAAGGAATAATAAAAAGTCTTATCCATATTTATATTCCTCGCATAAAAATATACATCAGATAAAATGTCTGTACAATGCTCAAAGTCCTGACTATACAATAAAAAGATCTCTTGTACATGCTGAAAATGACAAAGACTATACAACTCTAAAGATGAAATGAGAGGTGCACTAGGTACATCTCTCTCTCCCTGTATACAAAATTTACTTCCATTGGTTTCAAACTCAAGTGTGTTGTTTTGATAAAACTCAAGTGTGTTGTTTTGATAAAACTCAAGTGTGTTGTTTTGATAACTGCATTTAACTGTGTCTCCCAACCCCCATGCCACTCTCTTCTTAACACAAGATCTGTCCTCTCCATATTCATAATTTGGAAGTCCATGTGATCTGTATAGTCTTGCATCTTGACTTCCAAATTGGATATCATAATATCCCATATCCTCTTGTCTTCGCCTTGCATCATAGATACTATATATTTATGTGCATTGGGTTGCTCGGGAATCTTTAGCTTTTTGACCACAACATAGTTTATGAAGTTATGAGTGGCAGAGTCATCTATCATGACTCGCATCCTGGTCTCGTATACACTACCATGAAGTTTAACCAAGTCATGTGGTCGAAACTTGTCTTTGGTAAAAGACCTAAATTCTTTAGACATGTACTCTCCTCCTCTATCACTTCTCAAAATCTAGATCTTTGAATGACTTTCATTTTCAACCATAGCTAAGAACTTCTTGAAAGTAGGAAAAACCTCTGACTTCACTTTAAGACCGTAAATCCATGAATATCTTGAGAAATCATCTATGAACATAACAAAGTACTTGAAACCTTGAATAGAATCTGTTCTCATCGGACCATTCACATCTCAATGTATGATCTACAACTTCCTTGTGGCCATGATAAATCCAAGTTTATTGAAAGGAAGTTTGTGAAGCTTTCCTTCGAGACATCCTTCACATGACTTTGCATCATCTGGTAAAGCAAAAGTAGGTAAATTCTCCGCCATACCTTGATCTTTGATACGTTTGAGAGCTGTATAACTGATATGAACAAATCTAACATGCCATAACTTCATGTTCTCCATAGGTGTAGTAGACCTAACAACATTAGCATGACTAATTTTGGATAAGATAAACATGCCACTTCTATTTTTACTTTGAAGTAGACAATGCTTCTCATCAGATGAGAGAATCTGACATGCATCTTTCTTAAGAACTACTTTATAACCATCTGACAAGAAAGTAGAGATAGAGAGCAAATTCTTCTTCATGTCTGGAACATAAAGAACATTAGAAATTGTGAAATTTCCACCTGCTGTGGACTTTAGATTCACTTCTCCAACACCTTCAACATCTAAATCATGACCGTTTGCAATGGTCACTCTTCTACCTGAAGAGTAGGAAAGGGAAGAAAATACCTTTTTGCAACTTGTCATATGCCTAGTAGCTCCATAATAAAAAATCCAAGGATTATCTGAGATTGAATTTGACGCTACCTGATAAAAAACTACTTCTTCAATAGTAACACATGCATCTGAATCTACCTTTGAAGATTTATGTTTTGGATCATCTTCTGCACTATTACCTAATGCTTTCTTCTTCTCATTAAAAATCCTTGCTTTGCATTGTGCTATGAAATGACCTGGTTTCTTACAGTAATGGCATACTCCTTTCTTTGAATCAGATGTAGTCGAAGACTTTTCTTTGGGTGAAAAGGAAGAATTAAGAAAAGGACTAGAAGACTTAGAATTAAAAGACTTAGTTTCCTTCTTGGATGGTTGAATCTTCTTCTTCTTTCCCTTAGAAAATGATAACATAACTTCATAATTCTCTTCCATACCCTTTTGTTGATCTTCATCTTGAAGTAACAGGAACTGTAGCTCTTCAAATGAAAGTTCTCTATCTCTTATAGAGAGAGATAAAGAAGTAAAAAAAGCACGATATGTTGATGGACATGAGTTTAGAAGTGTGTTTACTTTCCCACCTCCATCGATGCGGAAGCGTTTACTTTTCCGATACCCAACCTGGAAGCAGAACCAATGAATACCACTTTCGATTTTGAAATGCCAGACGCTTTTTCAAATGAATTTCAGTTTTCAGAAGGATAATTTTTCTCTCAGGAATATGAACAACCAAGTTACCCTACCACACCCCCTGATCAATCGCAAGGGCAAGTAGTTTCCAGCTCTGAAGCAGAAAGGACAGAGACTGATGATGAAGACGAAGATGATGAAGCCAGTCAGGGAAGCCATGAATCTCAAGAGAATGTGCAAATGGATGAACAAGAACAACACACTGACACTCAGGGTGACACAAGCACTTACAAAGACAAAACATTTGAAGCAGCTGCCTATACATTGGTAATCAAGAAATTATATAGAACTATGCAAGCAGTTTGGGCGTGCAAGAAACTCTCAGAGGAAGAAAGCCAAGCGCTGGTAGAACAAGAACTTGCTACAGGAGGCTTCCAAGAAGTCTATATTCAAGGTTTCAGAGAACTCGTTAAGTCAGTAGGCACTAATGAAGCATTACATTATCTACAGAGGAAGCCACTACCATAGTTTGACCCACGACGAGTACGATTGCTATCAAAACTAGGTCAATATATTCGTTTACCAACGGATGGCCAGTCATCACAATAGGTCCGAGTGGCACGCCTCATCCCTGAAGGATCTTTGGCAGAAGAAACAATCATCATCGACTCCCCACCTCACACCTCTACTGTACATACCACTACTATGCTCAAAGTACTTACCAGCCCGACTACTCCTATTTCACCTCTCGCCCCTCCAGTCTCTCCCTTTCTAAACCTTGCCTCTCCCAAACCATCCACATCCTTCGATAGTGTGGTAGCCGAAGCCTTCGTTGCCTCAATTCCTCTCACCCTTTTCGCACCCACACAACCTAGCTTACCTCCTAGGACTTTCACCCTTCCATCCAGTCTGTTTATCCATCCAACCATCCCTTCCTTCCCCACCCCTCCAAGACCCCTATTCCCATTTCCCCCTCCATTGACCTTCTCCGCCGTCTCACCTCCCCGACCCACTATATTTCCTCTTTCCCCTCTCCACCAAGTAGTACAAGAAACCCCATCTGTAAATTATTTGACAACATTTGTAAATCCTATTTTCACACCCACTCACACACCCACTATCACTCCACTATTCACAGTCACGACACTTGACACAACATCTAGTGACATGGACATATCACCACCCACTGCACCACCACTCACCTCATCCATTGCACCATCACATTTAGGCACAACACATTTCTCCACAGTCACCACTGCATCCACATTTCCATCCCTATTTCCCCTTCCCCTTGCATCAACACCCACACCCACAGCATCTTCACTCACTACACCATTAATATTATCACCCACAATCGACACTACATTCTGTCAAATGTTCGCATGCATGACACAAGTGAGAGATGATTTCGCATCTCTAAGTACCAGTTACCAGATGCTACAGAAGACCACGAACGATTTACAGTCGCAGCTCAATTCTTTATCAATAGAGAATGCCTCCCTTAACACACACTACCAAGAGCTACACCAAGCCTACTACAAACTTGAACTCAAAAGTGAGCAGAAGACCAAAGAGGCCATTACAGACATCGATAATTTGTTAAGGACTCAAACCATTCGCAATGCAATGCTCACTAGAAACATGGGTCTACTCAGACGCCACCTCGCAGCAGCTAAAGAAGAGAACCAACGCTTGCAAGAACAAAATAGAGAGAACCTTGAAGCTGCTCTAATTGGTATTGACTCTTCAAACACAGGTAGCAGCTTATGAAGCACCCCAAGGCCAGATTCCCCACCGAAACTACAAGCGGATGAAGAAACAGTCACTATCCTGGTGGAGGACACTTTTGAAGAAGCTTACAAACCACAACCCATCCCAGGCGGACGCGTCACGACCGAAGGCCAGACCACATTCGAACTTCCTAATCTTGTGTGGATGAAGACTGTAGCAGAACTTGGCAACACCCACTCCGCAAGGGTGGAATCACAATTACATGCAAGGGCTATGATCGAAGAGCATATTTTACAGTCCCCTTATTTTGCTCAATTGGCTCCTCGCAGGTATATATCTGGGCATGAGCTATAATACAAACCATATTTTATGTTAATGGCAGAATACCAATTGGCCATAAAAAAAGAGACAGGCAAGAAACCCTCCCGTGGAACTCAGTTTGAGCCAAAAGACTTGTCGATGGACGCATAAAGAGGAGAAATATATCAACCAACTTGGCGCCAGGAACTATTACAGGAATATCCAAAAATGATGAGCACATGGGTCAAGGCACCACTCCATTTAAAGTATAACCCATGTTGGGGACCAATGTCACATCGCCGCTCCTGGAAGGCTTTTGCAATCAAGGTATAAAACAATAAGCAGTGCTAGGACTGGCTCAATTACCCGTATTTCACTGCACCCATAGGACCACCAACAGTAGGATATATGATGGCAACGATTCAACACTGGCTCCCTCGTTTACGAAGAATGGATGATATAGCCGTGCATATGACTGTCAAAATATTTGACATGATGCATATAGTATTCAAAGTCTTCCGTCGCGTCAAGGCACCGCATGTTAACACCCCGGGATTTGAGCATGGCAATCAAGATTTAGCATATGATATGAGTACGACACCATCGCTACGGGTGTGTTATGCCTGGCACTGTCGCATCAAATATCTACCGGCATGCTATAAAATGACCTTGGGAGAAATGTTCACTACCTCTTTTTGGGAGTATCACTCAGAGGTGTTCATAAGTAGGCCTACACATCTACTCCAATTATTTGCCTGTGAAAAACTGGTGTACTCCACGCACTATAGACTCCCACCACCAGAGGAACCTCAACCCATAGATTGGGAAAAACTCGAAGCAGATCTTGCAAGAGGTATCCACATTTCAGAGCACACCCTCGCTCATGACCTACTATAGAATTATATCCGATAGACCCCACAATAAGGTTCAGTCGAGGATGACAGAAGCGAGAGGGAGGGGGGTGTTGGCAGTAGCCAGAGGCATTGACGACGCCGAAGTGAAGGCGGAGCACAATGAAGTAGTGGGGAGCCACGCGGATTAGTTTTCAAAGAAATATGTTTTATATTACTTTTTCAAAACCCTCAACAGTGATTTTCATCACTTTTGTACCATACGTAACATAAAAAAAAACCTTTATGTACTTTGTAGCTCCATTTTCTACTAGCCGAGGAGTCCTCGAGCTTGAGGAGCTTAGGTAGAATGAACCTACTAATTTTGGCTATTTTTAGGTTTTGTTTACCCTTTCAAATAGCACCTAGAACCTATTTTTTAACTATGCCAGTCACGAGATGTGAAACCGGTCAAAACTAGTCTAGAATCTATAAAAAGAGCTAGAGAGCTCATTTTTGAGGTGAGCTAGTGGAGAGCTTGTATGAGTAGAGAAGAGCTTAGAGCTATTTTGAGTTGTAAGAGTGATCTTGAGCAATAGAGTCTATTTTCCTACCTTCCATTGTGTCTTGCTTGCCTCCTACATGTGTGTGTGTGCATCTCTATGCTTCTCACTTTCACTCTCACTACATCTCACATTCACGATCTTCATATCTTCAAATTTGGTGTTACTCTAACACAATGGTAAGTACCACGTTAAGAAGATCCACCTCCTTAATGTAAATCCGCGGAAGAGATAGGAGTGATATGAAGATCGTGAATGTGAGATGTAGTGAGAGTGAAGGTGAGAAGCATAGAGATGCACACACACATACACACACACATACACACACACACATACACACACACATACGCACACACAATGGAAGGTAGGAAAATAGACTATATTGCCCAAGATCACTCTTACAACTCAAAATAATTCTAAGCTCTTCTCTACTCATACAAGCTCTCCACTAGCTAACCTCAAAAATGAGCTCTCTAGCTCTTTTTATAGATTCTAGACTAGTTTTGACCGGTTTCACATCTAGTGACTGGCATAGTTAAAGAATAGGTTCTAGGTGCTATTTGAAAGGGTAAACAGAATCTAAACATAGCCAAGATTGGTAGGCTCGTTCTAGCTAAGCTCCTCAAGCTTGAGGACTCCTTGGCTTGCACAAAATGGAGCTACAAATTAGATAAACGGGTTTTTTTTTATGTTATGTATGGTAAAAAGTGATGAAAATCACTGTTGAGGGTTTTGAAAAAGTAATATAAAACATATTTCTTTGAAAAATAATTCGCCTGGCTCCCCACTACTTCATTGTGCTCCACCTTCACATGCTTCCACGTCGTCTATGCCTCTGGCTACTGCCAACACCTACATACAAAATGGAGATTCACTCATACATATACATAAGGTAATGGGATGAGATCATTTTTTCAACACCCCCTCTACAACTCCATTTTGGAGCGACTGAATGTTTCAAAGATCCACCAAGTTCTAGACTCAAAATTGGAGGTAGAGCCTTCATGAACATGCCTGCCAAGTTTTCTAGAGAGATACAATGCTCTAGAGTAATCTCTTGAGATACGATCTTCTGGCAAAGGAAGTGGCACTGGATCTTTATGTTCTTGGTTCCAACATGGAAGACTAGATCTTGGTAAACTGCCAAGGTTGACTGACTATTAATGCAGATGCATGTAGGAGTATCCTACAAAATACCAATGTCAATTAATAAACAATGAAGCCATACAACCTCATATGTTGCAAAAGTTGATGCTCAATACTCAATCTCTATGGATGAAAGAGCAACCATGGGATGCTTCTTATTTGCCCAAGAGATAGGTCTTGAGAGAGACAAGAATATATACCTAGAAGTAGACTATTGAGAATCAAGATCATTAGCCCAATCTGAATTGGAATATCTTGCAAGATCAAAATCCTCTCTGTACCAAAGACTATGATGTCATGTGAGGGAAAGGTAATGAAGTAATCTTTGAGTAGCTTGCCCGTGTGTCTGATGAGGCTGATGGGAGAACTAACCAAGAATGCTTCCTCATAGTCATGTCATGCTTCTACTTGCATCCTTTCACAACTCATTCTTAGTACTTGTCCAAAGTTCCACCTAACTTGTACTTGATTTTATAAAGCCACAACGCCTATGAATTGGTGATTGGATGGCTATGTTATAAGTGTCCAAGTATTTCTCTTGTGAATTGCATCCATCTCAATATTTATTGCTTCTTCCCACTTTGGTTAGCCTTGAGCTTCTCTAAATTTAGAAAGCTCTAGATTTTGTTGCATCTGATGCATATATGCATACTTAACATAATGAGTTCGTTCTCTTTGTTTCTTCTTGATAAGTCTTCAAGACCTTCTTAGTTGTTGGGAAGTACTAACTTCTGAATTGTTCTTGGAAATGTCTATTTCCCCCTCTAATGTGTAGATGGGGTGGAACAGAGGTTTAATATGGATCTTTGGTCGAGTAATTAGAAGACTCATCAAAGATTACATCTTTGGAGATGGTGATGGCATGGTTTTCCATATCATACAATCTATATGCCTTAGATTGTTCTCTACACCCAATAAAGATATTCTTCTTTGATTTAGATGATAACTTATGTCATTCTTCATTAGGCACATGGACAATTGCACCACTTCCAAATACTCAGAAGTAGTTGATATTTGCCTTTCTTCCATCATAAGCTTCAATTCGTGTTCAATAATGAAGTACACTTGTAAAGCCTCTATTGACGATATGTACAGAAGTGTGTACAAATTAGCCCAAAATTTGAAAGATAAACCCTTGTTATGAGGCATGGATCTCACCATCTCCATAATAATATGGATCTTTCTTTATGCTATCCCATTTTGAAATGGAGTATGGGGTTTTGTGACTTGATGTTTCATGGCTTTTTTCTTCAAGAAATTGTCAAACTCATGATTTATAACTCACCACCTCCATCTGATCTGATAGTCTTGATAAATGTAGATGCTTCATTCTCAACTTGCTAGATCCACTCTCTAAATTTGGAGAACATATTGGCTTTCAACTTAAGGAAATGCACCTAGATATATCTTTTTTGGTCATCTACTAAGAGAAAGAAGTAAAGGGATCCCCTCAAAAATCATTTTTTTTCATAGGTCCATAGAGTTCCATGTGGACAAGTGCTAAAGAAGTTTATTGGAGGCTTTTTTCCATACGAGAGCTGCAAGCTTGGCAAAAATCTTACACTTGACTAATCTTTTGAAATCCCTTAACCAACTGAGATGTTGATGTCTTAGTAAGGTAGGATGTATGCCCATATCTTTAATGCCAAAGTGTGGAGAGTGATTTCTTAGTGAGGAAGCATGAAAGTTTGTATAATCCTTTGTCTTGTATGGCTTGGGCTACAATATCCTAACTTGTAGGATCAATCATCTTAATTGAGGCATCTTGCTTCTGATGATCAATAATGGCTCTAGTTGAGAGGAGATTCATGCAAAGGTTAGGTACAAATAGTATATTGGATAAAGATTTCCATTCTCCTTTATGATTTATGATATGGCCTTTGCCTTTGCCTTTGATTAAGAGACACTTAGTATTTCCTAGGTAGACTTCTCCTTTGCAGTCTTCTAGCTCACGAAAAGGGTTCTTGATATTTGCATATGTGGGAAGTAGCTTTGCTATCGAATATCCATTCTTGGGATGAATTGGAAGTGATCAAGGCATTGGCATCTATTGAGATGAATAGATCTTTGCTAGAACAGTGGGACCTATGTGTGGAATATTTGGAAACGCTTCTAGATGCAAATTCCTTTAAGCTATTGGTCTTCTTGTAACAAAATTCATCAAAGGTCCTAATTTCTCCCATTAATTACATGTGAACTTCTTTTTGAATCTTGGCTTAGGAGAATCACTAGACTGATGAAGAGTGCTTAGGCTTGTTAAATGGTCCCTTGGCTTTCATAGCCGTATCTTGAGATGGTGAATACTTTGCATGTGAGTCGTGGAGGCACAAGGGTCTTTGTACTTCTTCCTAAGTCAATACTTGATCTCTAATGTAGAGGGTCTTGACAAACATCTCATGTGACTTTGGGAATTTGTTGAGAAGTCTCATGGCCATATGTTCACTTGAAACTTGTGTGCCACATGACACGAGCTTGCACTGATAGTCTTCAAAAGTGGCAATGACTTCTGTGATAGATTCCTTGGGCTTTATTGGGGGGGTTCTACAATTGGGCTTTTAGGGCATAAATTTTTTATGGAATTTTGTCTTCATACAAGTCTTTGTTGGGTCCTCCAAGTTTCACTGCCAAAATAATGTTTGTCCATTAGAAGGGAATAGATATTAGAAAGATTTATATGTTGTTCCAAAAGATGTATGACCATAAAAACTAGAATTTGTAAGGTCACATAATGGAGGTGCTTATGTGAACTTACTTGGAGAAAAAATAAATCCTCAAGCGACATAAGAGAGGAAGGACTTTATAAAGAATAGGAATTCTAATATTGGAAGGGACTTTCATGTATGTGAGCAAACTGAATACTTGATTAATACTCAGTTTGACACAAGCGATGATGTCAAATATAAAGCAATTGTTGTACCATCGTAGTTGATAAGCAAAAATCAATGTGTTTTGGAATCAAAACACCAACCAATGGGTCAACTTCGAGGATATCGACCCTAGCATCAACATTACCTATGAAGAATGGAATATTTTACAAAGCAGATGTCTTGCCTGGGATCGTTCTAAAGTTCGTCTTCTCATGGGACATGACTCACCGTGTTCACTGGGTCTCAGATGGTATAATGGAAATTTCCTAACAGATATCCCAAATATCAAAGGAAACATTGATTATCAAGTCAACCTCAACAAGAAGTGGTTGTTGGGAAAGATGGATGGACACTCCAAGAAATGAGTAGGTACTGCAAATTCCTACTTGGTACTAGCCCGCTTCCGCTTCAGAGTTGAGTTGTAGGCCATCTTAGCTTTCCGATAACACTAAACAAGTGCATATGTACTTTGGAAATGATTCAAGTAATGATTAATTCAAAATAGAGTACTTCTCACTTCAAAATCCAATGAAAACCTTCTATTTTGGTTCACATACATGCTGCTTGTTAAGCTCAGTGCTTCTAGTACAGTATGAATTAGAAAAAATCATTTTGGAGGTGTTAAATTAGCTTAAATATATAATGATTCCAAGTGGAATCACTTAAACTAGTTGACTATACACAAAGTAATCAATTTAGCAAGTGTAGCATTACCCCCGATTTTTTAGGACCTTTGCAAAGAATGACCAGTGCCCACTTCGACGAGCTTTTCTTCCAATCCACTGAATGGAATGTCTTCAAAAGTTTTCAGCATATAGTAGACTTAGGGATGATTCCATGAAGCCATAGAACATTGGAAATGGTGGAGAAATACAAAATGACTGTTCTGAGTAACTATGATAGAGAGATCAACTGATGTAAGCAATGATATATTGTATTATATGAAAATGTTGTACATGATCATTGGCATGATAATAAATGCCCAATGATGGTGACAAGTTTAGGCTATGAAGTGAGCCTCACTCTCTTACAATATGATAAACTAAAGGCTCGGAATTTGAGTGATCTCTATCGTGAGATTTTACATTCATCTTTTATAAATGCTTCATTCAAATTTGAATTTGAATTCAACTTTGGCTCTCACTAAAAACTGATCCACTAATTTAGGAGATATTCTCTATTAGAAACTCGTATTTTTCCTAACCATCTAACTCCACGAGTTTAGCAGCTTTTATAAATATTCCTTCAAGTCAAATAGACTTTTACAAATGGTAAAAGGTAAAGAATCCATAGCAATGATTCTCATGGGTCTTCAATCAATTCCATATGAAGTCTTCTCATATCTAGCCAAGTGTGTAGGCTTGGCACTTGCATCAACAACTCCCCCTCAAGCCAAACATCTTGGCTTGATCTTCTTCATCAATCTTCTTGTATGTCCTGCAATCCAATCATAACTTTAAACCTGCAAAGTTTAGTACCATCAAGTGCTTTGGTCAATAAGTCTGCACATTACATATTAATTGATAGATATGCCAACTGAATTTCCTTTCTCAACAGCTTCTCTCGCACATAATGATAGTGGACCTCTTTATGCTTGTTCCTAGCATGATAAATAGGATTTGTTACAAGATGTAAGGAAATTGTATTATCTCCAAAAATCATTGGAGATAATATGTATATAGCAATCTGATCCATATGGCCTTCTGAGTAGCATTTGCCAATCCTCTATATTCTGCCTCTGTTGAAGATAAAGCAACACTAGGTTGCTTCTTGGAAGACCATGATATAGGCTTGTCTCCTGCAAAAGATAGATAACGAGGTACTCCTTCTATCATCTTTGCAACCTGCCCAATCTACATTTGATTATATCTTGATGTCCAAATCTGAAGTATAAGGAAAGTATAGTCCTTGATTTTGAGTGCCCTTAAGGTACTTCAAAATCCTCTTGGCATCCTCTAAGTGAGGTGCTCTAGGTTTGTGCATAAATTGGCTTAATACACTTACTCCATAAGTAATATCAATCCTTGTTAATGTAGCATAATTTATGCTTCCCACTATGCTTTGATATCCTGTAATATTTTCAAGCACATCACCTTCATGAGCACTTAATTTTTGGTTCACCTCCATAGGAGTGCTTGCTACCTTGGCATCTTGCAATTGAAATTTCTTCAACATACCCTGTACATAATTTCTTTGAGTAATATAGATGGCAGAGTTAGTATAGACTAACTCAAGTCCAAGAAAATACTTTAGTGATCCTAGATCACTGATTTTGAACTCCTGCATCATTTGATTCTTAATTTGCTTGATACCATTGGCATCATTACCCGTAATTATGATATCATCAACATACAGACATAGGTATATTGCCTCTCAATTACTTCTCTTGACAAACAGAGAAGTATCTGCTTTAGTCCTGATGAATCCTTGATCCTGAAGGTATGTAGTCAACCTATGGTTCCATGCCCTAGGTGCTTGCTTTAATCCATAAAGAGCTTTGTTCAGTTTACACACATATGTTACCTTGCTTAGGTGCTCATAGCCAAGAGGTTGAGACATGTACACCTCCTTTGAAATCCATCCATTAAGAATGCATTTTTTACATCCAATTGGTACATGTTCCAATTCTTTGATGCAACCACACTTACCAATACCCTGATGGTTGGCATTTTGGCCACAAGTGAGAAGGTTTCTTCATAATCAACTCCTTGGGTTTGTGCAAACCCTTAGCCACAAGTCTAGCCTTGTACTTGCTTATTGATCCATCGGAATTTCTCTTGATCTTGTAAATCCATATAGAACCAATTACCTTCATAGACTCCTTCTTTGGCACTAGCTCCCAAGTATCATTCTCCTTGAGTGCTTCAATTTCTTCATCCATAGCTTCCTTCCATTCTATCTTGGTCTTTGCCTCTTCATATGATGATGGCTCTTTGAGTGACAAATCCTTTGCAAGAGAAATAGAATGCTTAGTAACTAAAGAAGTGTCATACCCATATCTGATTGGCTTCTTGCTTTCCCTGTGTGATCTTTTGATTGCTTGGTTGGATGATTCAGGTATATCCTCCAACTTCTTCATCTTGACTTTGCCTTTGGACTTCCATGCCTTGAATTCTTCTAGGTTAATGATGTCCTCATCATCTGAGTTGATGTCTTCAATCTGGTTTGGCTCCTCCTTAGTGAGGCTTGGAAACTCCTCTTCCAAGTCATAAGGCAATTTTACTTTCCTGCATTCACTTTCAAACCAAGAATCATTCTCATCAAAGGCAACATCTCTACTGAACATAAATCCTTTGTTGGAAGGATTGTGAAACCTTTACCCTTTTTGATTCAAGTCATACCCTATGAAGACACATTTTTTTGCCTTAGGGTCTAGTTTACCTCTGATTTGAGATGGTATACGCACATAAGCAACACATCCAAAGCCATGATCAAGTGAAGGTCTTCTACCATGCCATGCTTCATATGGGGTCATCCCATCAAGATATTTTGATGGCAACCTGTTAACAAGATAAGTAGTAGTAGATACACTTTCTGCCCACAAATAATTATGTAATTTTTTCTCATTTAGCATTGACCTAGCTATTTCAACAATTAGTCTATTTCTCCTCTCTGCCATGCCATTTTGCTCAAGGGTATACCTTGTTGTAATTTCTCTTTTGATTTCTCTATCCTGCAAGAATGCATCAAACTCATTTGAGAAGTACTCACCTCGTCCATCTAACCTTAGTCTCTTTAGGTTTCTTCCTGTTTGGTTCTCAACAAGTGCAAGATACTTCTTAAAGCAACTGAATACTTCATCTTTGTGCTTCATAAAGTATAAGATAGTCCACCTACTGAAATCATCAATGAAAGATACATAATACCTTGATCCAAAAATTGAGAGATCCTTACTTGGTCCCCATACATCTGTATGGACAAGCTCTAAGTAGTCCTCATGCATGTAGCCTTTCTTTAAGAAGGATAACCTATGAGATTTTCCAAACTGACAAGCACCATATTTATAGATCATGTGTTGCTTGGATACATTAGGTATCCCAAGCACACATTGATCTCTACATATTTGCTTTAAAGTTCTTTCACCAATATGCCCTAATCTCTTATGCCAAATTTCAAGCTCTGATAATGTTTGGTCTTTGTAACTATAAAGTGCAATATTCCTTGTATCTTCAAGTTCAAAAGTGAATAATCTACTTGTTTTTTCTCCTTTGGCAATTCTCTTGAATCCATTTTGGGGATCCTCCAAAAATTCTCCATATTTGTTGAACCTGACCTGAAAACCCTTTTCCACAATCTTTCCAACACTCCTCAAATTTTTGGTAATTGTAGGTACATATAGAACCCTGCTCAATAGGTTTGTATTCCCATCAGAGGTTTTAACATTTCCTATCTTGATCACAGAGTGCTTAGAGTCATCACCTGTTTGTACCTGATGTTTTGCCTTAGGCTCCTCAAGGTCATAGAGAAGAGCTACATTGCCTGCCACATGGTTTGAACATCCTGAGTCAATGTAGAAGAGATGGTCATCATTCATACCTTGCTTTGAAGTCATATTCATAATCAAAAGGGAATCCTCTTATTCCTCTATATAATTGTTGTAGTCTCTCCTTGACTTGTAGCCTCCTTGGTAGTTGTTCTTGTTGTTGTAGTTGTTATTGTAGCCTTGATGATGGTTGAATCTTCCTCTTGATTGTGTATATCCACCTCTTTGGAAACCTCTACCTCTCTGATTCTTGAAGTTCCTATAACACTCATCTGTAGTATGATTTGACAAACCACAAATATTACATGGGAAAGAGTTGAAAGGTCTCTCAATCTTCTTGTTTTTCCCTTTCTCTTTAGATTTTCCTTTACTGTGTATAGGGTAGAAGAGCTATTACCTCTTGATGAATCTCCATTCTTGTTGAGCTTGACTTTATGGGTAAAGAGTTGCCCCATGAGTGTGGTAAGATCTGAAATCTGCATGTCCATGTACAAGTCCATGGCAGTTGTGAAGCTCTCCTATTTGTCATCTGCCTTAATACAATTGATCACTTGTCCCACAATTTGCTCTTCTTCAATCTCCTCTCCACGGGCGAGGTCTCTGGTTCAAACCCAGGATGGCCCACTTGCCAATTGGTCAGCCACATCCTTGACTTTGGTCACATACTCTGAGATGCCTTGCTTGGGTTGCTTCCTTTGAGTGGTAAACTCAATCCACAATTGGTTCTTTCTAGCCCTTGTGTTGGAAGTAAAATATGAAGACAATGTTTCCCAAGTCTCTTGGGATGTCTTACAGTTTATAATGTGTGGAAGAAAAAAATCAGAGATTGAGTTAAGTAAGTATGACCTTGATAATGCATCTTTGGCACACCATGAATTGAGTCTTTCATGCGCCTCTCTTGTAGGTTGTCCTTTGCTTCTGAAATGGGCATCTCCTCATCTCTTGAGACGTATCCATAGAGACTCCTTCCTTGCAAGTATTTCTTCATCCTCAAGGACCATGCTTGGTAGTTGTTCCTATCCAATTTATCAATGAAAGAAGAAAAACCATCTCCCATTTTATCTTAGCTTTGCTCTGATACCATGGTTGGGAAAGATGGATGGACACTCCAAGAAATGAGTAGGTACTACAAATTCCTGCTTTGTACCAGCCTCTTCCACTTTAGAGTTGAGTTTTAGGCCCTCTTAGCTTTCCAATAACACTAAACAAGTGCCTATGTACTTTGGAAATGATGCAAGTAATGATTAATTCAAAACACACTACTTCTCACTTCACAATCCAATGAAAACGTTCTATTTTGGTTCACACACCTGTTGCTTGTTAAGCTCAATGCTTCCAGTACAATAGGAATTAGAAAAATTCCTTTTGGATATGTTAAATTAGCTTAAAGAGCTAATGATTCCAAGTAGAATAACTTAAATTGATTGACTATACACAAAGCAATCAATTTAGCAAGTGTAGCGTTACCTTCGATTTTTTAGGACCTCTACAGAGAATGACCAGTGACCACTATGATGAGCTTTTCTTCCAATCCACTCAATGGAATGTCTTCAAAATTTGTCACCACGTAGTAGACTTAGGGATGATTCCAACAAGTCATAGAACATTGGAAATGGTGGAGAAATGACTGAGATATGAGCAATAAAGGATGACTATTCTGAGTGACTATGATAGAGAGATCAACTGATGTAAGCAATGATATATTGTATTATATGACAATGTTGTACATGATCATTGGCATGATAATCAATGCCCAATGATGGTGAGAATTGTAGGCTATGAAGTAAGCCTCACTCTCTTACAATATGATCAACTAAAGGCTCGGAATTTGAGTGATCTGTATCGCGATATTTTACATTCATCTTTTATAGATGCTTCATTCAAATTCGAATTTGAATTCAACTTTGGCTCTCACCCAAAAGTGATCCACTAATTTAGGAGATATTCTCTCTAAGAAACTCATATTTTTCCTAAACATCTAACTCCACGAGTTTAGTGGCTTTTACAAATATTCCTTCAAGTCAAATAGACTTTTACAAATGGTTAAAGGTAAAGAATCAATAGCAATGGTTCTCATGGGTCTTCAATCAATTTCATATCATGAAGTCTTCTCATACCTAGCCAAGTGTGTAGGCTTGGCACTTGCACCAATAGTGGTGCCTGTCATGGATGCGACTGCGGTGGGAAATGAAGTTCATGGCTATTTGACACCCTCTCCTAGAAAACAAAAAGTTTGTCCTCTTATGGCAAATTCTTCATCGGGGAATCTGGGCCAACCAAAATGCTAGCAAAATTTGTGGGGCATCTCCCTGGTGCAAGCATTGTTACCGATCCATTGAAGATGTTGATCACATATTCTTCACTTGTCCCAACTCCAATAGGCTCTGGCGGATTGTCGAAAAGAAAATTAGACTTCAGAAGAATATCAACTAGAAACAAGCTTTGTTGGGAGAAGCCATTAGCTGCTCGGCAATCCTCTAGAATGCCATCAGAGGGGAGGTTCTCTAGAAGATATGGGGGGGAAGATGTGCTTATAACTTTGGGGACTCCCCCAAAGAGTGGTCGATTGGGAAATCATTGTTCCTCCTCAATAAAAGAATCACCAATTATAAGAAATCTCCCCCCCTTTTAGGCATCATAGAGTGCTTCTCCTAATCAACAACAAGCTTAAACCCAACTGGACCCCACATGAGGGTGATGAGAGGGTGATTAACATTCTTTGTAATGCCGTCTAAACCTTGTAAGATCTACCCCCACTCTGTGGGACTTGGGGGGATCCATTGGGCACTAGCCCCCTTCACGTGTACTTTTCTTTTCCTTTATTTAATTCAAGTCCGGGGGAGTAGGCTAAGGTCGAACTTCCTTTTATATTAAGAAAAAATCAATGTGATGAGTACTAACTTTAGATATCTCTCTCTCTATATATATATATCTTACATGCACACACACACACGAGGGGCACATGAGCATCCGGTTGCCAGAAGTTCGGTGAAATTAACGCTTATGCCAACATGAAAATAAAGGTTGTTTACCTATACGGTGAATCATTGGGTGATCCGAACGAATGTCACCCAACTGTTTTTTGCCATTCTTGTCACCCAACATATCATTTCAATCATTATAAATCATCTCAAAGATTTTTGCGTGACTTGCGTCGCAAGTGCTGAAGCACACACTTGAGGTGCTAAAGATTATCTATAGATCATAAGCTTTGAGAATCAGTTTTCATATGATAGCACAAGTGCTAAAGTGCGCACTTGAGGTGCTAAAGATTATCCATCGATCTTTGTTTTTGTATGACAACGCAAGTGTTGAAGCACACACACTTGAGGTGTTGATGATTGACTGATAAATATATGATGATATAGTTATTTCTATGCACACACATAGCTTCCATAACTTCCATAACTTTAGGTTAGTAAATGGATCACGCTTCATAGATATAAATCATATGTTTTTCTTGTTAAGTAATACATAATTTCCTTCATTACATAGCTATGTATCAATTGCTACACAAAAGTCTCGTTGTTTCAAAGCCTTGAAAAACAATAAGTAAAATTTTGGATTTTACGTGATATTGCATCATTATGGAATTAGATATCTTTGTTATTATTAGCATTATATGAGTTATCTCTAGTGAAGGTAATCCGAATAGTGATTTTATAAAAGACACACACATGCAAACACAATGAAACTCATATGCACATTAATAAACATGATTTTTTTTATATGTTTTTCTTCTTAGTCATTCTCAATTGATCGAGCTTACTTGAAATAGTTCTTAAGAAATCTTGTATGATTAGTTAAATTATTCAAAACTTTCAGCTAAGAAATATGAAGTGAATATGACACATGTGTTGTTAATTTTGATCATCAAAAGTTGGGTGACTATTATGCATGTGTCCATAATTCCAATGATCAGAATTGATTGGATCTATGTTGCATGTGCCCCTAATCTCCTTCGGTGATCCAAAAAGTCTAATCAAGTCACCTTAGAAAATGCATGTGCTCTCGCAATCTCTCTCTCTCTCTGGCAAAAGAGGCACGAAGGCAGACATTGTGTGGCAAAAAAGATAGTAGAAAACATTATGCAGCTTGCAAGTGTAGAGATAAAAAACTCGAATCATTGTACTTTCTCCATCTTCTCTCTCTCTGTCTGTCTGTCTGTCTCTCTCTCTCTCTCTCTCTCTCTCTTAGAGGATACCTAAGAACAACAAACCACGTGCTCTCTCGCTCTTTCTCAATGAGGAAGATGCACAATGGATTGTGGATTTCTATTAGATGTAGGTGAGAGGAGTTTGTGCATAGAGGTTGTTCTTTCTTCTCTTTCTTCTCTTTTTCTCTATTGCTCTTTCACTCTCTCTATCACTATTAAAAGAGGACAACCCAACCATCTATATAATAGACATAGAAGCGAGGATAGATGGTTTGAATGTCTTGTAGAAGGCAATAAGGAGAGAGTAGTTGGTTCTCCCTATTGCTCACTCTATTTCTTTCTCTCATAGGACCAAACTTGCTACATGTACCTGTAGTGGTCTCAAAAGTCAATTTGGTGAACGACTAGATACAAATGCACAATAGGAGTTACGCATAGCATGGATGTGAGCGATAGGGAGTAATTACCTTCTCTAACTCCATGACTCTTTTCACAATAGTGTAAAAACTCCTTGTGGCATCAATTTCTAAGATGAGGCTATAGCCCTTGATTGGAGTTTTTTTGGAAAATTTTGTTGATATATTTAGGTAGTGATGTGTGTGAACACACTAGGACCACCGGGGCACTTTTTTCCCTCTTTAGGAGGTTTTTTTCCCCTGGCTTGTATATATACCTATTTCCCTAATGGGCTACTTATCTTTGTACATTCTCTAGTAATACATCCAATATTGTGTGTTGTGCTCCAAGCTTCTTCTTCTTCCTTGTGATGTTCGCGTGCTTCCGCAGCACAAGGAAGAAGGGCATCGTCATTGCTTCATCTAGGGCATCGTCGACACCTCTCCAATTGCAGTCTCAAAATCACACGAGTTTTGGTGAGCATACTCAGAGTGTTTCGGAGATCAAAACTGCTTTGCTTTGTGGTGCCAAAATCGTGATCTGAGCTTGTTTTGGCCTTAGAATGCACTATCGCAATGCTTTTGTAGGCTATTTTGACTTTTTGTGCCAAAGATATATATGGATTTTGCTTTGCCAATATAAGCATCTCGAAGTCTACTACAGGTCTAGCAGAATTTGTCTAGGAAGTTCTATTCAACTTTTTGAGATACAGTTAATTTTCTGCATCAAGGTATTTTAGTCACCGACCATGGATGAAAGCAGTGATGTATTCTGTACGTTGGCTGTTGAGGATAAGTTGGATGGTACCAACAACTCGTTATGGGCTTATATGATGCAACATGTATTGGTTGCAAAAGGACTGTGGAACATTGTGTAGGGTGTTGAAAAATGTCCTATCACACTTGCAACTGTTACAACTAGAGGTATAGAAGCTGATGCAAAAGGTGTTGAAGATGATGATATTTTGCATGTTCCTGTTTGTGCTGCAGTTTTTGTTGCACCTACTATAGAGCAAATTCGTTGGGATGGCAGAGATGCCCAGCCACATGCATTGATAGATTTGTCTATCAAACGTACCATTATTCGTCACATTCGCTCTTGTTGAACAATTAAGGATGCTTTTGATACACTTACCACATTATACCAAGCTAGGAATAAGGCTCCTGTTGCTTACCTCAAAAAACAATTGGCAAGTGAGCACATGAATGAAGGTGATTCTATGGACAATTTTCTAACAAAGATCAAAGACTTGAAGGAACAATTGATTTCTGTTGATGAGGTTATGCCAGATCGCTCACTTGTGCAGACCATTCTGAATAGTCTTCCTGATTCATATCAGAGTTTTGCTTCTACTCTTCGGTTGATGATGAAAGGCAATCCAAGTGCCTTGTAATTTGAGGATTTAGTCTCTATTTTGTTGCAAGAAGATCAGTCTAGGCAGAACAGGTCCATTATGCATGTTGAAGATCAAGCTTTCCTGGCTAGTTAGAAGGGCAAAGGAAAATGGAGCTCTTCTACTAGTAAGCAGAAATATGCAAATGCTGCACATTCAAAGAACCGAGATAAAGATGAGAAAAAAATTAGAAAAGTAGAAATTGTTTTGCAAGTACTATAAAGGGAATGATCATATCATAAAGAATTGTCCAAAACTGGCTGCTAAAGAGGCAAAGAAGAAAGAGGCTGGAATTGTTGTTGCAGAAGCCTCTGCACCAAAAACGGAGTCTGCTAATCTTGTGTAGGAAGAAGAATGGGTGTTTACTACTGTTTGCTGTTTTGACCCATCTTCTCATGAGCAGTGCATGTCTGTAGTAGACTCAGATGTTTAGTACTTTGACAGTGGGGTGACCAAACACATTACCTCGTAGCGTAGTTTCTTCTCTTCACTCGAGCCTGACCCTACAGGGAATATTGTTACATGTGCCAACAACTCCTCTTATCCTGTTATGGGAGTTGGTAAGATCATTTTGACTACTATTGATGGTAGTTCTTTCACTTTGTCAGATGCTTTGTTTGTGCCAGGGATCAAGAAAAATATGTTATCAGTTTCTGCATTATCCAAGATTGGCTTGGTTGTGAAATTTGTTGATGACAGATGTACAGTTCATGATCTGTCAAATGGCGACGTGATTATTGCTTCTAGCATTCTATGTCGTGGGCTGTATAAGCTCATATACTATGAAAGATCTATGATTGATTCGGCATGTGGAGTACATGATTCTTAGGCTATGTTAGATGCAAAGCTTTGGCAGTCACGCTTTGGTCATCTGAATTTCTCTAGTTTTCTGTCTGCAGAAATCTGAAATGGTGTCCTCTTTGCCCAAACTTAAGGCACCTGGAAAATATGTTTGTGAAGGTTGTATTTTGGGCAAAATACAGCGTTCCTCATTTCCAAAAGATGGTTCAGTTCGTGCTACTCAGAATTGCAGCTTGTACATAGTGATGTCTGTGGTCCTATGTAGACTCCTTCTTTTGGAAATTATCTTTACTTCGTGACTTTCATTGATGATTTTTCTAGGCATGCATGGGTATATCCATTGAAAGTAAAGTCGGAAGTGTTCATGTTCTTCAAACAGTTTTTGGTTTTTGCTGAAAATCTATCAGCATGTAAAATGGGCACTCTCCGTTCTGATCGAGGGGGGGAATATATGTCTTCTTATTTTAATGCATTTCTGGCTGAACATGGGATAAAACACCAGTGTAGAGTGCCATATACACCTCAAGAGAATGGATTTGTTGAACGAAAGAACAAGTCACTCATGGAGATGGCGAGGTGTATGGTCAAGAGTTAGGCTTTACCACATAGTTTCTGGCTTGAGGTTGTCATGTGTGTAGCATATGTACTTAATAGGTGTCCCACTAAACCGCTGCAGTCTATCACTCCATGTGAGGCTTGGCATGATTGCAAGCCATCTATTGCTCATCTGCATGTTTTTGGTTGGCTTGGCATATGCATTAGTGCCTGAACAACATCATAGAAAATTGGATGATAAAGCAGTAAAATGTATTTTTGTTGGGTACAGTTTTGGAAGTAAGGGCTATCGTCTGTATCATCCATAGACTAAACGCATTCTAGTTAGCCGTGATGTTGTTTTTGTGGAAGATTCTATTCAACCATTGCTTTCATGTACTAAGGAGACATATGTTAGCTCCAAAGACATGTATGATACTTTGTTGTCTCTTTTTACAGGTGGACAGTCTAGTGCTAGTCATAATGAGGCAACTTCTCAGCCTTTGCAGGTTTCATGTGATGATGCAAATCATTCCATTTCTAATGCAGATTTACATGATGTACTTGTTGACGAGAGAGTTGATATTGAGCAGGAAAAAACTATGCCAAAATGGCTGGTGCAAACTTTGCACGTAAATTAGATGCACCTCTGTCATATCATACTCGTTCAGGCTCTCATAGTGCCTGTTTTGCATCAGATTGCTATGCTATGGTTGCATCTAATCTCTGTGATGAGAATGAGCCTGTTTTGTTTGATGAACCACAAAATTCAAAAAATTGGATGGTTGCTATGCAATTTGAATATGATGCTATAATGAAGAATGTTACTTGGTCTTTATACTAAGTGGATATACAAGCTGAAAAGTAAGCCTGATGGTACAATTGACAGATATAAGGATAGGCTTGTTGCAAAGGGTTATGCGCATGAAAGAGGCATTGATTTTGATGAGACCTTTGCACCTACTTGCCAAATGACTACTGTCCGTAGCATCTATGCCCTTGCAGCTCATCATGGTTAGAATGTACATCAGTTGGATATCAAAATAGCATTTCTGAATGGTGACTTGCATGAAGAAGTGCATGTTTTTTACCCTCATGGCTTTGTGCAAAAAGGGCATGAGAACCAAGTGTGCAGGTTAAAATTGGCATTATATGGCTTAAAGCAAGCACCATGTGCTTGGTATGAAAAGATACATGCCTATTTGATTGCACATGGTTTTGAGAATAGTCCAACTGAAAGCACCTTATATGTTAAGCATGCTAATGATGTACTTCTGATTATTGTGGTTTATGTTGATGACATGCTGCTCACTGGTCCTCATGAGAGGTATATTGCTGATTTTAAGGCTGATTTACATTCCTCATTTGAGATGTCTGATTTGGGGCATTTGCATCACTATTTGGGCATTCAATTTATGCAAGTTGATGGTGGAATGGGTTTGTGTCAAACGAGATATATTGACACATTATTGCAACATTTCGGCCTTGAAGACCATAAGCCTATTGCCACTCCTATGGAGACAGGTTTATGATTGAGTCTTCAACATGCTGGAGATGCATTTGATGGTGTTCTCTATCAACAGGCTGTTGGATGCTTGATTTACTTATGCATTACTCGGCCAGATATTCAGTTTGCTGTCTCACAGATGAGCAGGTTTATGCATTGCCCAAGTGTCAATCATTGGTAGGCAGTTAAGCGCATCTTTCACTACTTGAGTGGTACCCGACTACTTGGGTTGTTTTATCCCAAGGGGGGATCATTACCACGAGATTTGCATGCTTTTTTTGAGTCTGACTGGGTTGGTTGCTATGACACTCGTGTGTCCACTAGTGGCTTTCGCTTCATGCTTAGGAGCTCATGTATATCTTGGTTGAGCAAGAAGCAACCTACTGTGGCAACTTCTAGTTGTGAGGCTGAGTATAGGGCAACTTTCACAACTACTGTTGAGTGTGTGTGGCTCAGAGGCCTTATGGATGATTTGGGTGTTGGTCATTCTTCTGCCACCACCATCTTCACTAACAGTCAGAGCGCATTGGCAGTTGCGGGGAACCCTGTGTTCCATGCTGGCACTAAGCACATTGAGGTGTATTATCATTATGTCAGGGGGAGGTTCTCTGTTGGGGAGATCAGCTTGGCATATGTGCCCACACAGGAGAACATTGGATACCTTTTCACGAACGCTCTGCTTAGGGAGAAGTGTGAAGCTTTCCGCAAAGCTTTGGGATTACTTCCTTTTGTGGATTGATTCCACATAGCTTGGCACTTCCTTATACATGAGCGCCAGCTCCTTGTTCACCGCACCAATCCTAGGGGGGATTTTTTGATATATTTAGGTAGTGATGTGTGTGAACACACTAGGACCACTGTGGCACTTTTTTCCCTCTATAGGAGGTTTTTCCCCTGGCTTGTATATATGCATGTTGCCCTAATGGGCTACTTATCTTTGTACATTCTCTAGTAATACATTCAGTATTGTGTGTTGTGCACCAAGCTTCTTCTTCTTCTTCCTTGTGCTATTCGCGTGCTTTCGGAGACGTCTAACTCCAACAAATTTTACCTCCCTCCATAGTGCAGTTCTTTGACCATTCCTACTGCATGGCTAGCAAGTGACTTATTTTTCTATACGTGGGAGAAAATGGAAAAAATAGCGCTTATCTCTCTCTATGCCTTTCTAAGATATAATATTGTGTGGCTTGCATCCTTGTTGCATGGGAGCTATGAGAAAGACCCATGAAAAGATAATGAGTCTCTTTGACCACCTTCTCAACAACCTCCATGTCACTTTTGCTTTCCATGGAGAAAAGACAATTCAAGATTTAATGCATGCTGCATCATCTTCTCTTCTCATAGATATAGCAAGCCAATTCAATGGAGCATTTTCCTTCCATGCACGTAACACTAGATGGCCTCGATGTGTTGGTTTGAAATTAGCACCACTTCTCTTTGGAGCACTTTAGCATGACTAATCTACAAATAGGTGTACAAATTTTGACTTTGGTATCATAGCTACACCCGTATTCATTATAAGTAGATAGTAGCTGCTACAATTGTGAGGATGAAGTTGAGTGTGTCACCACCACTATATGCTTAGACGTTTGAGATCTATATATTTGTGATAGCCATGTGTTGTGATGTATCTTGCCTCATAATAAGGAGATGCAACCCAAGCCTAGACATGCTTGAACATATGGATATCTGTGCACAAGTGCAAAAGGCTAGGACATGCATATGAAACAAACAAAAAGATTACAGAGACACAAGGTGATGGTTGTTCCTGAACTCAATGTTTGCTAAGAAAATTTTCTAGCCATAGTGATATTCATGCTAAACAAAAAAAAACTCAGATAATGATCACGATAGTGGCCATATACACAATGTTTGGGAGAAAAGTAAGTGGAAGATAAACATTGTCAAAAGGTACCAATTGAGCATTTATGAGCACTCTAATTTGATCAGATGTATCACCAACTCCAAAAAATGTCACCAACATAGAGAAGAATCGACACCAAAATAGAGTTGAATCACCAAAAGATCACTTAAGAGCCACAAGGACAAGGGTGGGGATGGGGAAGAGAGATGGAAAGAGCTAGGAGGGTGGAAAGATGATGGAAAGGGGGTGGAAAAATGATGAAATAGAAGGGTGGCAGGGTGGGAAAATGGAAAAAATGAGACCCAAAGAACATAAAATTGATGGAAAAAAGGCTTCTCCCAATGACAAGAGACCACCGAGTTCAATCACCACTACCACCAAAATCTCCAATGTCACCTCCAAAATAACCACCAAGATCTCCACCTAGTGCTTTGGTACCATGTGGAGAGTACAAATGTAGAAGAAAAATGAAATGAAGAATGTACTCACAAAACAAAAGAGTGTAAGACTCAAAATTGGTTAGTCCATGAAGTGGGAAAACTCACATGGATTATAGTGAGCTTGCAAGAGCATGAAGTAGAATCTCTAAGATTCTAACCAAGTACAAAGTGGGGGAGAGGCCTCCTTTCATAGAGATAAAGGAGGTTCTGCAAAGTACATCATATGTGGGATAATTCTCCTTGACTGAGAATTATTAGAAGATAGAAGAAAATGACAAGGTACACAAATACAACTAGATACAATTAAGTAAATATGAAATGGAGTGCCTCCTACATACAAAATGGAGATGCACTCATACAAATACATAAAGTAATGGAATAGATGAAAACATGTTGTCAACACTAAGTGCTTATACAACCATTTTGTGAGTGGGCACAAGTAAGCTTTGGCACGAAAGATTTGGAATATTGCGACTATAGTATTGAAGGAAATGTACAAGCAAGGAAGGTATTGTTGCACACCTACTTGTAGTGATTGATTTGAAGATATCTTGTGCAGAATACATAATGAGCTAGCAATAGAGAAAGACATTTCCACAAGAAAACAAGAATCGAGCATAAGATCCTCTAGAGTTGGTACATGTTGAGTTGTGCATAAGATGCTCACAAAAGCATCCAGAAGAACTTGTTGATTTATGTTGATCATGAATGACTATTGTAGGGATATGTGGGTGTACTTTCTTCACGATAAGGACCAAGATTTTTGTAAGTTTAAATACCATCTAAGATTTTTTGAGAATGGAACAAGTAAAGTGTGAATAAATTTAGAATAGATGACGGTGGTGAATTCAACACAAAGAAGTCAGAAGACTTTTACAAGCGCAAAGGGATAAAGCATCAATTGATGATGCCTCATACATATCAACAGAGTGGTGTTGTAGAATGCAAGAATCACATTATTATTGAAATGGAAAGATGCATGCTAAAAATCAAATGATTGTCATAGCAATTTTGGAATAAGTTATCAACATTGTAGTCTACATTCTCAAGGAGAGCTATAGAAAGGCTCTAAAAGGAAAAAGACTTTAAAAAGCTTACAATGGTGAGAAAACATCTATCTCATAGTTTATGATTTTTTAACGTATTGATATGCTCATGTATCAAATGTAAGAAAATGAATTTTTGAACAAGAAAGAAGGAATTTTTTTTATTTAGAATACAAAGATGATCAAAAGACTTATAATTTGAAACATATATTTACCAAAATTCTCTTTAATATGTTAAGGGATAATACCTCCATGAGAAATCTTCTTCCCCTATACATAATACTCTTTTGGAGAAAATTTTGCTGAGTGTGCTGGAAATAAGTGAGTTTTTATTGACATGGTCTTCTTGAAATCATCACCATCAATGTTCTTATCACGTTAGTTGTACTACTTTTGACTCACGATTGCAACATGAGTCCTTGTATTATTCATCCAAAGTGCTTTCTTCACAAGTAAATTAAGATGGATAAGTAGATTTGAATGCATGACTAGAGTAAAACTAACCTTGTGGAAGGAAATGTCATAATAAAACCCAAAATGATGTGGGGATCTCTATCTTTCTTGGTCTCAAGGTATTTATGAATAAAAAAGATGTTGAGGAATTAAGGTATGAAAATTTTAGTTTTAATAATTGTTCCATCATTAACCTGTACCAATAAGTATGATCCATATGATTATGCCTATGTATGATCCATATGATGTTATTTGTTTCCCGGCTTTTGTAATGCCATAGTAACCTTTTAATTACTTTGCAAACATAATAACATGTATATCATAATGTCGCACATAAGGCTCTAAAAGGAAAAAGACTTTAAGAAGCTTATAATGGTGAGAAAACATCTATCTCATAGTTTATGATTTTTTAAATATTGATATGCTCATGTATCAAATGTAAGAAAAGGAATTTTTGAACAAGAAACAAGAAATGTCTTTTTTTAGACATAAAGATGATCAAAGGAGTTATAATTTTGAATATGCATTTACAAAACTTCTCTTCAAAAAGGGTTGTGTTAAGGGATAATACCTCCATGAGAAATCTGCTTCCCGTGTACATAATATTCTTCTAGCAAAAATTTTGCTGAGTGTGTTGTAAATAAGGGGGTTGTTATGTTGCACATTGGATGGTTAAACATAGAAACCCCTCTGAAAGCACTTACAAAGGGACGAATCACTATGTGCACAACAAGCATGCTTAATGATAACAAACTTATGGGAACTATCAATGAGATCATGTCTTATCGTGAAATATACTACATGCTTGTATTACAACATACAAACATATTGTTCTGGACTTGGGTCCATAAAAGAACATAACAAAAATTGTATATTATTGCATGGCAGTTATTAAGAGGAATAAGCATCATTTGAGAAGGAGTAATATGGGAGGAGGGATAAGCTACAAAGAAGAAGAAGTGTGACTAGGATGTGTACAATAAGAAGAATGTTAAGTATGTGTAGAAAAATCTGGATGAGGAATGCCAACATCAAGAAAATAAGGTAGAATTAAATGTGAAGTGTTAGTGAGCGAGGGCTGCAGGTGCCAATCGGCCCAAAAGTGGTGTCTAAGGAGCATGTTCTGAGAATGTACACTAGAAGAAAGAGCAAGCATAGGCTCCACCTCGACATTTTCATCAACCACATGAGCAATAGCCAATACCGGAGCTTCCCACTAGATTCAATCTCTCTGATGAGTTTGTATTTCCTAACTTCATTGATAGATTCTTGGAGTCACTTCTTATTAAAGATTCAAAGAGAGTTAGTCAATGCCTAATCTATCATACCAATCTTGCCTACCTGTAGTTGTGCTTGGGGTGCAAAATTAATAGCAACTTAATTTCTAATGTAGCATGCATGATTGACATGTCATCTTGCAAGATGCATGCATTAGAAGGGAACTATGGTGAAGGCCTCCTTGCTATTGGAATCGCTCATGTCAACATGGAAGAGCTTTTCCAAGTATAGGGAGGAATTGTCATAGAGATTGGAGAAGTCCAAGAAGGAGATCGAGTAGAGAATGCAGAAGGTGGATGAATCCAAATATCAGATCGAGCTAGATAATCAAATACTAACTCAAGAGTTTGTTGATGGGCAAAATACAATGTATGATTAGCATGGTCGATGTTACCATACCAGGAAAATAAACTAAGTTTTGATGCAGCGTAGTCTTTGGTTGACAAGACTCTACAAGTCCAAGCCTTGGAGGTGGAGGTTAGCAAGTTGGCAACAAGTTCAAAGTATTCATTAGAACAGCTCCAAGAAGTTACTAAGAAGCATCTAGATTCTAAAGCGAATCACATGGAGTTGAAAGAGACACTGGTGCAAAGGGGCAATGAACTCCATAAATACAAGGAGGAGAATGTATAGCTAACAACACATTCCAAATAGAAACTACAACCAATGCTAAGGCATAGAAAGAAGCTACATAATTATGGTAGAAAGTGACCGATTCAAAGAATAGCCAAAGATATTTGAAGAATAGCCAAAGCAATTGAAGTAACCTAGAACTCTAGGGTTGCAGATGGTGAAACTACAATGGAGCTTGAAGCATTTCGATCCCAAAACAATGAGGCCAAGGAGATAATGCAAGAAATTTAGAATGAAAGCATTGCTAATTAGGAGTGTATCATGCAACTTTCAAATCCGAGTGATGAAATTCTGGGTTGATCCTTGTGGGTTGAACTCCATTGTGTGTGCTAGTGTTAGGATGTTGGATGGAAATTATAATTTATCTTGCACATGTATTTGATTTGGTCTCTTATTCTTTGTAATAACCCATAGTGGCTATTTATTCTAAAGTGTTATTTGTAAATTCACACTACTTGGAGAAAAAAGGTGCCTTTACACTATCTCTATACCTTTTCACAGTATATAAATATTCTTAATTCAAAGAAACAATCAGACTTGCCATTATGTAATCAGGTGAAATCTCTAAACTAATTCCTATCCAACCCGATGTGCAAATAGATGGCATCAGAGCATGACTTCTATATGTAGTGCCATATGATATTTATCAATAATACAATAAAATATCCTTATTGGCATTTACTATCTATTATATACAATAGTGCAATGTGAAGTAGAAGTTTATAGTGAAATGATCTAGTGTTAATTACTCAATCATATTTTCTATGAAAGAATTTGTTATGATGATGGTGAATATATCTTATTATGGAGATATTACGGTGAAGTTTGTAGAGTAAGTGCAGAATGCCAATATCTATATTATCTAAGGAAGAAATTAGGAAGCAAAAATATAACACTTGTTGGAGTAATTCAATGAGACTCCCTAGTTTGGAACCCGTAGCTTTAGTGAAGTTTGTCAGAACAAACTGATGCTAACATCAGTCTACTAGTTGAAGTTTCATTCAAGTTGGCCTTCATGTCCATTTACCCCATTTGATCCATAAGGACTTGGTAGCGATAGCTACACTTACCCATGAATCAATGATTTCTTTGGTGGTGATATCATTGTAAGTGATGGGAATACAAGTGTGCCACTCATCACCCTTACTATACTCACCAACCTTATCCAATGGTATTTGAGTGATTTGAGTGTCCATCTTAACTTATTTGGGATCCATACTTGCTTGCCTAGCAATGTCATCCCAATACTGAGGTTTGAGTTTAATTAGTTCTTCCACCATGAGTGTACATTTCACTTTTGATTTTTTGAGGTCTTCTAGAGATCCTAGGGAAATCTTTTGGGTATTCTTCTTTGAACAAAGAAGTTTAATATTATTGCATTCAAAAATGTCCTCATGTCTTCCTATATACGTGGTTAGGGTATCAAGACTATCATTTTCACACTCAAAAATTTCCTCATTAATGAGTCTAATGCTTTGGACATCCAGGTTAGTCATAGTGTGTTGTCCTAGCTTCTATTTCTATGAAAGGAGGTTTGAAAAACTATCACTGATTCCACTTTTTAGCATTAACTTCCTCTCATAAGTGATCTTTCCATGGCTCATCAATATCCGGGATGGTGTCAAAATCTATAACAATCTCTAGAAAAGTATTCTTATCTTTTGGCTCTATGTGATGGCTAGTATCATTGCCTCGAACACTTGGTCTCATGGAATCCGAGTTCTCTTTAGAGGACATGACTCTAGTATTTTGTTTATCATCTTTCATTCTCTAGTTTCTAAGGATAACTCTTGAGTACACACCTCAAGAGGAGGAATTGAGTCCTTAATGACTTGATGTGTGTTTCTAGGTTTATAATGTAGGCGACAGGTATACACTCACAATTTATATGGTATATGGCATGATGATACAGGGATGTGATGATAGTTGAAAGGCTAGGTCAATTGATGGAAAAAGAATCAAGCATACTAGTGTTTGGAAGAGGACTTGGTAGCTTCTCCAAAAACTCTCAAGCCACCTCAGTCATGCTTCTACTCATGTGTGGGCATTCTCATTCTAATTCAAATCTTGGACAACATTTATCATGGGTTTCAATTAATGTTCCACTCAATGTCCTAACTTGATAAGATTTTAAGAGAATTTTCACATCCTCAAACATTGGCGTGGCCAATATTGAGCCTCCAAATTGTTTTTCCTCCTATAAGTTTGCTTTCTCTTATTCTTCTGCATTCAATTCTAGTTCTCAATTGTGAACTTGAGAATTTGATTATCAAAGAGAGTTATTCATTTCATCTAGCTTCTTTCTAAGGGAACTAACTCTTCATGCTTTCTTTTCTTTCCACATGGGTTTTCATCTTTTTTTTGTTATCAGCTAAACTTATATCTTGTACTTAAACTTATTTTCGCTTCTTTGACTTGAACCCACATTGCTTATGCACTTGAATCATTTCCCAAGTTGAGACATTTGATTTTGATTGTCCTTTATTAGGATTGGGATCTCCAATATTCTCTTCCTAGGGTTTACCATCTACCCTAATAACCACTTGAATGGGCTTGTCTTGGTCACTATCACTTCGCAAAGGGATTTATGTAACCACATTCAAAGGAATTACCTTGATGGTAATTGGATTCTTTGGACATTCCTTAATCACATGGTCCACATTGTATCATCATCAGAATCCAAAGAATAGTTTGGGGTACCAACATGCACTTATACATGAATTATAGGGAAATTCCATATGAAGTAATCTCCATTTCACTTATAGCATGTTTCCTTAGGAATCAGTGGTCTATGTGAAGGACCCATTTGATGCATGGTTGGTGGTGCCGAATTAGAAAACCATAGTCCCGTTGTTTTAAGATCATTGTATTCATAAGTATCTTGGCCCTAGTCCCATTGAGAATTTTGTCTTGTATGATAATCTAGTTGCTTCCCATTGAAATTATCAGAATGATAGTCACATATAACATCATTGCTACGCTTGATTGTTGATGATTCGATTGGCATTAAAGCTCTTTCACAATTTCCTTCCACTATGTACTTAAGCATAATTGCTTGGTCTCATTGAGGAGGTTTTTGTCTGCTTGTGCTAGGTTTGGCCGATATTAATTGTAATGTGGTCCTTGAGCATAATGATGGTTCCTTTGTTCATTAAAGAAATCCCTATTATGATATGTTCTTTGCACTTGTGCATTGTACTGTTGATTTCTAATCATGTATAGATGAAATTGAGGATGAGTACATTGGAATTGTTGTTTATTTGATACATTTGAGGCCTTTGATTTGATTGAGGATCATGTGGCCTTTGATTTGATTGAGGATCATGTGGCCTTTGATTTGATTGAGGATCATGTATAGCTTCACTATTGTTATAACAATCTATATTGGTATGATTCATCATTTTCTGCTCTATATCATGTCACTGAGAATTATCACGTTGTTGTTAAGAAGGTTGATACCCTTGGTTTTGTCTAAGATAAAAACTAGTACAATGATCATTTATACCACATACAAAGATTCAATATATTTTCCAGTGTCTTTCCTAGGTCATCCAAAGAAGACTCTGGGTGAACTACTAGCATAACCACTTTGCTTTGGAGACTCTTATGGTAGTCATCTTCCAAATTAATTCATTCATTTATGCATTTTTCCAACATTAGATGGTAATCTTATGAACATTGGCCTTCTCATCTCACTACTAGTTAGGGCATCAATGAATAGAGACATCATCTTCTCCTCGGAAGGTAATTCACAAGGGTGGACACCTTGATATGTGCAGTTAATTACACTATGTCCAAAACCTATTATTTGAAGTTGTGGATTAGAGAGGAGGTGTCATGTTTGACTGCGTGCTTAGAAAATTCTTTGATAAACTCTTCAAGTATTCTATATAAGTTTAGAAATGTCTCAATTCAAAGGAGTTGGAGCCATGCAAGAGTAGATCTCTTGAGGGTTAACCCAAAGGCTTCATGTTGAATCACAAAAACATCAACCTACTCTACACAAAGAATCAGTTTGAACTTTGCGACATGATCATGGGGATCCCTATGAGCCTCGTATAAGCCTTGCATGTAACTGGCTAATTGAGTAGGCCTTAATCATTTGCCTAAATCAGGTCTTTTGATTTGCATTTGTGGCTTTGGATGGTTTATCTTTGCATATTATACCTTCCAATACCTAGATTGTGTGGATTAGCTGCATTGTTTTGTGCTTGCGTGAATCTCCAATCTCCATTCTCTTGAGTTGCTCTTGCTTCACAATTGGGAAACCAAGGAGTTCAACTCTCATTTCGTTTATATAAGTACATATCTTGGATATCCAGATATGTGAGCCAAAGCCCTCATTTCATTGGATCCTCATAAATGGCCATATTCAAAACTTTGGAAGATCTTAGTTCACAAATACTAAGGAAAGATGTGCCTGATCACCTATTGGAGGAAGGTTCCAAAATCATTCCTTTTTTTCAATCAAGTAGTAGGCTTTTGTGGTACTTGGAGCCAGTAGAAACTTTGTTAAGAACAATGTTCTTGCCATATAAATTTGTTCTTGTTCATCCACTCCTAATGACTCTGGATGGATTCTTGTGAAACCACTAGGATCACCACCAAAATTTGCAAACTAGTCATTAGGGACATTCCCATAGATATCCAAATTTTTTAGATGTTCCTAAAAGATGTAAAGTAATTCTTTCTTATCCACATAGGCATTTTCCTCTTTCTTTATGGTAGGATGGTGACTCAAAGCCACTTTGGCATATATGTTCTTGATCTCATGAGGGTGTACCTCCATGCATCTTTAAACAAATGTGCATCATGCACATTGTCTTTCTCATAGGTGATAGATATACCATACTCTCTCTCAATTTTGGATAGGAAACTCAAATCCTTTTGAAATTCATCCATATTAACTGAGAACGACATGTCCTCAGAATCACTTTCAAACTCACTCAAAGTATCAAAGATCAACCATGGAATTAGTTTATATAATCGTACTCTCTCCTTCCTTGATGCTTTGCTACCAATTACACTCTTACCTTATACTTCACATTTTTCCCTTCATGCACTAGTCATTCATTTTCTTCCTAGTATAATTCTTGATCTCAAAATCATAAATGCGACAATTTTGTAGCACACACTTGTGACCGATTCACATGCATCAAATTTTCACCTAATCAGCCAATAACACACATATCCATACAAACAATCCTTCTTCTCCATGCTTGAAAGAGAAAGAATTCCACAAAGATAGCTAAAACTTGTACCACATTTATATCTTAAGTGTTTTCTTGATAGAAGCATTTTTTCTCCAAGAAATTTCCTAGTGTAAACTCAATATTAGTTCAGCATCCTCTTAATTCTTAATATGCAATGCAAACAAGTTATGCACACACATGTACAAGTGCCTAGTGTTGTTCAAATTGATTAGAGTACTTTTGGGAATAAGACTTATTACTTTGATTCCATTGATGGTCTTCCCTATAGAATGATTTTAGTCTTGTCACATGAGGATTTGGTCCACTATAGCACTATTGCAAGAAAAGGCTTCCTTAGAAATCAAGTGTTCTAAGTGACAATATTTGAGACTTCCCTGATACTATGAGAAAGCACCAAAGCTTGTTAGGTGTTTCCCAAGAAATATGTACTTCATAGTGCAATTTTTACCAACTTTGCAATGGGAAATTGCTCTGAAGGGTAGTCGGATTTCGAATATAGAGATTCGTTAGGGAAATTTCTTACACTCTCTTAATGGTTCAATGTCCTAGATTATATAGTATCTATTTATGGTATCAAACTAGATTAGAAATACGTTGTACAAAGGATTAGATCCTAGGACAAAAACCATAACTTGGGCAATGAAGTTTTGAAAATTCTCATTCCTCACTTCTGCAAGGGTATTATGGCTATGTTCAACTCATATGTATGCTTGAGGTTACTGGTCATAGATTCAAAACAAAAACTCTAATTTTTGTAATAAATGATTGGTTTAGAACAAGGAAATCTTGCTTTGCACCTTGGATTTTTGGACACTTTTGACCTTGATTATGCTGAAAATACAATGTTAAGAATTGTTCAAAGTATGTTTTGGTGAGATTTCAGATACATGTGCAAAATATGATTTCTCTGGCTAAAGGCTAGCTCAAGGAAATCATGGAATGCAAGTATATGAATTTTTCCACTTTTGCCTCCTCAAAAGCCTTCTTGCTAGCCTTATGGAGATCTAGGCTCACTAATTTCTACAAAATATCCAAGATCTAAACCCAAAATGCAAATCATGACTTCCCTGCTAGGGCAATCATGGAATGCAAATGAGTAAATTTTTGAGATTTTTTCACTCTTGTGATATTGTGAAATGTTTCTAGATGATGTTCACTTCTAGTTTTTTTCTTTAGACTACCAAAAGGATGGAAATTGCAATTCACGACTTCCTTGTTTTAGGGCAATCATGAGTTGTAGATTAAAAAATTCCTTGACTTTTTAGGCTCCTATCATCTTAGTTTAGTGTTTAGAACTTCTAGCTAAGTCTTTGTTGCAGAGCTAAAGAGCGCACAAAGCAGAGAAAAAAGACGGGCCCCAAAATTTTTCCGATTTGGACACACAACTTCTGTATCATAACCATTCTTGTATATATTTTTTCCGTTGTAAATGCACTAGAGGAGTCCTCTAGATGCATCCCCACAAAAGATTAGTGATATACCCATGTACAATAGTAAGAAATTAGTCTTTTAGAGAATAAAGTGCCGGTCTCTTGTGTGAAAGGACCAAATTTAGGGCACTAGTATATAAGTCAAAAGTGACTCATTGTAAAGGACTTCTTGTCATTGTGAAGAAGGGCACTTCTGAATTTTCGAGTTTGCCTCTTCCTTGCTGATTTTGATCTTCATTTTGCTCATGTATGTGTGTGTGATGCTTGAAATGCAGGTGTAGGACTGTTGTCTACCCCTTCCCCATTGTTTTGAGTGGCTGTAGTGCGTGCGTAAGCTAGGAGAAGCAAAAACGCGGGTGTTAGTAGTTCCCGTAATTCACTGTTTCTGCCATAACTTGCAGCAGAGTAGTCAGAATTGAGTGAAACCACCACCGTTGAATTCGTCTCGTCGAGAGCTTCGAAACGAGTACCCTATTGTCTATGTTCGGAGTTCTGGGCTGGGAGAAAACCTCAAAAAACCAAAACTGCTGAAAAGAGGCTTGCGGCAACACTTCCAGTTTTTCAGTAGGTGTGGGTAGCATTAGTCTTTTCTCATGCTTGGATAGCTAACTCACTTCATTTTCTATCACGTGTGCACATGTCTTCATACACTTGGTAAGTCACTCCTTAGGATTGATAATTAAATGTGTGAAAAGAACTCCACTATATGCACTTGTATGGCAATCGAGGTATAGTCTCATTGGTACAAGTCCTTGAGTCATTGCGGCTCAAGTACACACGTTTTTGGCGCCGTTGCCGGGGAGGCACTCCATCAAGGTGCCTTCGTGATAGTTAGAGAGCAAGTGTGATCGAATCGTACTTGTAGAGGTGAATTTGTCCATTGACGAGTAGTATTCCTTTTCAGCACTTGTCACTTCTCATCCTTGAGGTGTGTGTGATAAGTTTTAGGTTTAAGTGTAGGAGGAGGGAAGAGAAGGAGGAGTTAGGGTTAGGTTAGAAGGAGAGGAAGAGTGAGGAAAAGAGGAGTAGGAGTAGGCCAAAATTCTCGGAAAATCATCAAAAATCCCAAAAAAGTTTTAAGTTCAGTCAAAAAAGTATAAAAACCAAAAAATTTGGCTCATTTGACACTTCACAGTGTTCTGGTATCGTTTGCGAGCAGCGACCAGTATCGTGGACTTGGTATCGTGGCATTCAGGCAATAAGAGCTAGGTTTTGAGCTCACATTGCAATCAAGACAATACCAAGGTAAACATTCTCTCAATTCACCTGCCAAAAACACTTTAAAATTGATCAAACAAGTGATTAAAAATCTGCGCAGTATCGTGGGGGGAAAAACTGATTTCTCTGTTATCTTTTTGGGTGGTACAGAGGTCTAGGAAGGAAGAGGAGAGTGAGGAGAACAAGGGGGTAAAAACATTTTGGGAAAATCTTGCTTTTAGGCTTGAGTATCGCGATCGGTTGAGTTTTGGTATCGCGATACCAAAATTCCCTTGTATCGCGACACTCGCCATCAGTGTTGTATCGCTTGATACCTGCTTTGGTATCGCGACACCATTCTGGTATCGCGACACTGAGTCGGTATCGCGACCGCACTCGATCTCTGGTATCGTATCGTCCGATACTAATGCTTGGTATCGCGACACCATTGTGGTGTCGTATCGCCTAAGTTTCTAGTATCGCGACCTCACTTTACCGAGTGGTATCGTATCGTTTGATATGGTGGTATCGCGACACTACCCTGGTATCGCGACACTACTTTAGTATCGCGATCGTGCCCCCACAAGTGTCGTATCGTCAGGTGCTTATCTTGGTGTCGCGACACCGTAGTGGTATCGTATCGCCAAGAGTAGTATCGCGATCGCTCTTCCTGCGGTGGTATCGTAACGTCTCCTGTCCAGGATCGTATCGCGACACCACATTGAGATCGTATCGCCCCTAATCTCCAGTATCGTAACGTCTACTTTGCCGGTATCGTATCGTGGTGTCCCCAGTGGAGTATCGCGACACTATATCTGGTATCGTATCGTCTGGCACTAAAGCCTGGTATCGCGATACCAGACTGATATCGTATCGTCTGGGTGTCTGGTATCGTATCGTTTGGAGCTCTGGTATCGTATCGCCGAGAGCAGTATCGCCAAGTGTGGTATCGCCCAGAATTGAACCCTTCTTTTGGCAAACAAACTGAATCATTGGTAGAGCTGTCCCAAGTAAATCTAAGCAGCATAAAGAGAGGCCTCAGAGAGTGAATGAACTTGAGGTCAGGAAGAGTTCTAGGTAGTAGAAGGAGTGTCATATCTTCAGTAGGAAGTACAGCCCAGGCTAGTCATCACTCAGTCTACTTAGAAACTTCCAGTGACTCGGAGGAGGAGATACTTATGGCTTCAGAAGACATGCAAGGACCTACACCAACAGGAAACTTCATGACTACTGTTGAAGGAGACTACCGTACCTCCTTACAATATGTGTCCACTAATGCCCAGGAGATTCCAATCTACCTGGATGGCTTAAACAGGTCTGTCGCCAGGATGGCAACTGCCCAAAATGTCGCCATCATACCACGACCAGCTGTCAAATACAAGGGAGGTGCTTACATTGACAAAATGGGTCACATTTACATAGTAACTGAATTTCCTGAGAGGATCAACGAAAGAGGAGAGTTGATGGATCCCGACAACTCTGAAGAGTTAGTGTCCACCCCCAGAGGCAGGTCACAAGTATCACGGGTCTTGAGAGGAGACTTGATACCTCAAGACGACTACTTATTGGAAGTCTACATGATTCACGGAGCAGACTTATTGCTTCAAACTGACGTACCTGTTCAAGGAATAGGAGAGAGTCCCATGACATTCTATGAGTTGAAAGACCCTGATGACGAAACTAGACTCTCTTACCTAGATAAGAATCAAAGAAGATATTGGCCTGTAGGTGTCCTAGACAGGGCTCGGTTGAGATATATGGGTGCGCCCGTATTTCCTCGGAGGGAGCAGGCAACTACCTCGCAGAATCCTTTTGGAAATCAACAAGAGACGGAACATACCACATCAGGACAGACCAGTCAAAGAAGTGTGCCCAACCGTACTCATGTACAGTTTGCAACTCCAGGAGTGCACACACACAATCAGACCCACACGGGGATGGGGAACCATTTCCGACCACCGATCAGACCACGACCACCTGTGGGAGGGCAGCCAGGAATGCCTCCATTACGACCAGCTGCCCCAGTCTTCCCTGTAATGCCCAGACCGCCTGAACCAATGAGGAGATTGAGACCAATCCAAGTGGCTAAGTGTATGAGAAACCACTATGATGGATTAGGGGAGCCATACGATCATATTGCCGAATTTAAACAAGTTCTAAGAGCAGAACAAGTAGAGGACTTCTTTGTGCAGTATGAGTCTTTTGGACTCACCCTCACAGGAACAGCTCTAACTTGGTTCCAACCTCTAGATCCCAATCAATTTGGAAACATGGAACAATTCTTGCAAGAATTCATTGGAGAATTCACAAAGAGAGGGATTAAACACAATTCCGCATCTTTGATCCATAGCTTTAAACAAAACCCTAAGGAATCTGTGAAGACTGCTGCCCGAAGATTCAATCAATATGTGGATAGATGCCCAATGGCTGAGAGACCGACTCAACAAAAGATGATTTCATTGTTTTTAGATGGACTCTCTAACGGGACCCTCAGAACCCTAGTGTATGTAAAGAGGCTGCAAACATTGAGTGAGTGTCTTCAAGAGTGCATCGACTTGGAAGATAACCTCGCTGAGGACCTCAAAGGTACTACCGACCTCACAAAATCAGAAGACTCAAGAAGCACGGTTATGTCTAATTCTAGTAATGTGGAAGAACTAGCGGAACTATTAGCAAAGAAACTAGGAGTCCAAGGACAAAGAGCTTACCAATATCCCGCTCAAAGAGTGCCTATGTTGAGGAGGTGTAACTTATGTGGTGGAGAACATCCCACACACTTGTGTGCCAGAGGAGGAGCTGGTGCACAACCGATGTATCCACACAACAGACAGCAACAACAGGGGACTTCTTCATATTGCCACATCGAGCAAAAATATACCAATCACACGGCCGAGAACTGTCCCTTTAATAGGCAAGCACGACCTGTCCACCCACCCCAATACCGACCTTATGGATACCCACCTAGAGAGCTTGGTAGGGAGATGCCTAGATACAACCCGTATCCGGTAGGAGCACCGAGACAATACGAGCAAGCACCGTATCCACCACCACAACCAGTATTGGGACCCCAACTGTCACAACCTCAACAAGTTGTACCTGTGAAGTATACTCAACCAGAAGAAAACTTGGAAAGAGCCATAATACCAGCTTCAATAGCAACCAATGTAGAATCAACCAACCAAGGGTATGAACCTCCGCCAGGAGAGGACTATCCATATGAAGCCAACATGATGGAATATGAACCAGCATATGACGTGGCCTATTATGGATATGAAGGATTTGATCAGACTTATGGAGCGGAAACTGCAACTTTAATGTACACAATGCCCAAAGCACAACAACCATTGAGACCGCCCATGAGACCACCAGTGCAGAGGGGACCATGTTATAGATGCGGAGGGGATCACTTCATTCGGGAGTGTCCGCGACCTTACAACCCTCCACCACCCAGGATTTGGGAAGGATATTGTAGTGATTGTGGGAAAGAACATCTTTTTAGAGATTGCCCTAAGAACCCTACGAAAACTCAAGGCACCGCGCCAATCAACGTAATTGAGGTCTTAGAAGAATCTGGAAGTGATAAGGAATATACTGTACCACTAAAAGCTATTACTAGAGCTCAAGCGAAACAACAAAAGGAAAAACAACCGGAAGAAAAACTAGAGAACAATAAAACAGGAGACGCTAACATTCAGATAGTCGAGGACTCAGAGAACTCATGTGAGAATACCCAAAACACCAAAGTACAAAAATGGAAAGAAAGACGAGAAAAGCTCAAAGAGAAATGGGCAAGACACAAGAGCCAAGACAACAAAAAACAAGCGAAGAATTCTAGAAAACATAACGAACAACAAACGCATAAGGAGACCCCTGAAACACCACCAATTAGCTCAGAGGAAAAGAAGCCAGGCTCAATTCTAGCTGACCCAAAACCAGAAGAATTGGACATGTGGTTAAAAGCATACCAAGCTAGAATCACAATGGGACCAAACCTAGAGCAACATGAAAGACTCTACCCTCAAGGGGAATTAGAGAAAGAAAGACTGACGATATGCAAAAAACTCATAGAAGTAGCACAGGCGACTCTAGAAAAGACCGTCCCAATTTTGCCTGAAACGAGGATCGCACAGGAACTATATGAAGAGTGCATCCAACCTAAGGATAAGGAACCGAGTCGGGAAGATGATCAAAATGAACGAATGAAATCTCAAGAAGAACAGGTATCCATAATACCCGACCTAGAGGAAGATTGGTCCAAAGACTTGTGGAAAAGAATTAGAGAAGAGCAATGGAAAAAGGATGGAATCAGTCCACCTCCTATTGAGGAAATAGTTGGAGAAGATATTCACCATGATCACAACCTGGAGGAAGCATATGAGGAAGTGTCAAGGTTTGATAAAGGAAGAGAGGAAACCATGAGCATTTCAACGCTGCCTAACTACATGGGAGAACATGAAAGAGAGTCTATAATAATACGAGCACCCACAGTGCATGGGAAAGAAAAAGGAAATTCAGAAGAGAGTTCACACAATCTAACAGAACTTAAGAAAACAAAGGTGCAATGCAAATTGACGGTGGAAGAGTTGCTTCAACTTAGACCACATCTATGGAGACAGCTAGCAAATCAAATAGAGCCTCCAGCAAAGACAGGAGAAATGAAAGGAAAGGAAAAAGAAAACCACTCCACAATACAAGTTCCAGTGGACAAAGTAGGAGAATTTAGTGAAGGAGACGAAGGTAATACGTGCTTACCTGTCACCTACAATGGGTACATAACTAAGGCCATCCTAGACACGGGAGCGGGAGTAGGGATCGCCACCAAGGAAATATGGGAAAAGTGGGGAAAACCAGCCTTACGGCCCACTCGAATGAAACTCCAATTAGCAGACGGTCATGTGGAGAAACCCTTAGGAATATTGGAAGGAATCAGACTGACCACGTGCGGAGTGGAGTTTGAACACACATTGGCCATATGTAAGTTCGAAAAAGCAAACAATTATGAAATGATATTAGGGCGACCATTCATGCGACAGATGCGAGTAGTACAAGATTGGGGAAAAGATTCATTATATCTCCAACATCAAGGAAACAATACCAAGATAAACCTGCACACATTCGCTTATCGGGATGTCCCTCCATTACAATGGAACCCAGTCCACAAAGACGAAGATGACCTATCCATTCACAGTGCTGGATCAAGTGACCAATCTTGGATGCACGAGGATACCCAGTTGTGGATGTGCAAAGAAGCCAAGAAGGAGGAGTGCAAAAAACAAATGTGGCCAATAGGGCACCCTAATTATCGATCAATAGAAGACCCCGACTATATGCCTCAAATTTTTTCAGATGAACTCTTCGAGCCACATGGCTGGATGGAAATCCTAGCCACATTAGACGTTTGTGTGAATGAGGAAGTCTTGACGATGAACGACTGTATAGACGAGGAAGGATATGATGTGAACCTCTACATGGTTGTCCTCCAAGAAGTAGAAGCAGGGGAAATTGTAGAGGAAGAGGGGAAAGAAGAATACGAAAGCATAGAAATGGAACCAGAGTTTGACTCTGAAGAACAATATTTAGAAACCATGCAGGAAGAATCAAAAGAAAGACCAACAAAAGTCTTAGCAATCGAAACCATCCATAGAGAGGACACGAGTAAAGTGGAACCTGAACCAGATCACTTCGAAGTTCCAGAACATTTTAAAAGATACGAAGTAGAGGAAAGAAAAGTAGCCATTCAAATGCCTAAACGAGAGGCCCGGGATGGAGAAGCCTATGATAACAAGGAACAAACCAAAAAGGTTGTCGTAACTATGGAAGACGGAGAAGAGAGGTGCACGTATATTGGAAAAGATGTATCGGAAGAAGAAGAAGAGGATCTCATACACCTCATCCGAGAATATCGAGCTTGGACGTACAAAGACCTTAAGGGTGTAGAACCTAGCATATGCGCTCATCGAATTCCTATGACAACAGATGCAAAACCTTCCAAACAACGCCCTTACACGTATAATGAAGTTTATGCAGCGAAAATAAAGGAAGAAATTGACAAACTACTAGCGGCAGGGTTCATATACAAGATAGAACACACAGAATGGGTATCGCCACTAGTAGTAGTGCCCAAAAAAAACGGAAAGCTAAGGGTGTGTATCAACTTAAAAAAAGTAAATGCAGCAACTATACGCGACAGTTTCCCTTTACCCATCACAGACCATCTTTTGGAAAGAGTTGCCGGCAAGGAGGTCTATAGCTTCTTGGATGGATTCTCTGGTTATAACCAAGTAGCTATTGCAACTGAGGACCAGCATAAAACCGCATTCGCGACTGAATGGGGAATCTATGCATTTAGAGTGATGCCTTTCGGGCTCACAAATGCGCCAGCCACCTTCCAACGACTGATGTGTCATGTTTTCAAAGAATTTCTGAGAAAAAGCATGGAAGTATACGTAGATGATCTGTGCACATACTCAAATCGACCAGACCACATACCGGAACTGCGGAAAATCTTCAACAAATGTAGGCAGTATAGAGTCTGCTTAAACCCAGAAAAATGTGTCTTCATGGTAAGACAAGGAAAAATACTAGGACACATAGTCTCAAGAAATGGGATATCTACAGATGAGGATAAGATTAAAGTCATATTGGACTTACCAAGACCCAAGAATGCGAAAGAAGTACAAGCCTTTATGGGACATTGTGGATATTACCGTAGGTTTATTCACATGTATGCCATAATAGCTAAGCCCTTATACGGTCTATTGACTCAGTTCATTTGGACAGACGAGTGTGAGAAGGCATTCAACGAGCTTAAAAAGAGGCTGAGTACAGCCCCAATTCTAAAATCACCCAACTGGAACAAGCCTTTTCATATTCATGTTGATGCTTCGAACTATGCAATTGGATGTATCCTTGCTCAACCGGCCGATGAAGGAAAGCTTGATCATCCAATCGCTTACGCGAGTAGACAATTAAACCAAGCAGAGAGAAATTACACGACTACTGAAAGAGAGGGCTTAGGAATGGTCTACGCAGTGAAGAAGTTTCGACATTACCTCTTAGCCAACAAGTTCAAATTCTTCATAGACCATCAAGCCTTGTTGTACCTAGTCAATAAGCCTTGCAACACAGGGAGATTGGTACGATGGTTCTTATTACTAATGGAGTTTGACTTTGAGGTAGTAGTCAAAAAAGGAAACACACATGTGAGAGCAGACCACCTTTCTAGGTTAAAACACGGAGAGCCACCTAGCGGAGTGCCTGATGATTTACCAGATGCTTATCTGTTTAATCTAGAAGTATGTCCGAAATGGGCAGAAAAATTGACCCCTATACTTACGCATGGCCCTCAACATCCAATTAACAGAAATAGCAAAAAAGAAATTCTTCAAACAAGGAATTTACACATTATTGCTGGAAGCGTATATTATAAGGAACCTAACGGAGTGTTATTGAGATGTGTCGAGGAGGATGAACAAAAACAACTGATTAACCAGGCACACATAAACAAGTGGAAAACCCATCAAGGAATGCAGGGAACAATACGAGAATTAAAGAGGTTAGGCGTATATTGGCCTGATATGTCCAAGGACGTTCACGAGCATGTAAGTAATTGTGTGGAATGCAAAGAAATTAGCTCAGAGGATCACGTGTCCTTACCCTTTTCTACCATAGCGCCTAATTGGAGTAAATCATTAGTGCAATTCCTCAAAACCAAAGAGCACGAAATAGGAGCTAGCCTAGCAAGAAAGCGATCCCTAGAAGAAATGAGCAAGGATTATGTGATAATGGGGAAACAACTGTTTAGACGAGGGAGAGACAATCAACTCAGATTGTGCATGCATGAAGGAGAATACCTTCCCATATTAGAAATGGCACACGCAGGAGCTGCGGGAGGACATTTTTCAGCAGATAGAACGGTCAAGATGATTCTCTTTGCAGGCTTGTGGTGGCCAACTCTACATATGGACGCGGAGACATATGTGAGAAGCTGCGAAACGTGCCAGAGAGCAAAATATCCCATTAGAAGAGATGACATGCCTTTAAGACCCATGGTTTGTGCGAGAGCATTCACCAAGTGGGGAATTGACTTCATAGGACCTATCAACCCACCTGCAAAAGGATCACATGCGGAATACATCATAGTAGCCACCGACTACTTGACAAAGTGGGTAGAAGCAAAAGCCACTCGAAAAAATGATGCTCAAACCACAGCAAAATTTCTCTTTGAGTACATTTTCACACGATTTGGACTGCCGATCGAGATAGTGAGTGATCGAGGCACCCATTTCCTAAACGAAGTCATTGAATCGCTAATGAATGAATTTCTAGTGATCCACAAAAAATCAGCCCCATACCATCCTCAAGCTAACGGACAGGCTGAAAGTTCCAACAAAGTACTATGTACTGTTTTGACAAAGATCGTCAATAATGGAAGGTCAGATTGGGACAAACAATTGCATCACGCAATTTGGGCCTTCCGAGTGGCATATAAAACGGCCATTGGAACTACACCTTTCAACCTAGTGTACGGGCAGAATGCAATTTTGCCAATTGACTTCTTAGTGCCTACATTAAAAGTAGCCCAGCAATATGAGTGGAACGGTCATGAATTGTCTCAGCAGTTAGATCAAATTGAAAAGCTGCATGAGACTAGATTGCAAGCGGTAGCAGACATCTATGCCGCTAAACGGAGACAAAAGGCATACTATGACTCACATATTAAAGATAAGGGACTAAAAGAAGGCGACTTAGTCCTAGTATACACCCTAAAACAGCACGCAAAGAAGCTCCAAAAACGCGGATATGGTCCCCTGATCATAAATCGAATCTCCACTAGTGGTGCAGTCAATCTCGCCACACTAGACGGAGACATTCTTCCCAATTACATCAGTGGATGCCGAGTGAAACGATTCATGGAGCCTCTGACCGATGAAATGCTAGCTAGACTGTTGGGAGCTCAAAATAGGAAGATGGAAGAAGAACGAATTCGAGAGGAAGCCCGACAAGAAGCACTAGAACGCATTAGAAAACGCAAGGAGTGGATCAGGCAAAGAGATGAACGCTATATCCACGGCGAAGAGCCCATCCCTATGGCAAACTACCAGGTCAAAAAGGGTGACGCCACGGGTATATGTAAAACACAACCTTACCTAAACCTAGGGATTGGTCAGATGGAGTATAAATTGATAGACGCATTGATAGACTCAGGAGCAGGCCTTAGTTGCATGCGAAGGAGGATAGCGAACGAATTGCAATTGGAATTGAATCCCACGAAAGCCAAACTAATAGGAATTGGAGGTCACACCCTAGACTGTATTGGAACAACTAATGTGTCCCTCCACATAGGAAATTCCTCCATGGAACAAAGAGTCCTAGTATGTGAGGATAACGATTTAATGGAAGACTTCATTCTAGGACAAGACTGGATCATTGAAACAGAAGCATGTATCCATCTGGCTCAAGGATACATTTCAGCCACGATAGGGCATAAGGAGGTTTTCAGCTTGCTTGAAGAGAAACCATGTAACCAAGCCATGTCAATACAAAGATCAGAGGAAGTTCAAGAAGTGACGAAAAATAGTAACGACTGTATTCAACCCTCAAAAAGCAAATGCATAGAAACTGAAACTTTAATCATTCCGACAACCCCTGTAGCGTCGAAGCTACCCGATGTGAATGAAGATCAGCCAACGATTGAGGAGACGCTCTCTCCCAAACAGGCTCAAGGCCTCCAAAGATCGAACTATTGGAAACCAACAAGCAGATACTCAAACAGACCACCATCCAAATATGTGTGGGTACGGAAGGATCAGGTACAGAGTCAAAAAATGTCTAAAAGCGCTTTGAAGAAGGAAACGGACATCACCAAATCAGCTACAAAGAACTACAAACGAAAAGAACCAATACAAGTATGGATTCCCAAGCCCTTGCTTGAAGCTCAAGGATCTCGACATCAGATATGGATTCCCAAAAAGGTCATACAAGCAGCTAAACAGAATGTGAAGACCAAAGAGGAAATGTCACAGCAGACGAGGCAAGTGCCACCACCACCAAAGAATCATCAGAAAAGATCACAAAGCAATGTCAAAATCCATCGGACTGTGGATAAGGCAAATGGAACACCAACAACTACACGAATCGAGGGAACCCGACAACCTTTCTCAGTATTCTCAAAATGGGTGTGGAAACCAAAGCAACCACAAGGAGCAATTGATCGAGGAGAAAAAGCACCCAATTGCACTCATGTTGTGGCTGATGCACACAAAGTATGCATGATAGGGCCACATTACAAGGCCAAGCATTCGGCACAGGATGTACATTATCAAGTTAGTGGTGCACGATCTCCAAGTGAGACTAGATCTTAACTGTAAACCGATAGGAATGGACACACTATGTACATACACTACGCTTCGGCTTTGGACTGACTTTTATGTTTTCCTTTCAGCAAAAAAATATATAAAATTACATGAAAAATTCAGGTATTACCCTTCTCACACCCACGGGAAAGGGACGGCACCATACACTCGGAGCAATATCAAATTATTAATCAACACATGGTGGAGGATTTCTGGACAAAATATGGATACTAATTCATGCTCTATATTAAGTGCAGATGGCTTCTGAAGACTCTGAAGCTACAATCCAAGAGGAGGTCCAAGAATTTCCTCCCCAATGTCTTACGAAGGCTAAAGGCCACTGGTTCAGAGATGAGCAGCCAGTGGAAGAGTATCTTTTCTTGGCCAACATAAAGATCATGGACACGGATCACCACTTTCCGATCATGTCCCAGGACTTCAAGATTTTACATGGCATGCCATCTACAATCGATATCCTGAAGAAAGCAGGCATTCACAGGTATTTTGAGCTACCCATCTACAAGCCGGACTTCCAACGATGTACACAGGTCATGAACACTTTAAGACCAGCACTACATGATCCATTGGTGCCAGAAGCCAATGTGATGGATAAGAATGGCGAATGGGTAGTCATTCAGTTCTCCCACGACTTAATCAAAGAAGCTTTTGAATGGGAGAAAGATGGTGTCAACACGGCCAAAGAAGAAATTCGGGGAGCAAATACTAGAACCTTTGTCGACATTAATAGAGTGGATATTGAAGAGGAGGTCAGGTTGATTCATCAACATTTTTGTTTTCCGAGCATGAACAGATACACGGCCCCTCAAAAAATTATTGTCCAATTGTTGTCTCATGCCATAAAACAGATCGGCAATCAGGTAAATCTCACACCATACGTGCAGGAAAGATTGTTCGAGGCCAAGAAGAAATGGGAGAATAAAAAATTCCTTAATGGAGCCACTGCCCTCACAATCATGATTTACCATGCATTGGGCATGCGAGAGTACTTGAGGGAGATGCCATCTTCAATGGAGCTGGCTCAATATGTCAAGAGTGCTACAGTACCAAAACAAAAGAAAGGGAGTAAACAAGCAGAAGAAACAGAAACAAGTTCGCAACCGCGGATGAGAGGAACCATGAGAGGTACAAAGCGGCCTAGAGAAGTTCTGCAGAAAGAAGAAGAAGCACCACAACCAAAGAGAGTACATGTGCTGCCTACCACCACCACTCAAGGACCCAGGAAAATTACGGAAGAAGATTTAACTCAAGCACTGGAGGAGACTCACAAGTATACAGAAGGGCAAATCAATCTACCGGTGCAAGGTCATCATTATCAACAGGCTGCAACAATTCAAAAACCCAAAAGAAAACTTACTAAGGTACACCGATATCGGGAGATTGGGCTAGACAATTCAAGTTCAGGATCTGACGCCCAAGAGAAGCAAACTATATCATTATTGGATGTAGATATTAAAAGTGAATCGAAAGATGATGGCCAGTGGGCCGAATTAAATGAAGTCAATTATGACGAAGCCCAAGCTGACAACAAAGAAAAAGATCAATCATCGCTGGCAGAACAGAATCCAATCACAGAGAATGCAGAAGAAGAAGGACAAAACACTATGCAAGAGAAGGACGCCTACATCACCAACACAAAGGAGGACAAACCTGATAATGAGATGCATGCAATGATATCTGAGGACAAGCCTCAAGAAGAAGAAAAAGAAGACAAAGAACCCTTCACACCACTAAGGGTTGTGGCAGAACCGTCCCCTCTGGATGTAACATTTCAAGGGAGTGCCACGAAAGTTCGTAAAACGGTCGAAAATGAAGCGGAAGTTAATATACAACTACAGGTCCGACAACCACACAAAGAATTGATCCATGTAGCACAGGGACAAGATGTACAAACAGGAGAAACACCGGACATAACAAAGACATGGTTGAATGTAGATATAGCTCAGCTCAAGCCGGTGGTGCAGGATATGATCCGCACGGCACTCGACACTCAACAACTGATGCTTGATGCTGATGAGGATTACGACCAGGCCATGCTCGACAAACAAAAGCTTCAGAAAGAAGGTATGCATTTGGCAAAGACCTTATCTAAAGTAGAAGCTCAGGTGTTGAAGAAAAAGGAGAAGATCAAAACAACCAAAACACAATGCAAAACATTAGAAAAGGAGAATGCCCACCTGAAAGAACAAGTGTTGGAGCTGACGAAGAAATTGGAAGTAACGGAGAAAGAGAAAACAAGAATACAGACTCGTAGCAAAGTACTCGAGTCGCAGCTCAAGGTGAGCATGGAAGAAGCAGACCAACTCAGGGACAGAAACAAAGAGCTAATGACAGCTCTCCTCAGTGATCAACCATCGACAGATCTTGACAAAACAAGTGAGGACATAAAAGACATGGAAGCAAAGTTGACAAAGATGGCAGATCAGCTCAAACAGGAGCAAGAGACAGTTGCAGAATGGGAACAGAAATATATGAATGATACTGCAGCTCTACGAAAGAAATGGAAAAAAGCCGAGAAAGATTATTTCCGACAGTGCAAGGAAGACACAGATCACATGCATATCGTGGCACAGGAATTAATCAAACATCAAGAAAAACTTACCAAGGCTGAAGAGGAGCTCAAGAATAAAGATGACATCATTAAACGGCTGCAGGAGCAGATTGAGCTAAAAGAGAAACAAGGGACACCAGTAGTTCCTCCAGAAACCACGGCTACTGTGGAGGAAGAGGTACGTCCTCTCTCTCCTCCCTTGTATCATTCTCCAATAAGGGCGGAAAAGGAGGTTCCACTAGAACCTAACACACGCGACATTGCAGAATTGAGCAGACCAGAAAGGGCACTACTGGTGTCCCAGCTCACTGCTGATTTTGAAGATCAAATAATACAAATAATGAAAGAAGCTCGAATAGACAATAAACAGCTAGATCAAATTTTGAAGCCCTTCAATGTACCATATGGTCTACTTAAAGAACAGACGCGCGTGTATATAAAGACTACCACGAATAAAGATCCGGACCACAACCTTCAATTCCAGCATGACACTTTCAAGTATACTCAAGAGGAATTCGAGAAGTCGGATCCCATATGGCGAAGGAAAATTTTGGAAAAGAATCCGACTTTGCGGGTACAGTGGGAAGCATCACCCTATGCGCTTCAGGTAAATCCATCATTTTGTCCTGTACCCCGCAGACGCTCTTGGACGCAATTTTGGGAAGCACAGCGTCAAGGCTCCATCAATAATCAGTGGCTAAATTACCCGTTACTACCTAGTCCGCCACATAATTATCTACCCACTGAAGAATATATGGTAAAGACAATGGAATTCTGGATTGCCAAATATGCCACAGTGCCGGACTTAGCAGTCAAGATGACAAATAAAATATTTAGCATGCTCATTACAGTGTTAAAGGTTTTCCAGCACGCGAAGTACACATTTTTGAATTTCATTGGCATTACACAAGGGTCGGAAGCCCTCATTTTTGATCTATCAACCATTCCGAGCCGACTCACCATTATGGCATACTATTCCCGACTTATGTTTTTGCCATCGACTTATATGCAGACATTCGAAGAAGCATTCTTTACCGGCTTCTTTGAAATAGATTCGGAGATTTTTGTAAAAATGACTTCCAATTTAAATGCAAGGCTGGTGGCCTATGAAACAAGCTTTTTTGCTGATCATCGACAGGCGCCAGAAGACGGAGTGAAGTCACAGCAATGGAAGGAATTCATGATATGTCATGCAAATCTGCTGAACCAACGAGAGCAAACCGCCATTCAAACATACTCGCGTCGCCTCAGAAAGCCTGTCGAGGACGACAGAGTTCAGGAGGAGGGACGTGTAGAGGGACAATCAAGCAAGAAGAAAAGAAGAAGAAAATCAAAGTCCAAAACTATTCATTAAGAAGAGAAAAAGAACATATCTCTGCAGGAAGCCCCGCAGGGGCGCAACACCCATCTCTGCACAGAGCCCCGCAGGGGCACGCACCAGGCTACAAAGCTAAACCCCAGGGTCCCGAGTCATGGACTTTTCAAACATCAGAGTAGGACCAAAAGTAAGAAAGGGGTAGAGGCTGAAAAGTTGAAGAGGGTGACTAAGAACATCACATTCCTAGTCACTGGTGGCGTGCGTGGCAACCCGAGTCAACAGGCAAGACAACTACATCAGGCTCTTGAGTAGTAGAGCTTGAATCAAGAAGGCCATCGAATCTGCATGTCTGTTTAACTGCAGACAATACTGACCAAGGGAAGCGTGCGGAGAAAAGCAAGATCAAGAATCAGGCAACACAGCCCAAGGGACGCGTTCGCGAAGCAAAGTCTGTCAAGGGACGACAGAGACGAAGAGGGGGAGAGTGTTGTAGAGCTAAAGAGCGCACAAAGCAGAGAAAAAAGACGGGCCCCAAAATTTTTCCGATTTGGACACACAACTTCTGTATCATAACCATTCTTGTATATATTTTTTCCGTTGTAAATGCACTAGAGGAGTCCTCTAGATGCATCCCCACAAAAGATTAGTGATATACCCATGTACAATAGTAAGAAATTAGTCTTTTAGAGAATAAAGTGCCGGTCTCTTGTGTGAAAGGACCAAATTTAGGGCACTAGTATATAAGTCAAAAGTGACTCATTGTAAAGGACTTCTTGTCATTGTGAAGAAGGGCACTTCTGAATTTTCGAGTTTGCCTCTTCCTTGCTGATTTTGATCTTCATTTTGCTCATGTATGTGTGTGTGATGCTTGAAATGCAGGTGTAGGACTGTTGTCTACCCCTTCCCCATTGTTTTGAGTGGCTGTAGTGCGTGCGTAAGCTAGGAGAAGCAAAAACGCGGGTGTTAGTAGTTCCCGTAATTCACTGTTTCTGCCATAACTTGCAGCAGAGTGGTCAGAATTGAGTGAAACCACCACCGTTGAATTCGTCTCGTCGAGAGCTTCGAAACGAGTACCCTATTGTCTATGTTCGGAGTTCTGGGCTGGGAGAAAACCTCAAAAAACCAAAACTGCTGAAAAGAGGCTTGCGGCAACACTTCCAGTTTTTCAGTAGGTGTGGGTAGCATTAGTCTTTTCTCATGCTTGGATAGCTAACTCACTTCATTTTCTATCACGTGTGCACATGTCTTCATACACTTGGTAAGTCACTCCTTAGGATTGATAATTAAATGTGTGAAAAGAACTCCACTATATGCACTTGTATGGCAATTGAGGTATAGTCTCATTGGTACAAGTCCTTGAGTCATTGCGGCTCAAGTACACAGTCTTTGTGGCCCATTTTTTATGTTAGCTTTTAGAATTGATTGATTCATCTTGTTATAACTATTGTGATGTCAAGGATCAAAGAATGTCCCTAGAAATGCACCAAATGAACATGGTAATTGCCCTAGCTAGAGCAATCGTGGATTGCAAATATGTAAAATCTTTCCAACTTTAGATACAAGAATTATTTTTTATATTATCTTAGGTCCTATATTGATGTCTTAAGTTTTTTTTCACTTATTTTTCACTCTTTTGTAGAAGATGATTGCCTTATGGACACAATGCCTATTGTAATTATGGATTGCTCAACTACACAATTTGCAATCCTTTCAACACAATAGCCCTTTTTGTAAGTATCTTAAGGCCTTGGAGTCCTCAAAAAATGTGAATTTGGTGAAAGCTACTCAGTTTGCAACTAATGATTGTGCTCCATATGATCGCTACCTAGAGTAATCATGGATAGCACTTGGTTTGTGGTGTGCTTTGATGGAGCAACACTTGGAATATTTTCTTTAGTTAGTAGGGATGCCTAACAAGCCATAATTGGGTCAAAATCTCCCCATTTGCGACAGGGAATAAAGCAAGAAATATTTTTAGAAGAGGTACTAGCACTCAAAATAATGAACATTATGAGCTGTGGAAAGACCTATGCATGATCACAACAGACAATGAATCTCAAGTTGATCTTTGTAATAAGAGAAAGAAAGTTTGGTCGAGCTTTGATAAGTTGGTAGGCTTAATGGGTCTGACTAGGTCTAGTGCTATTCAACGTCAAATGTTTCAAGAAACATTAGTGGAGTTCACCAAGTGTTTCATTCAATCTTGGGGAAAGAGAAATATAACACACTACATTGTAAGTGTAATCTTCTTCTAAGTGTTCATTGCACTTACCTTTTTCCAATGTACTTAACAATTTTTAGCATATTTTGTTTGCACATGGAGCTTTTTTCATGCATCGATATGGGTCATTAGAGATTTTCAGTACCCAAGGAATGGAAAAGTCACACTACAAAGAGAGGGGTGTCTACTTCAAAAACACCCGACATGGTGGTGGTCCAATGCAATCAAACTACATGGAGGATATGTTTAATTGGTTTTACCGCACTACATTCTCGAGAAAGTTTTTTGTGGAACGACTTAGGGATTCAAAATTGGCAAAACTTGCAAGAACGATGCAACACAACATTTTCAGTGAGAAATGGAAGTCATCGTTAGGTCCTCTTCATCATGCTCAGTGGCGTGCTCAGAGACAACGAGAAGGCTCAGCTTGGAAGTAAAGTGAATTCGTTATTTCCCATTATGTGGTAAAACCTATGATTATTGTAATCTTGGTTTCAATGTGTTATTATTTTATATATAATATTCTGTATGGTTTTAAACAGGTTTTGTCCATTCTAGTGTGAACAAACAATTTTTTTAAAAACTCTATAAATAGAGAGAACTCACTTCATTTCACACTTTTTGCAACTCAAGAGAATGGCACACACCAAGCAAACTGCAAGGAAAGATCATGTCTTCTTTCCTAGCCCTCATCTAGGGACACAATGCCCACCATGGTTGCAGCCTCCCCAAAGACCACGAAGTGGTTCCCAGAGCACATATGTGCCTGTGTCACACAATGGCACACCACTTGGGAGCAGTTCAATGCGAGAAAATGAAGTGTCCAATAGACAGGAGTATTTCACTCCAAGACGATCAGAGTCCATTTCAGATGATGAGCCACCAACAAGGACACCCATCAAGGCTTGACCCAAACAGAAGTTGATCAGAAGGAGTGTACCAGAGAGCAAAGAGGAGTCATCCCCGAATGATGAAAGCAGCAATCAACCACCATGGAATGATATGCAAATTCCAAGGAGCCATAGGGTGACACATGGAGGTAAGACACTTCCACAAGGACAAGGGCAAATACCAACAGAGGAGGAAAGAGAGCAAAGTCAACAACCACATCAGCAACAAAATGTGCAAGATGAAGCTGGGCCCTCACATCGTGTACATAGGAGAAAAGAAAACTATCAACCATGACGTCGACCTCAACGCCAACCAAACATACCTCCCAACAAAAGATCTCCACAAAGACGAAGGAGGCACTGCAGGGCTTTTGCAGAGATATGACACTACCAAAAGTCTGTTGAACTACTCATACCACGAAAAGCTTTTGCAAGGGTAGTGAAAGAGGAACTACAAAGCTACCATGCAGGTCTACGAATGCAAGGGATAGCACTTGAAGCACTTCAAGAGGCAGTTGAGGCCTACCTCATCTCCATGCTTGAGGACTCTAACCTCTGTGCTATCCATGCCAAGAGAGTAACCATACAACCAAAGGACATTCAGCTAGCAAGAAGAATTAGAGGAAATAACCCATGATGTGTATATTACACCCTATTATAGGCCTACTTTGCGATGTAATACAATGGATAATAGAAAATTTATTCTTTGTCTTTTTTTTTTCTATCTCTCACTCTCTCTCTCTCTCTCTTAAACTCCCAGCATAATTGTATGCAACTAACTTTTCTTTCAGTCAGTTATATATGTATTTAGTTAAACATGCATGCACTTGCCTATTGTTTTGTGACTAGATATCTTCTTTTTGTACCTATTGATGTCCCACATGTCATTTTCATGCCAAAAAACCCCCAGCCACAGAAATGCGGGATTCAACCCTGCAAATTTTTTGTAGGTCTAAATCCCGTGTTTCTGTGGCTGGGGTTTTTTTTGCATATTTTGGGTTTGTGTAAGCATAAAAGGTATGGCAGAGATGTAATGGTCTAGTAATTTAGAGGTTATACCCTACAGGTAATCATTGTATGCATAAAAGGTATGGATGAGATCTTTGATCTAGTTAATGCTGAGGTTATACCCTACTGGTAATCTTTGGTCTTGATTCTACCAAAACCAACTAATAATGAAGTGTTACATACTTTCCTATGCTTTGTAGCCCCTAAAAACACTAGATAAGGCCAAAAAAGCCCCAGCCACAGAAACACAGGAAACAACCCTGCAAAATTTTTGCAGGGCCGTTTCCCGCGTTTCTATGGCTGGGGCTTTTTTGGCCATTTTTATGCATTTAAGTATACAAAAGACCAAAGGGACAATACAAAGACTTCAAATTAGATACAATTTGTGGAGAGAAGACAAGTTCAATTTATTAGCACATTCATTTACAGGACTAGACAAATAAGGTTAAAAAAAAGTTTGTATTATCAAAACATTTACATCATTTCTCAGCTGCCTTCAATTTCTCTACAAGTTTCTTTCTCCTTTGGAGAGATTGAGGCAGCTGGTAAGTCAATACAGATCTTGATATTACATGGGGGTCTTGCATTCCAAGACCCATGGCGATACCTATGTGCCCTAATACTTTTCCTCTAAAATTAAGTCCTAATGTAGTTACAACTAAGGATTTCCTAACCAAAATGACACAATTAGTGCATTGGGTAATTGTACATAAACACAAAATCTTGCTAAGGGCCTTCAAGCACTAAGTCATGAAGTGCCCATCCGGACTGTAGTCTTTGTGTATGATAACAAAATCATCCTTTGGCAACTTTCTGATGTAGTTTGCCAAGGATGAACCACTCCCGCAAGAAGCTCGATCCCTACCAGATCTTGCTACGAACTTGTCGAGCTCAATTGATTCCTGTTAAGAAAAAATGAGCATTCAAGCTCTTACAATGTTAACTTAAATTATCCATTTATTTAATTCAATTACCACTTACATCATGAAGCTTGTCTTCTTCCTCCCCTCTTCCAGGGGCATCAAGATCAATGCTAGAGTGGGCCATGCCACTCTCCTTTACTACGGGATATGTAGGAATTTTTTGCTTCATTATCCTCTTCTGTGCTGCACTGAACTCCTCCTCCGTAGTAGAATTGTTGTCATCTTTTAAAATATCAGCACACACCATTGCTATGGTGTCTGCCGACAAGGTTGGGGAGCTCAACAGGTGTAGGTTTGAGCTCCTCATTAATGATAAAATATGTTGTTGCAATGTAGGAAAGGTACTTTGTACCGATCCTCTTCTCTTTGTTAAGTTTTTTTACTAATGGCACAGAGTCATCCAGTAAGTGCCCTGCAGTTTCAGCAATTGCCATGAAGCGCTTAAGGCGCTTCATGAAGGCTTCATCACCTCTGTGTATGTAGAGTAGAAGGTCACATGGGACCCATTTACCCTCATAAGGCGGTATTTCTATAGAGAAACGCAAGTGTAGTACTCAAGGAACTCTATGATTTCCTCGAGCACATCAAAGTTCAGTTGAATTGTTTTGTCTAGATCAGGGACTCTAGACAATAGGTCATACAAGTTGATTTTGAACTTTGAACTCTAGACAATAGGTTTTGACCTTTGAACTCAATTGATTCCCAGAACTCATTGAAGAGTTCACGTGGACGTTTGGGTTGCAGGGTACTGGAGGATGCGGCAGCCATTGCGCGTGATGCTAGCTTGTGTGTGTGCTCTGCAAGTGATTCTAGCTCTTCTTGGTTGCAAAAGTGAGAAATGAGAGAATAAATGTTGCTTTTATAGTAGTTTCAAAATTTTAAAGTGAATGGGACCCATTTTAAAACTAAAACTGATACCTTCAAATAAAACAAGCATGCACAAAACTCTCAAAAAAAAACTTTGGCTCATAAAAAATATTGAACAGAATCATTAACCAGAATAAGATACACCACATCTACACAATAGAGAAAATAAATTCTCAGAACTTTAAAATTATAATAAATTGCCATTGGAAAAATAAAAGATTTGGCAAATTGTACATCATATTGAGATCAAAAAATTTTACATGCTACATGTCTTGCATGTTAAATACATTGTTGCAGATGAAGGATTATAAATGGAACATAGGTTGTGTGTACACTCTAGCACTCAAATAGTTCTTGAGCTATGACAATGAAAGTTGAGTTCCATCCACACTCCATTTAGGAAGGACTTTAATTTTATCCTCCAACCTCTTACCAATCTGTAGAAAAATAGAAAACTTTAAATGAACATATTTGAGTATAAGAATTTGTATAAACAAAAGAAAAAATACCATATGCTACTTACCTTATGCCCTTGTATTCTGAACTTTGATTGATCCAAATCCTCAAATCCCATGATTACTAGATGTTCTCTCACGTTGGCAAGAGTCCAATGATGATTTACTGAAATAACTTCCATTTCGTTGTTGGGTAGATTTATCTTAATTTCAAATGAAATTAAAAAACCTTCAGAACTTTGTAATGGTATCCATTCACCAAGTTTACACATCCAACGATCATAATAGAATCTAATGTACAATGAAGTATGATGTTTCAAGTATCGAAATCCTATGCCTGTTGCACCAATTTTACAAAGGTATCTATCCCCTTTGGTGCATCCTTCTACAAGTCCCCAATTTTCACCTAGCAAACCCTCTACCTGCTCATATGTGATATCTTTTAACATGAACATTGTTGAAGTCTCTAGAATTGTGAATATATGAAACAAATGTACAAAACAATGAACAGGAACACACCAATGTAATCCTATAGATCTTGAAACTCTTGTAAATTTCAAAGAGTTGTGTATGTCGTGTTGATATATTTAGGTAGTGATGTGTGTGAACACACTAGGTCCGTCGGGGCACTTTTCTCCCTCTATAGGAGGTTTTTTTCCCCCGGCTTCTATATACACCTATTGCCCTAATGGGCTACTTATCTTTGTACATTCTCTAGTAATACATTCAGTATTGTGTGTTGTGCTCCAAGCTTCTTCTTCTTCCTTGTACTGTTTGCGGACGTCTAACTCCAACAATTGGTATCAGAGCAGGTCATCGCTTCATCTAGGGCGCTGTCGACACTCCTCCATTTGTAGTCTCAGATTCGCACGAAATTTGGTGAGCATACTGAGGGTGTTTCAAAGATCAAAACCGCTTTGCTCTGTGGTGCCGAAATCACGGTCTGAGCTCGTTTCAGCCTCCGAACGCACTATCGTAGTGCTTGTGCAGGCTATTTTGTCTTTTTGTGCCAAAGGTATATACTAGTTTTTGTTCGCCAAGATAAGCGTCTCAAAGTCTGCTACAGGTCTAGCAGAATTCATCTGGGTAGTTCTGTTCAACTTTTTGAGATACAATCAATTTTTTGCATCAAGGTATTTTAGTCACCGGCCATGGCTGAAAGTAGTGATGTATTCCTTATGTTGGTTGTTGAGGATAAGTTGGATGGTACCAACTACCCATTATGGGCTTATATGATGCGACATGTATTGGTTGCAAAAGGATTGTGGAACATTGTGCAGGGTGTTGAAAGACATCTTGTTACACCTGTAACAATAGGTACTATAAATACAGGTGCTGGAGCTGATGGAGATGGTGTTGAAGATGATATTGTGCAGATTCCTGTTCGTGCTGCTGTTTCTACCGCACCTACTACAGAGCAAATTCGTTGGGATGGCAAAGATGCCCAGGCACATGCATTGATAGCTTTGTCTGTCAAACGTGCCATTATTCCTCATATTCACTCTTGCAGAACAGCTAAGCATGCTTGGGATACACTTACCACATTGTACCAAGCTAGGAATGAGGCTCGTGTTGCTTACCTCCAAAAACAGTTGGAGAGTGAGCACATGAATGAAGGTGATTCTATGGACAGTTTCCTAACAAAGATCAAAGACTTGAAGGAACAGTTGATTTCTGCTGATGAGGTTATACCGGACAGCTCACTTGTGCAGACCGTTCTGAATGGTCTTCCTGGTTCATATCAGAGTTTTGCTTCTACTCTTCGGTTGATGATGAAAGGCAATCCAAATGCCTTGTCATTTGAGGAGTTAGTCTCTGTTCTATTGCAGGAAGATCAGCTAGTCAGAAGGGCAAAGGAAAATGGAGTTCTTCTACTAGTAAGCAGAAATCTGCAAATGCTGCACATTCAAAGAACCAAGACAAAGATGAGAAAAAAATCATAAAAGCAGAAATTGTTTTGTAAGTACTGTAAAGGGAATGATCATATCATAAAGAACTGTCCAAAACTGGCTGCAAAAGAGGCAAAGAAGAAAGAGGCTGGAATGGTTGTTGTAGAAGCCTCTACACCAAAAACGGAGTCTGCTAATCTTGTGCAGGAAGAAGAATGGGTGTTCACTACTGTTTGCAGTTTTGACCCATCTTCTCATGAGCAGTGCATGTCTGTAGTAGACTCAGATGTTTGGTACTTTGACAGTGGGGCAACCAAACATATTACCTCGCAACGCAGTTTCTTCTGTTCACTCGAGCCTGTCCCTACAGGGAATACTGTTACATGCGCCAACAACTCCTCTTATCCTGTTATGGGAGTTGGTAAGATCATTTTGACTACTGCTGATGGTAGTTCTTTCACTTTGTCAGATGCTTTATTTGTGCCAGGGATCAAGAAGAATCTGTTATCAGTTTTTGCAGTAGCCAAGATTGGCTTGGTTGTGAAATTTGTTGATGACAGATGTACCGTTCATGATATGTCAAATGGCGATGTTATTATTGCTTCTGGCATTTTATGTCGTGGGCTGTATAAGCTCATAGACTATGAAAGATCTGAAAATGATTTGGCATGTGCAGTAAATGATTCTCAGGCTATGTCAGATGCAAAGCTTTGGCATGCACGCTTTGGTCATCCAAATTTTGCTAGTTTGTTACACCTGCAAAAATCTGAAATGGTGTCCTCTTTGCCCAAACTTGAGGCACCTGGAAAACATGTTTGTGAAGGCTGTATTTTGGGCAAAATGCAGCATTCCTCCTTTCCAAAGATGGTTCAGTTCGGGCTACATAGAAATTGTAGCTTGTACATAGTGATGTCTGTGGTCCTATGCAGACACCCTCTTTTTAAAATTACCTTTACTTTGTGACTTTCATTGATGATTTTTCCAGGCATGCATCGGTATATCCACTCAAAGCAAAGTCCGAAGTGTTCATGTGCTTTAAACAGTTTTTGGTTTTGGCTGAAAATATGTGAGCATGTGAAATGGGCACCCTCCGTTCTGATCGAGGGGGAGGGATATATGTCTTCTGATTTTAATGCATTTCTGGCTGAACGTGGGATAAAACACCAGTATATAGTGCCGTATACACCTCAACAGAATGGAGTTGCTAAACGAAAGAACAGGTCACTCATGGAGATGGCGAGGTGCATGGTCAAAAGTCATGCTTTACCACATAGTTTCTGGATTGAGGTTGTCATGTGTGCAGCATATGTACTGAACGAGTGTCCCACTACAGCGCTGCAGTCTATCACTCCATATGAGGCTTGGCATGACCGCAAGCCATCTGTTGCTCATATGCGTGTTTTTGGTTGTTTGGCATATGCACTAGTGCCTGAACAACATCGCAAAAAATTGGATGATAAGGCAGTAAAATGTATTTTTGTTGGGTACAGTTCTGAAAGTAAAGGCTATCGTCTGTATCATCCGCAGACTAAATGCATTCAAGTTAGCCGTGATGTTGTCTTTGTGGAAGGTGCTATTCAGCCATTGCTTTCATGTACTAAGGAGACATTTGTTAGCTCCAAAGACCTGTATGATACTTTGATGCCTCTTTTTACAAGTGGACAATCTAGTGCTGGTCCTAATGAGGCAACTTCTCATCCTTTGCAGGTTTCATATGATGATGCATATCATTCCATTTCTGATGCAGATTTACGTGATGCACTTGTTGATGAGAGAGCTGATTTTGAGCAGGCAAAAACTATGCCAAAATGGCTAGTGCAGACTTTGCGTGATAGCAAATTAGATGCACCTTTGTCATATCGTACTCGTTCAGGCTCTCATAGTGCCTCCTTTGCATGAGATTACTATGCTATGGCTGCATCTAGTCTCTGTGATGAGAATGAGCCTGTTTCTTTTGATGAAGCACAGGATTCAAAAAATTGGATGGCTTCTATGCAATCTGAATATGATGCTATAATGAAGAATGGTACATGGTCTTTATGTGATTTGCCTCCTGGCAAGAAGGCCATTGGCACTAAGTGGGTATACAAGCTGAAGCATAAACCTGATGGTACGGTTGACAGGTATAAGGCTAGGCTTGTTGCAAAGGGTTATGCGCAGGAAAGAGGCATTGATTTTGATGAGACCTTTGCACCTACATGCCGTATGACTACTGTTCAGAGCATTTGTGCACTTGCAGCCCATCATGGTTGGAATGTACATCAATTGGACATTAAAACCGCATTTCTGAATGGTGACTTGCATGAAGAAGTGTATGTTTTTCAGCCTTGTGGCTTTGTGCAGAAAGGGCATGAAAACCAGGTGTGCAGGTTAAAGAAGGCATTATATGGTTTAAAGCAAGCACCACGTGCTTGGTATGGGAAGATACATGCCTATCTGGTTTCACATGGTTTTGAGAACAATCCAACTGAAAGCACCTTATATGTTAAGCGTGCTAATGATGTGCTTCTGATCATTTTTGTCTATGTTGACGACATGCTGCTCACTGGTCCTATTGAGAAGCATATTGCTGATTTCAAGGCTGATTTGCATGCCTCATTTGAGATGTCTGATTTGGGGCATTTGCATCACTATTTGGGCATTCAGTTTATGCAAGTTGATGGTGGAATGACTTTGTGTCAAATGAAATATATTGACACATTATTGCACCGTTTTGGCCTTGACGATTGTAAGACTATTGCCACTCCTATGGAGATAGGTTTATGATTGAGTCTTCATGATGCTGGAGATGCATTTGATGTTATTCTCTATCAGCAGGCTGTTGGATGCTTGATTTACTTATGCATTACTCGGCCAGATATTTAGTTTGTTGTCTCACAGATGAGCAGGTTTATGCATTGCCCTGGAGTCATGCATTGGAAGGCGGTTAAGCGCATCATTTGCTACTTGAGTGGTAGTCGGCTACTTGGGTTGTTTTATCCCAAGGGGGAATCACTACCGCCAGATTTGCATGCTTTTTTTGACTCGGATTGGGCTAGTTGCTATGACACTCGTGTGTCCACCAATGGTTTTTGCTTCATGCTTGGTAGCTCATGTATATCTTGGTTGAGCAAGAAGCAGCCTACTGTGGCCACTTCTAGTTGCGAGGCTGAGTATAGGGCAGCTTTCACAACGACTGTTGAGTGTGTGTGGCTCAGACACCTTATGGCTAATTTGGGTGTTGGCCAGTCTTCTGCCACCACCATCTTCACTGACAGTCAGAGCGCATTGGCAGTTGCGAGGAACCCTGTGTTCCATGCTCGCACTAAGCACATTGAGGTGCATTATCACTATGTCAGGGAGAGGTTCTCTGCTGGGGAGATCAACTTGGCATATGTGCCCACGCAGGAGAACATTGTAGACCTTTTCACGAAGGCTTTGCCTAGGGAGAAGTTTGAAGCTTTCCGCAAAGCTTTGGGCTTACTTCCTTTTGTGGAGTGATTTCCACATAGCTTGGCACTTCCTTATACATGAGTGCCAGCTCCTTGTTCACCGCATCACTCTCAGGGGGGATTTCTTGATATATTTAGGTAGTGATGTATGTGAACACACTAGGTCCACTGGGGCACTTTTTTCCCTCTTTGGGAGGTTTTTTTCCTCCGACTTGTATATACGCCTATTGCCCTAATGGGCTACTTATCTTTGTACATTTTCTAGTAATACATTCAGTATTGTGTGTTGTGCTCCAAGCTTCTTCTTCTTCCTTGTGCTGGTTGCGTGCTTCCACAGACATCTAACTCCAACATGTCCATCACCATCTTATGCTTCAAAGATGTTAATGTCCATACATCAGGTTGCAGCCACTCGAGCTTTAAAAGAGAATCTACCTTAATCATCTCTAACCTTCCAAAATCATTTGATGAAGAGGGTACAACATATGTATGTGTGTAAAAGAAAACTCTCTCACGTAATAGCTGAGCAAGATGGGCTTGTGGAAAGACTATCGACCCAACATCTGCATGCAATGCTTGGAAATTACCTGTAAGACTATGAAGTGGTTGTTCTTCCACCAAGGTAGAAGGAAATATGTCTACAACAAAAAACTACACAACTTAGCTAGGCATATTATGAAATTTGGACAAAAGTCAATGAGTAATACTTACAGTTGATAGGATATCTCATTTTGTTTGAGTTTTCCAATTTCATGGTTGACATTGTGAAAACATGTTGTACGATGGCAATAGTTTCACCATTTTTGAGCTTTTTGAAGCCTAATAACTTCCCTTTCCAATGAAGATCCAAGTTTCCACAATCTCTTACACGGTGAGGACCAACACCAGAGGGTTGCATGTACACCCATGCACCTTTGCAGAACTCCTGTCCTAACCAAATTCCTTCTGTAGCCTTGATATTGTGACATTTTATCGTGATAACCTCATCTTTTGGATGTCTATGAGATTTAGGTTTCTCCATTGGAGTTCAGGCTATGGAAGTAACAGTACGAATGGAAAGAGATGACTTTTTGGGACCTGGACACATGTACCTCCTCCTTGAGATCAACATTCAAAGGTCCTAATTTGACATGTAGCAAAAAACTTTCCACTTCATCTGAGCTTCTAGCATTAGTATGATGCAAATAGTGGTCATTAGAGCAAAAGAGTAAATCCATGTGCATTCACGCCCTCATGATTGTTCACCTGCTAAGACAAAACAAAATCACATTAAAACCCCAAGACATTAAACCCATTTAACATTCCATTATTTCATAAAGTATAACTTTATTATTATTATTATTATTATTATTATTATTATTATTAGTAGTAGTAGTAGTAGTAGTAGTAGTAGTAGTAGTAGTAGTAGTAGTAGTAGTAGTAGTAGTAGTAGTAGTAGTAGTAGTAGTAGCAGTAGTAGTAGCAGTAGCAGGAGCAGGAGCAGGAGCAGGAGCAGGAGCAGGAGCAGGAGCAGGAGCAGGAGCAGGAGCAGGAGCAGGAGCAGGAGCAGGAGCAGGAGCAGGAGCACGAGCACGAGCACGAGCAGGAGCACGAGCAGGAGCAGGAGCATGAGCACGAGCAGGAGCACGAGCAGGAGCACGAGCACGAGCACGAGCACGAGCACGAGCATGAGCATGAGCATGAGCAGGAGCAGGAGCAGGAGCAGGAGCAGGAGCAGGAGAAGGAGCAGTAGCAGTAGCAGTAGCAGTAGCAGTAGTAGTAGTAGCAGTAGCAGTAGCAGTAGCAGTAGCAGTAGCAGTAACAGTAGCAGTAGCAGTAGCAGTAGCAGTAGTAGTAGTAGTAGTAGTAGTAGTAGTAGTAGTAGCAGCAGCAGTAGTTGCAGCAACAACAACAACAACAACAGTAGCAAAAAAGGAAGAAAGAGAGAGAGAGAGAGAGAGAGAGAGAGAGAGAGAGAGAGCATCTTTGAGCACTCTTCCTATGGATTTATTCTCCAAAGGACCAAAAGGAATCAATAGACCAAGCCAAAGGTGGTCAAATCAAAGACAAATCAAATGGAAAAAGCAAAAGAATTCCATGGAAGGAAAACAACAAAACATTCCAACAGCAAAATTATCTAGGCTCAAATGATTGAAAAAAACACATTTCCTAAAATCCCCAACACTTGCAAAGGCTTTTTCTAGGAATAGAAGGTCAAGGCAGGGGGAGCGTTGGAAGAATAGTATCATCCTATTCCTTTTCATCATCATATGTATATTGGTTCACCTTGTTCTACTCTAGATTAGCATAGACTAGTCATTTTTCACTCATAAACACTCATGTATAGTAATGTGAGAGCACCACACTTTTTTTTCTCTTTAGAATCAATCTTCATTGAGGACAATAATCCCACACAAAGGGGAAAGTGCCAATGTGTATATAAGGAGGTCACTCCTCATTATAGAGGAGGTCCATTCTTGAATCATAATAAGATGCTACTCTTTTGGAGAGTACCTAATTGTGTCTTTTGAGTCTCATGGATTTGCTTCTTCTTCGTTGTTCATCTTATCTTGTGGCCTTCTTCATGTGTGAATTGCATGTCTACATGTGTTGATTGAAGTTGAGTGTGCTTGATTTGTGAGTGCTATTCGTTGATCTTGCATGTTGATTCATGCCATGCTTGAAGTTGAAGCCATATTTGACTAAAATTAAGGAGAAATTTAGCAATTTGTTCAACAATGGTACATATTTGACTAAAATTCAGGAGAAATTTAGCAATTTGTTAACACTACGTTTTATATAAAAGATAAAACACAAGGAATGGACATCCTCTATAGTAATTTCTTCCAATAAAATGGAAATATAAGATTGTATATAAACTTGGAAATATTAAGTAGAACTCACATCATCAGGAAAAGCTTGAAGTCTTGAAGGCCCACTTTATTCAACACCAAATGAAAAGGTTACTTAGCTGAAGATACAAAAAGAGCCTTCTACCTCAAAAAAATGGTGGGTTGATCAATTCTTAAAGTGCATGAGAAAATCATTTCAAGTGATTTATTAAGTGCATGAGAAAATCATTTATTAAGTGCATGAGAAAATCATTCCAAGTCACTTTTCTAGTACCTCTTTAAGATTGTCATTTTTATGCATCTTTATACGCATTAAAATCTTGAAACTGATTTCTAAGCGCATCTTCATTAGTTCTTGTACAAAATGGCCCTAAGAATGTACAAAATGGCCCTAAGAATGTACAAAATGGCCCTAAGAATATCCAAATTGCTACCCTCTTGTTAGGTCCTTTAATCGATGAAACACACCCATAAATTTTTATTTTTGCTTGTTTATGTTAAATCACATATTTTCCCCTTTTAAAACATCTCTTCTTGACATTTTAGCGTAGTTCTATAAATTTTCTTTTGATCTAGATGTTTAAAGTTTTAATATCCTTGGCATTATTTTAGATATGTTTTTTTAAGAAGGATTTCTTAAATTGCATTGTTAAATATGTAGAAAATATTTTCCAAACTACAAAGATGACTCCACCATATCAAAGTATTTCTAGCTCCAAGATTTAGTCTTTCCATAGATCACACCTACAAGAGTATGGAAGATGGTGCACTTAAGTTTTCAAGAGAAATTCATGGATTAAAATGAATCCCAACACTATACGAGTTCGTAAAGTTCCAAGGAACAATCATAACCGAAGGATTTCTCACGATATGGGATGCATTGTTGATTTCAAGAATAATGTAGATGGGAATATGGTTGAATTTAAAGAGGCCTATAAGGAAACACGACTAAAAATCCATTGAAAATCTAGTAGCAATCTATCCATCAAGTTGTAAGAATTGTTTCATTTCCTTGCATCTAAAACTTTTTAGGATTATCATAATGGTGGACACCATTTTATAGATGTCTTCCCATCAGTTTTATATAAGTGGGAGCCTAGAGAAAATGATAGGGATTTTCATTGCACTGCATGAAGATCTAGGGAAGGTGGTGTATACAAGTGTAGGTCCTTCTCATCTAGATATGAGAGAAAATGTTTTATATGGATTCACATACATCGATCCTTCAAATTCAAGTGGGAAAATAGAAAAGAAATGCATGCTCACTAGATTGGATAGCCCTAAGTGACCCATTCCTCATAGTGATATAATATTTTTTTATAGTTTAAAATATTGCGATGGAAATATAAAGTTGCATGAAGTGCACATATGGCTTGCATGTTACACATGGTCAATCCTCCACCCTCATGGAAAACTTACATCATGCCAAGATGGTAGCTCACCTTTGGGTGAACATTGAGGAGGGTGTAGATATGCTTAATGCCTCACCCTTATGTAGCACCATCATTGTTCTATGACATTCTATTTTTTAAGGCCCCCATTAGGAGGAGAATGTTACCGTTAGTGTCCATGTGAAAGGCCAAATGGCCACCGGACACTTCTTTGTATATGTTCTTTAATAAAACATATAGTGGCCTGGTCAGTCACAGACTGTAAGTTCGACCGCATTTGTAAAACCTAAGAAGTCTGTGTTCGTGCTCCCTGTGTACTGCGTTTTCTGCGTATTCTACAACATCTGTGCGTAGTACTGTGTGTGACGAACAGAGCTCGGTTTTCTACTTTGAGCATATCGTCGTGGAGCTCTTGAGAAGGAGAGTCCAGTGTGGTGCACGCCTTCTCCAAGGCTTTCGACTAAGGTGGCGACCAAGGCATAGACCTTGGCATACCTTGTCATCCGAGTCACCGAAGTCACCGTTGGCGCCGTTGGCTGCGCGCGAGGGAGGACCTCAACGATCAAGGAATATAGAGGTTCCCGATACTTCCCGGGAGGTCACCCATCCCAGTACTGTTCCCCCCAGAGCTCGCTTAACCGCGGCAATCTCTTGCCACTAAGCTACACTCTTGTGGTGTTTGAAGAAGGGGAAAGACTAAGGTTGGCATTACCTTGAACAAGTTTTGGTCCCTCAAAGCTTCATTTTTGCTTTTAAAGCCTATTTCTGAAGCAATTTTGGGGTGTTTTTGGAGCCATTTTGGAGTACTTTCGCACGTAGTTCTCTTCACACAGGTCCAAGAACATCAAGAAGAGTGTTCCTTGTACTTCTCAGACAATAAATATCAACCTTTGGGGCTGTATTTTCAGCCACACTCGTAAAACTACAGGTTTCTCGAGGGGCTTTCAGTTTTGGTGGGAGCAGTCGCTGCAAATTTATGCAGGTTTTTAAAGCCTAAAACATCAGAGTTGACAGACACTTGCAGGTGTTATTGGCTAGTTTTTTGGGCTGTGTATTCAGCCTTTCAGTGTCATTTTACTGCATATATTGAGCACATACACACCATGTACGCTTCTGTGGATACCGCTTATGTACGTCCATGTGGGCATTGATATAGCGGTTATGTTCTTTGCATAAAGCCTTTTACGTTTGATAAAGAGGGTCGTGGTGAGGTTTTCTTAACTGGGAGACACCCAGATGTCGGGGTCTCTTCGATGATGCAGGTGGAAGACTTACCCAGCCTCGCCATAGGAGATGTATGATAGTTGTTCATAGGTGCTCGATAAGCCTAGTTGGCTTCTATTGGGTAACTGATTATATGCAGTGGAGTCAGTGATTCACTATGCAGGTAGACATGTTAGTACTTGCAGTTTTATGATACTTTGACACTGGTCATATGCTAATTTTGCAGAGGATACTCTGGCAAAATTTTTCCAGATTTCTGGTTTAGTCAACTATATAGTGGTCGATTTACTCCTTGATACACTTATTTGTTGGTGTTTGGACTCTTCTAGCTCCATTATCATTCTATTCAGTTCTCTACGATCATGGCATCAGAGGTCTCAGGCACATCCGGTGGATCAGGGTCTAGTGCTAGCGTTCCGAGGAGGAGCTATAACTTGCAGGGCAAAGACCATTTTGAGATCCGAAAATTTGATGGCACAAACTTTGCTCTATGGAAGAATCAGATTAAAGATGTGCTGATTCAAAGAAGGCAATGGAAGCCAGTAAATGGGATTTCAAAGAAGCCTGCTGACATGGATGAAGATGATTGGGATGAGTTAGATGAAATGGCCAGGTCTACCATTCGCTTGCACCTAGCAGATAATGTTTACTTTACAGTATTAGACTGTGAAAGTGCAGAGGAGCTTTGGAAGAAGTTATGCAATACATATGAAAAAGAGACGGCATCAAATAAAGTATATCTGATGAGAAAATTATACGACCTTCGTATGAAGGACACAGATAGTGTTGCTGCTCATCTAAATGAGTTTGATGCCATATTCTCCCAGTTACAGGCTCAGAAAATGGATATGGACAATGAAATGAAAGCAGTATTGCTGTTATGCACCCTGCCATCATCATGGGATACATTTTGCACAGCTATTAGCAATAGTGCACCAGGTGGTAAACTCGTCTATGATGACATATGTGGAGCACTCTTGAGTGAGGAGATTCGTAGAAAATCTATGGTTGGCACTCAGAGTGGAGATGCATATAATGTTCGTGATTCTTACCAAGGAAAGAATCAACAACGTGGCAGGAGCAAGAACAAGGAAAAGAATGGTCAACGGAATAAGAGCAGAAGTAAATCAAGGAAGAGGGATATTGAATGCCATTATTGTCATAAGAAAGGACACATGAAGAAAGATTGTTATGCATTAAAGAATGCTAAAGGTAAAGGACAGAATGTTGATGGGCATGTTAAACAGTTACCTGCACCATCTACTTCGACTGTGAAGATTGAAGAAATTAATGCTATTTCTGATGATGCTGATGTGTTGACACTTGATAGTACTGTGCCATCTGAGGCACTTATGGCTGATTCTCTTTCCCACACCTGGCTGCTAGATTCTGGTGCTTCTTTCCATGTGACACCACATAGAGAATGGTTCTCTAATTATGCAGCAAAGTCTCTTGGTACCGTGAGACTTGGCGACTCTTACCAGTGTGATGTTGTGGGGATTGGAGATGTGGTTGTGCAGTTCATTGACGGTTCAAAATTTACTATGCATAATGTACGCCATGTACCTCAGTTATCACGCAGTTTGATGTCAGTTGGTCAACTTGATGACCTTGGTTACAAGGTGGTCTTCTATGCTCAGTCCTTTCGTATATCAAAGGGCAATATGGTTATTGCAAAAGGAAGGAAAGTTGGCTCACTTTACCCTTTATTTGTATCACAGAAAGAACACTTGTTAGCTGTTACTGAACAGCCTATGGCTTGTATTTGGCATGGTCGTTTGGGCCATATATCTCGTAGTGGAATGGAAAATCTTTCTCGTTCTGGCTACTTACCTGTGTTATCTTTCTCTGATTTTTCATTTTGTGAGCATTGTCAATATGGAAAGCAAACCAGAAATGTGCATAAAACGCACATTGACTCTTCAATTCAGCCTTTAGATCTTGTTCATACAGATGTGTGTGGTCCTATGCCCACTAGGTCCTTAGGTGGTTCTCTTTACTTTGTTACTTTCATAGATGATGCTACTAGAAAAGTCTGGGTATATCCTATCAAATCGAAGGATGATGTATTCCCTACTTTCAGAAAATGGCTTGCTTCAGTTGAGACTGAAAAAGGAACTAAGCTTAAGGCTTTACATTCAGATAATGGGGGTGAGTATACCTCACATGAATTCAGCCTTTTCTGTCAGTGTAGAGGGATTCGTAGAGAGTTTACAGCTCCTTATACCCCAGTACAGAATGGTGTAGCTGAGAGGATGAATAGAACTATTCAAGATAGAGTAGTCTCTATGTTGCATCATGCAAACCTCTCACAAGGTTTTTGGGCAGAAGCAGTATTGACTGCAGTTCATGTGATTAACCTTTCACCTAGTACTGCCAAAGGTCTGAAAGTGGCACAAGAGTTATGGACAGGGAAACCACCATATTATGATCATCTTCGAGTTTTTGGGTGTGAAGCATATGTTCATATATCCAAGAATCTTAGACAGAAGTTGGACCATAAGTCAAAGAAATGCATTTTTCTTGGATATGGTCGAGAAGGACAATTTGGATATCGCTTATGGGATCCTGAAACACGGTCAGTGATCAGAAGTAGTGATGTCATTTTTAATGAGTCTAAGATGCATAAACAGCCGATTAAGGAGGTTGAAGTGAGAAGAGTGGTGTTTGAGGATACTAGTCCTCCGGTTAGCATGCATAAAAATGCTGCACATAGGGATGTTCAAGAGAATGTCCATTCAGATCAGTCTGCACATGTTCCTGTTCAGCAACCATTGAGACGTTCTGCACGTGTCTCATATCCACCTGATAGATATGTTCCAGGTTTAGATTTTGTTATGCTAACAGATGCCGGTGAGCCCTCTTGCTACAAAGAGGCTATGCAGACAGAGGATCATGTCAAGTGGGAGCGTGCCATGAAGAGTGAGTTGGATTCTATTCACAAGAATGGTACTTGGGACTTAGTACCTTTGCCAAAGGGAAGGAAAGCTTTACCATGTAAATGGGTATATAAGCTGAAATTCACATCAGATAGTGCTTCTCCAAAATATAAAGCACGACTTGTTGCAAAGGGTTTTAAGCAACAACATGGTGTTGATTTTGAGGAAATCTTCTCCCCAGTGGTCAAGATGACTACTTTGCGCATGTTGCTTGGATTCGTTGCAATGGAGGACTTAGAGCTAGTCCAAATGGATGTGAAAACAGCTTTCTTGCATGGAGATCTTACAGATGAGATCTATATGGAACAACCAGAGGGTTATGTAGTTCCTGGCAAGGAAAGTCTAGTTTGTAAGCTCAAGAAGAGCTTGTATGGACTTAAACAGTCTCCTAGACAATGGTACCAAAAGTTTGATGCTTTTATGAAGTCCCAAGGCTATTCTCGGAGCAATGAGGATCATTGTCTCTACACAAAGAGATGTTCTGATGGCAGCTTGATATGCTTGATACTTTACGTCGATGATATGTTGATTGCTGGGAAGTCCTCTTATGATTTGTCAATTCTCAAAAAGAAGTTGAGTCAGACATTTGATATGAAGGATTTGGGGGATGCCAAACATATTCTTGGCATGCGCATTACTCGTGATAGGAGTAAAAGATGCATATACTTGTCTCAAAGTGAGTACATATCCAAAGTACTTCATCGATTCAATATGCAGGGTGGAAAGGCATTGAGTACACCTTTACCCACATATGTGAAATTGAGCAAGGATGACTGCCCCAAATCAGATGAGGAAAAGGAATTCATGACCAAAATTCCCTATCAGTCTGCTGTTGGTAGTCTCATGTATGCTATGGTAGCTATGAGACCAGACATTGCATTTGCAGTGGGAGTTGTGAGCAGATATATGTCTAATCCTGGCAAGAAACATTGGGAAGCGGTCAAAATGATTTTGAGATATCTGAGTGGCACTAAGGACAAGTGTCTATGCTTAGGTAGAGGGAAAGCATCCATTATTGGTTACACAGATTCTGACTATGCTGGTTGTGTAGACAATCGTAAGTCTACATCAGGGTACATTTTTCATTTTGTTGGAGGTGCTATCTCTTGGAGATCTCGTCTTCAAGAATGTACAGCTGTTTCCACCACAGAAGCAGAGTATGTTGCAGCAAGTGAGGCATGTAAGGAAGCATTGTAGCTTTCTCGTCTTGCTTGTGATATGGGTTTGCCTCAGCATGTACCTCACTTGCTCAGTGATAGTCAGAGTGCCATTGCTTTGGCTAAGAATCCGGTCTATCATGCAAAGACCAAGCACATTGAGGTGAGGTATCACTTCATTAGAGATTGCTTAGCCACTGAGAGCATTATTCTTGAGAAGGTTCACACTCGAGATAATGCTGCAGATGCTTTGACTAAAGCTCTACCACAGGATAGCTTTCGACACTGTTGTCACTTGATGGGGGTTACTTGATTCTTGATCTTACACAGTCACTTGTATACTGTGTAACATGCCCATCAGGTGGGAGGTATAGTTTGTATACTTACACTCAGGTATTCTTTATCATTCTTTCTTTTTTCTCCCATAGTTACTCTGGCCATATTGGCCTTTAGTGGGAGATTGTTACCGTTAGTGTCCATGTGAAAGGCCAAATGGCCACCGGACACTTCTTTGTATATGTTCTTTAATAAAACATATAGTGGCCTGGTCAGTCACAGACTGTAAGTTTGACCGCATTTGTAAAACCTAAGAAGTCTGTCTTCGTGCTCCCTGTGTACTGCGTTTTCTGCGTATTCTACAACATTTGTGCGTAGTACTGTGTGTGACGAACAGAGCTCGGTTTTCTACTTTGAGCATATCGTCGTGGAGCTCTTGAGAAGGAGAGTCCAGTGTGGTGCACGCCATCGAATTACTTCAGAGAATCCATGTGAAAGTGTTGGAAATTAGTAGGTTCCTATCCTTGAGGTCAGATGAGGTCTAGAGTAGACCGTAGATGGACAATTAGGAAGGTTACTCTTAAGCCATTGGATTTGGGATTGATCCTATGTGAGGATCAACCTAAACCAAGGGCTAGAAACAAAAATAGCTTTCTTAACTTGGAAGGTTCTATTTTATGTGGGCCATTGGATCTAGACTTGATCCTAAGTGTGGATTAAGTAAGATCAAGGGTTACAAACAACTGTTTGTTGATCATACCTTTGTACCATTGGATTTACCCCATAGATCAATGGTGGATATTATTTTTGGCATAGATCAAGCTATCACGATCCTAGAACATGGGTAGGCCAACTTAGGCTTGGAGGACCTTATAAGGATGCTCCTATTCCCATATAGGATCAAAACTTGTGGTGTTTGGAACCATTAGGATGTCCATCTTAGTACCCATTGTGTTGGCCTGTAGCCCTTCACTAGCTTCTATCTAGATCACCATCTATGCTCCATATAGGATGTGCATGGGTGGATAGAACCATCTATATTTTTTGTAGTGTTTGAGTTCCATTGTATTAGACTTATGAGTTTGAGTTGAATTGATTTGAGTGAATCTTCTACTCATCTTGAGTCCACTTTGCATTATTACCAAATCTCATGTTATTCCCATGAATACCAATATCTCTCTTTCTCTCTAAACTTGATCCTATATATGGCTTGTGGTAACCTCTACATGGTACTAGAGTTGCACCACTAGCCCACCACCCATTCTTCATGTATTTTGCTTTTCTTACATGGTGTTAGAGATCAGGAAGTATTGAAGATTGCAAAGATTGTGAAGTGAAAAAAATCAACTCTAGCATTCATGGAAGGAATGCTTCAACATTCAAGCTTGTGAGAGGCAAATGCTTCAACTCCATAGTTTGTGGTAGGTGAAGATTTCAACATTGGATTTCTTAGGAGGCAAAGTCTTCAACAATATAGCTTATGGAAGGCAAAGGCTTTAATGCTAGAGTTCTCAAGAGCTAAAGGATTCAACACTAGAGTTCTTGAGAGGCAAAGACTACAAGAATTCAAGTTCATGGGACAAAAATGCTTCAACACTATGAAGGTGTTAGCATCTAGAAATGTGTTTGGAAGTGGAGTTGGTGCAATGGATTTGAAAATGCAAAAAATATGGGTTCATTTAGCAACCTTTATTGAAGGCAAGTTAGATGGTATGAATTATTTTCTTTGGAAGTGCAAGATTACATACATCCTTGATTCTTATGATCTTTTGGAGATGGTGATGGGAAGTGATCAAGAGCCACAACCTACCTTTGACCCATTGGATCTCAGTATGGTGATCCTCCTAGATGCAAAGCTTATACAAGCTTGGAAGATAAGGAATGAAAATGCACTATACTGTATAGTGAACAATTGTGTGGAATTTATTCTACCTCTTATTCAGCATACATCCAATGTAATTGAGGCATGGAGTATACTGAGAAGTCAAAAATGAGGTAAGAAACCAAACATGCATTCGAAGTTTCGAAAATCAAATGGAAGCAGAGAAGTTTGCAGAAGGACAGAAGGTTAAGGCATCCATTACTTAGATCAAGAAGCCATATGATGGAATCGTTTGTGAAGAGATAGAGAAGACTAGCAAGGGACTAGCTCAAAGGTGTCGAAGAGCATTTGCAGCTTAAAGCCCAAGTAAGAAGTAGCCAAGGAGATGCTACATTATCCACATTTGCATCAGGTAAAGGTGGTTCTTTAACCAAAGGTGAAAGTGATCAGAAGAGGAGGATTAGTAAGAAGAAACTTCAAGGAAACGGCTTCCATTGCAAAAAGATGAGACAAGCAATTGTAAAGTGTCATGTCAAGAGGATAGATGAAGAGTTAAAGGGGAGACAATAAATATAGTTAAAGCAAAGGCGGTATGCTCCTCAACAGAAGAAAAATCAATTGTGGATTCATGGGTGCTAGAAAATGATGCATCTCATCACATGACCAGTGAGATAGGTCAATCTAGTTCTATGCAACCTCAACAAGAACGGATCACAGTGACAGGGACCCTATGGAAGGGGATTCAAAAGCAAGGTATTGATCTTCGTCACTTAGCTACAGTGAATGGAATGCAAGAACCTTGTATAGCTTGTATGATGAGCAAGCTACAAAGAGAGACATTACCATAAGAAAGCAAGAGTAGGTCAAAGGCTCCTCTAGCGTTGGTATATGTTAACTTGTGTGGTAAGATATCTATACATGCCTTGGCAGGATCTTCCTACATTGTGATCATCAATGACTATAGCAAGAAGATGTGGATGTACTTGTTGTCAGGATCTTGCTCACGTGCATACAGAGATTAGGAACGCAGAAAACACACAAAAAAATAGAGACAAGAAGAGACGAGACTGAACGCAGTATTGGGTGCAATCTCCCCCCATGCACTCTGTTTCGACAATCCACAGAGTGCATGTATTTATAGGACTTTTGATTACATCGAAAATAGTGGTTACATGAGGGCGGCTTTGAAAAGCAGGCGTGAAACTAAAAGTTGGTAATGTTTACAGAAAGTCATTGCTTTCAATAACAAAAACTGCGGTCTACAACGACCCTTATGCTAACCATTACTTTTCTAACAATAGAACCTTCTACGCAGGTTTATTTACAAGATAAATAATAATTATTCGGATTATTGATGTCCGCCTTTTCACGCCTTGCACGCTCCTCACGAACCTTCAGCTGCTATATCAAAAACATCAAAAACATATTAATACATTAATAATATAACACTTTAACAAAGCATTGTTCAATAATATACAACATGCCTCTCAGTTGACAAGCAACTGACCTCAGTTGATAAAATAATTTAACACTCTAACAATAACAATGCATTGTTCAACATATTCCATGTTACATTCCAATAATAACAATGCATTGTTCAACATATTCCATGTTACTGTTACAATCCAACAATAACAATGCATTGTTCAACATATTCCATGTTTCACTCCAACAATAACAATGCATTGTTCAACATATTCCATGTTATTGTTACAATCCAACAATAACAATGCATTGTTCAACATATTCCATAAGTTATAACATGCCCCTCAGTTGAACAAGCAACTGACCTCAGTTGATAAAATAATAAACATGGACGGCCAGTCACATGTTTCATCACTGAATAAAAAAATAGGCATGTTCCATGTAAAAACACATGCATGGAAATGTTCATGGAGCTGGTACATTAATGTGTTTGTGTATTTGTGCGTGTATTAGTGACATCATGATCAATGATTTTCTCAGGAATTAGAAACGTGATCTTGAGCAATAAAATCAGGCATCGGAATGTCATTTCGGGTGAGGGACATGGGAGTGGGAAGCTTTTTACCCAAAACAATTTCAAAAGGTGCACGACCAGTAGTGGTGTGTGCAGTGTTATTGTAAATTGAAGCAATGGCAACTTTTCATTCCAGTTTTTAGGATTATCTAATGAATAATAATGCAATAAATCAAAAAGAGTATTGTTTGTAGCCTCACTTTGTCCATTACTTTCAGGATGAAATGTAGAGCTAAAATCTATTTTAGAACCAAAATGTTAAAATAAGGCAACTCAAAAATGATTACAAAATCTAACATAACGATCAGATAACATTACGTGAGGAAATGCATGATGTGGAAAAATGCATGTAATGAATAATTTTGCAGCTTGAGGTGCAGTCAAAGTTTTTCTACACGGAATGAAATATGCATTTTTACTAAAACTATCAACTATTATCCAAATCATATCATTATGTGATGAAGTGATAGGAAGACCTGTGATAAAATCCATAGAAATTTGTTCCCATGGTTCATTTGGAATGGAAAGTGGCATTAATAATCCAAATGGTTTACCATGATGACGTTTGACACGCGGACATACAATGCATTGAGAAACATAATGTGCAATATCTTTTTCCATGTGTGGCCAAAAGAAGAAATCTTTGCAAGAAAAAATGGTGCTTTGTATGCCTCTATGACCCATGTAATGGTCATGCATTTCTTTGATGACAAAATCTTTAAAAGCTTGGGTTATGCACAATCTATGTTGAAAATAAAGAAAACCATTATGAAATGTATAATGTTCATAAGATAAAGATGCACCATTATTGAAGTCATGCCATGCACGTGAAAAATACAAATCAGATGCATAAGTGGAAACCATTTCTTGAAAAGAATGAATTTGGATGGCAGAAAGATTATTCAAAACAACAGAATTCGAAGGAAAACGGCTAAGAGCATCAGCTACAACATTAGCTTTACCAGGCTGATATTGTATCATGGGTTGGAAATTTTGAATGAATGATGCCCATTTAAGATGCCTATCAGAGATTAAAGGTTGACTTAATAAATGCTTAATAGCCTATTGATCCGTTTCGATTAAGACCTCAAAGCCCATAAGATAGTGTTTCCAAATTCGCAGAGCATGCACAACTGCTAATAATTCTTTATCATACGTACTATAATTCTGTTCTGATGGCGTAAGCTTCCTAATCTCAAATGCAATGGGATGATCATTTTGCATTAAAACAACACCTATTCCTGAACCACTAGCATCAGTAACGACATGAAATGGTTGTGAAAAGTCAGGTAACTGTAAAAGATGTGCATGTGAAAGTGCTTGTTTCAGTTTGTCAAAGGACTGTTGTTGGGTAAGTCCCCATGCAAATTTTATTTTTCTTTTTTCAACAACAAGGTAAGAGGCAATGCTAAATAAGAAAAATTTCGAACAAACTTCCTATAGAAACTAGCCAACCCAAGAAAAGAATGAACATCATTGATTGATTGTGGTGTAGGCCATTCTACTATAACTCTTATCTTTTTCGGATCCACATGCACACCTTCACTTGAAATAATATGTCCTAAATATTCTAGCTTACGTTGCAAGAAGTAACTCTTTTTAGGATTAGCATAAAGTGTGTTCTCTCCTAACAAATGAAAAACTATTTCAAGATGCTTTTCATGTTCACTATCATTCTTACTGTAAACAAGTATATCATCAAAAAAAATACAAGAACAAAAGCTTGGTAATCAAGAAAAATATTGTTCATCATTCGCGCAAATGTAGCAGGAGCATTAGTAAGTCCAAAGGGCATTACCATAAATTCATAATGGCCAGTTTGCGTTCTAAATGAAGTCTTAAAAATATCACTTTGTGTCATACGAATCGGATGGCCACCCGATTGTAGATCAATTTTACTAAAGACACGAGCTCCTCGTAACTTATCTAAGAGATCATCTATTCGTGGAATAGGGTATCTATTCTTTATTGTGATCTTGTTAAGGGCTCTATAATCAATGTACATTCGATAAGTTTTATTCTTCTTCTCTACTAAGAGAACCGGTGCTCCAAATGGGGGAGAACTAGGCCTTATAAGTCCTTTCTGTAGTAGGTCATTTACTTGGTTTTCTATTTCCTTTTGGTGTAGTGGGCCATGTCTATAAGGTGCCTTATGAGGAGGAGAACTACCAAGGACTAAATCTATGCTATGGTCAAAGGATCCTCGAGATGGTGGTAGTTCAGAGGGATACTCAAACATAAAACAATCCTCATAAGTACTCATGAAAGGTTTATATGCATCATGAAGTGTTTGAGTATAATCATTGATGACATTGACAAAAACATTGCATGAGTTGAATCCTTTCCTAAATGCACGCTTTACTTGAGTGTGACTAATCAATGGAAACGGTTGGAAATCATTTCGTGCAGACAAAGTAATGATTTGGCCTTTGAATTCAAACTTAAAGGTATGTGTATGGTAGTCAATACGTGGGTTATAATGGTGACAAAAAGGCATACCTAGTATAACATCGTAAGATTGCAAAGGTGCAATTAAAAATATCCGTGAATCAACATATGGGCCTATGCTAATCGTAACATCTTGCACTTCTCGTGTTACATTATAACGACTACCTTGAAATGCAGCTTTCACTTTATACAAGGAAGGAAACATTTGTAATTTAAGTTCTTGTACTAATAAATGTGAGATGTAGTCTTGTGAACTACCATCGCCATGTAGAATTTTAACTACTTTATTATTTATGGTACCCTGCATGCAAAGTAGAGAGTGAAGAGAGATATCGTTACCCAAGGTACTTAAGTCCTTCTCCAATGATTCCTTTGTCCAAACAGGAGGAATTTCTTCATTATGGACCTCCATGTTATGCAATTGAGCTGTAGCCGGTTTCATGTGAAGGGGTCGAAATCTGCACCTTATTTTTGTATGTCCAGGTTTACCACAATTCCAGCAAGTGAGTCGTGGTCGCTTCTGTTGGGCATCCACCGCTGAAGTTTGAAGGGTAGGTGGTTGGGTTGGTTGGAGAGATGAAGCAACAGGTGGAGTTGAATAATGGGATTGTGGAGGACGAGGAAAACTAGGGTAAGATGGGGCATTAAAAGTACCCTTCATAGGAAATGTAGGTTTAACATAAAGTGGTCGTTGGCATAGTTGTTGTAGACGGAGTGACTTGGTTTTGGAGTGGACTTCTTTTTCTGTATCATAGGTGAAGGATATAGATTCGTTGAGGATTGTAGTTCGTAGGGTGTGAAGCTTAGCTTGGATTCCCACCTCCAAACCAACTACTGTCGTAAGGTTGTCTACCTTAGTTTGTATCTTTTGGAGGACTTCATCACGTTGTCGGATCTCGTTCTGAGCTCCTCGAAGCTCATGCCGCAAAAGCTCTAGTTGTTGTTCAAGTGTTGCCTCAAGTAAAGGTGAATTACTATAATCCTCCATGGTGCTCTTGGACCTTTAAGCTAGTGCTTTCCTCTCGGGATGTACCCTCAGGGAATGTACCCTAGCAGAAAAGTACCCTATCTGGATGTACCCTGATGTACCCTGACAGGATGTACCCTGTCTGGATGTACCCTGGTGTACCCTGAGAAGTGTACCCTCACAAGTGTACCCTGAGACGCGCCGCGTCGCGCCGCACCGTGCCGCCTTGAAAAGTAAGAAAAACTGAAAGTTATGTTAAATATAAGAGGAAAGAACTTGAGTGACAACTCCAAGAAAGAGTGTAGTGGTAAAAGTACTTCCCTTGAAAGTAGGAGGTTGTGGGTTCAAATCCTCCTACCTTAGGGAATCTAAACCACTCTATTGCCACTCAAAAATTAAAATTGCCTCGCGTGTAGCCAACAGCTGCCAACGGTCGCCAAGGGAGCCTTGGGTGCCAATGTTGCCAATGTATTGCCTAAGTTCTTTGCCTTAGTCGACGTAGGTGTAAACATAGGTGTAAACGTAGGAGTAAACGTAGGTGTAAATGTAGGAGTAAACATAGGAGCAAACGTAGGTGAAAATGTAGGTGAAAACGTAGGTTCTGGTTCTGGAACTGGAACTGAAACAGAAACAGAAACCGGAATAGGAACAGGAATCGGAATCGGAAACAGAATAGAACATTCCATATGGACGCATGCAGAGCTCTGATACCACTGTTGTCAGGATCTTGCTCACGCGCATACAGAGATTAGGAACACAGAAAACACACAGAAAAATAGAGACAAGAAGAGGCGAGACTGAACGCAGTATTGGGTGCAATCTCCCCCCATGCACTCGACAATCCACAGAGTGCATGTATTTATAGGACTTTTGATTACGTCGAAAATAGTGGTTACATGAGGGCGGCTTCGAAAAGCAGGCGTGAAACTAAAAGTTGGTAACGTTTACAGAAAGCCATTGCTTTCAATAACAGAAACTGCGGTCTACAACGACCCTTATGCTAACCATTACTTTTCTAACAATAGAACCTTCTACGCAGGTTTATTTACAAGATAAATAATAATTATTCGGATTATTGATGTCCGCCTTTTCACGCTTTGCACACTCCTCACGAACCTTCAGCTGCTATATCAAAAACATCAAAAACATATTAATACATTAATAATATAACACTTTAACAAAGCATTGTTCAATAATATACAACAGTACTTTCTTCATGATAAGGCTGAAGAAGCTTGGAATAGGAGGTGGTGGTGAGCTCAACTTGGAGGAGTTGGAAGCCTTTTGCAAGTGCAAATGGATAAAGTGCCAATCAATGATACCTCACACATCACAACATGATGGCATTATGGAATGCAAGAGTCTCACCATTGTTGAGATAGCAATGTGTATGAGAGAAGGCATGAACTTTCCTTATCAAGTCAAAAAGAGCCATCATGAAGCTTACACTGGTAAGAATCCATCTGTCTCACACTTTATAATTTTTGAGAGTGTGTGCTCTGTTCTTGTCCCACGTCAAAGAAAGAAAAAATTGGAACCAAAAAGCAAGAGATGCATCTTCTTAGGTGATAATTAAAATCAAAGGGCTTTCATATTGTATGAGCTTGAGGCAAAGAAGATCAAAGGGAGTCACAATGTGATGTCTATGGAGCAATCACATGCAGCAGAGGAAAATAAAGGATTTTTCACTTTATCATCAAGCGGAGTAATTCAATATGTATAGATCCCAAGAGTCATCCCTACCTATGACTAGGAGGAAGCATCATCATCAAATGGCAAGAAGAGATTCTACCAACCTAAAATCACCCAAACATATTGGCTGTCACTACAATGGGTGAAGAAGAAGCTCTATGGTTAGAGTAATCCAGATAGTATTTCATATACTTTTGTAAAAATAGTATATCGCTTAGAAAGCAATGTTTTGTAAATAAAGCAGATTTTTGTAAATTCATGCTTTTCAAAGCATCTTCCTCATGTATCTTCTATTTAGAACATAATGAAAATACCTATAAATACACATACTCTGATAGACACATCCATCAAAGTATGTGGGGGAAGATTGTACCCAATTTTGTGTTCAGTCTTGTCTCTCTATTCTGTGTGTGTTCTTGTGAGATTTTGTTATTATATTATCTGTTGTACATGCATCTACAAGATATGGTTGTAGTGGTTTCAAAGCTTGCACACTTTTACGAAGGTGTACTCCTCGGCATCCGTTCATGATTCGACACCTACTTCGGTTTGCGTTCGATGTATGTTCATGATTTGGCACCTATTTTAATTTGTTTATTCTCGTCCGATCTAGGTTTGCATTTTTCAATTCACTTTTTTTCTCTCGAATCTGTTACTGTCCTTGTGACATTGTTAGACTATCACACTATGCATTGTGCTTTGTTCCAGTGACACTATCACACTGTCACAGTGTTACATTGTGCATTGTCAACTATCACACTGTGCTCTGTGCCCTATCCCAGTTCTAGGTGAGTTCGTTTTATAAATTCGTTTTATCCATGTGGTTACTCCTATGGCTTACTCCAAGGCATGGACTAAGGCATAACCTTGGTATCTTTGGCTTCTCTAGCACTCATGGTTCCCTTTCGTTCCATTTGCATCCATTGTCTATGTGCGAACCCTCTCTAACTAATGAGTGGCGATAAGAGCTTACTTAATTCCCTCTTTAGTAGTAGGGGATTTGAACCCACCACCTCTCACTTGCAAGAGATATGCTTATCCACTTCCTATTCTCACATATTGATACCCCCTTTCTTTTAACTTATATTTAGCATTACTTTTACCTCTCTCTTCCTTTTTACATTTCCAAGACAAAACCTTTCCTTTACTATTTTAATTCCAATATTGCTAAAAAAATTCACATGTTTGGTAGTAGGTTTTGGTTCTATATAAGGCCATGGAACCTACCCACACTACAGAAGATTTTGGTAAATTATTTATTAAATGTATTTTTCTGCATCATGGTTTTTCAAAAGTTATTCTATCAGATTGAGATGTTCGTCTTTGTAATCCCTTTTGGGTTCCATTATTTCAAAATTTAGGTTCCAAGATAGACTTTATCTTTGCAGTTCATCCTAAAAGTAGCAGGCAAATGGAAGCTATGAATAAGACTATTTTACATTTATTACATTGTTATTCTTTAGATAATCTGAGTAATTGGGATGAGAAAATTTCTTTACTACGATTTGCATTTAATAACACAACACATACCACTACTCGACCTACACCATATGAGAATGTTTATGGTAAAAAGCTTCCCACACCCATGATTATCACTCAAAATGATATCCTTATGGCTTATTCTTTTGCACAAGATCATATTTCTACACTTCATGAGGTTCATGATCACATTAAGAAGAGTCAATAACGTTACATGCATAATGTTAATAAGAAACTAGTAGCTAAACAATTTAATGAAAATGACTTGGTATGGTTATGAATAATTAAAAGACATTTGAAAAACATTTTACAACATCCTAAGGTTAAACTTGCATTGTGTTATTATGGACCTTTCCATCTTATTCAAAAAATAATTGAGAATGCTTTTAGATTAGACATACCTTCTCATTGGAATATACAAACTTTTTTTCATATTAGTTTATTTAAATTCTTTAAAGGAACTTTACCACTTACTCATATTTTAGATTATCCTCCTTTACTGAAGATGATGTGAAAATTTTAATTTCAGAGAAAATGTTTTATTATGATGTCACTACTAATACACACTCTTAAGAAACATCATATATATTTAGCTAAATATAAAAATTACTCACTTGAAGAATCTCAATGGATTCATAAGACATCATTAACTCCACATTATGACCACTTGATTTCTGCACATCATTCACAATCACATTAAATTCTAGTTTTTCCATGGAATATGCTTATGATTGTTTAGTGATGGAACATGTGACTGGCCATCCATGTCTATTTTTTTCTTATTAACTGAGGTCAATTGCTTGTCAACTAGGAGGCATGTTATACTTTATGGAATAATGAAATGTTAAATGGATTTTAATGTCTTGAGGTTTTTAATGTGATTGTGTTTTGATTTAGGAGGTGAAGAATCATGAGGACATGAATGGGCATGGATTTACTCAGATATTTTTGAAGATATTTAAAAGATAATATTTTATATATTTTTGTAAAAATAGTAGATTGCTTACAAAGCGATGTTTTGTAAATAAAGCAAATTTTCATAAATGCACACTTTTTGAAGCATCACCCTCATATATCTTCTATTCAGGACGTAATGAAAACACCTATAGATACACATACTCTAATAGACTCATTCATCAGACTATGTGGGGAGAGACTGTACTCAACCTTGTGTTCAATCTTATCTCTCTCTATTCTGTGTGTGTTCTTGTGAGAGTTTGCTATTGAATTTTCTCTACATACATGCATCTACAAGATTCGGTTATAAATAATGTGAAATAAGGATGGAATGATATGTACAATAGATGAAATGAATTCATCTCTTCTTAGTCCAAGTGTACAAAGTTGAACTAAGGGTGCATGGGTGATAAACGAAAGTGCCTATGCACAATCTTAAAGTGAGACCCTAAACACATGCATGATTAAAGATGCATACAAAAATGAGGGTGTAAAAAAGAATCAACCTTGAGAGAAAGGTTCTCCAGGGTAATGTGATGACAAGGCTTTCTTCCAAAGGAGCCAATCCAAAGACTTCTCTTCTGCATCATCAAATGTAAGGAATGATGCATTTTTCTATCAACCTACAAAAAAATTAAACAAAAAGGAGTTTTGTACAATGTATATACATGCGCCTTCTTTGTGCATGTGTTTTCAAACTTGGAACACCTAACACATGGCTTTTGTGTGAGGCCCTAGACTTGCATACTTGAAATGCAATTGGGCAAGGTTGGGCTTGGAACCCATGGCTATCACACAAAGAGATTTGAAGTGTTTGCACGTTGTACTTGAATCATCCCAATTTGGAAGCAAGTGAAGTGAAGTTCTTAGGCTGCCAATACATCTTAGTTTTATTGCTTTTGGCCTTGAAATTCTTCTTAGGATCATTCTTGATAGGACTTTATCAATCTAGATCCTTTTGTTATCATTGGTCTTTCCCTAGGATAGGACCAGATTAGTCTAGACCGTGGATTATGGAACTTCTCTTTTTTGAAAGGATGGATATTGTAAACGAGAAGTCTTAGCTACCCACATCATAATATGATTTGGTTGGGATTTTGTTAAGCGCTTAGACACCCAATTTCTCTTGAAATTACAAGGATAATGGGATTTTGTCTTCATGATGTAAGGTTCTTTTGGGCCTTCCATATGTTTCACCTCAGGAAACTCCACCTTGCTCAAGGAATTAAACTAATTGTTTTCATCCTTAGGGTTGATTTGATCCTTAAAAGATAAGCCAATATTGTTCAAGGTATCTTCTTTAAGTAAGAGAATCTCAAGTTCTAAGTGATCTTCTATACATGAAACATAATTATCCATAAGATAACTAGGTTGTGTGGTTTTGGGTTGGTCTAGGGATTCATCGATGCATTTATCCTTATTACATATAGAATCCTTAGAATTACAAATGGGAGTTGGATCTTCTATGCATGTCTATCGAGAAAATTTCTTGTTTTTTGATGGCCTTTTTTGTGATTTTTTTAATGTCTTCTATATGTGTGAATAACTAATGATAGGGTTCTTCTAACAAGGAAAATGAAAGTTTTTACAAAATTTACATCAAATTGAAGAGCATGTAACACGCATATCATATTTCTCATGAAAAGAAATGTTTCTAGTAGAATAGCCTTACGAATGAAAACACCCATTCTTATGCTAAGCCCATCACATTTATCAATGCCGCAAAATGAATGCTCACAAACAATTGTCAAAAGACAATGAGGGCACCAAAACGCATGCAAAACATTGTTCTTGGTGATGATACATCTCCATATTTCACAATCACACCAAGTTGTGGAAGAAAACTAGTACTCGAACAAGAAACTTGACTATACCCTTGATATTGAATGAAACATAGTCAACAAATGAGGAATGAAAACCTTGATAGTGAATAAGACCAAATCAAAAAGTTAGGGTGGTAAGATAGTTATCATAAATTGACCGGTGGGAGATGGTTGAACCATTCCCTAAGAGGAAGGATTAGAAAGTAATCCTCAACCATGGCTTTTGGGGCAAGTCCTAACCAGGAGGTCATGAGTTCAAATACCCTTCATTGGTATCAGAGTCTAGGAGGTAGGCTTGGGCAAGGTGGATAGAACTTAGAAGGCACATGCATGCTTCTTTGAGAAATTTTCTCAACAAATATGGGAGTGTATCTCCCAATCCATAGGTTCAATTGAGATGCGTAAGGTTGTTGCAAATACCTTAGAATGAAATTTCCTTGGGTAGCACTTTATTGAGGGCCCAAAATACCAAGCATAGGTGAGAATGAGGTTCAAGTTATTGAGGTTCAAAACAAGGGCTTCAAGATACAAAGTTGTGAGCAAGAGGTTCAAGAAATTGTACGAGGGTGAGGGCATCATTTCAAGGGCCTTAGTGAGTTCACAATGTTGGGTGTGTGTAGAAGTGCGAGAGACACACGAGAAGCACACACAAGGAGCACAAACGCAACAAGACACATGGAGAAGATGGATGGCTGGAATACCTCTCTTTATTGATGATGAATTGAACTGAAGTAAGATCTGAATAATATCCCTAAATACAAACTAGCACCACATATGAGTGTATCAAGTGTGTGGTAACATGGGGAAAAAACTTCTAGCCAGCACTAGAGTAAAAAGTGCCCATGTATAGGGAAAAGGTTCACATCAAAGCTACTCGAGGAACACATAAGTGTAACAAACCCCCCTAGAGCGAATGATGTGAATGCATACAAGGATTGATAGATCAGCCCCCACAAGGCAATAAGACTAAAGCTTTGTGAAAAGCTTCAAACTTTTCCCGTGGAAGAGCTTTGGTGAATATGTTTGCCACATTATCTTGTGTAGGCACATATACCAAATCAACATCTCCTGCATGAAGGCACTCTCTCACATAGTGATAATGCACCTCAATATGTTTGGTCCGTGCATGAAACACTAGGTTTCGTGCAATAGCCAATGCACTCTGACTATCAGTGAGAATATGCGTAGCAACATCTATCTCCATGCAAAGATCCATCAATAGGTGTCTCAGCCATATACACTCCACTGTAGCTGTGAAAATTGCCCTGTACTCAGCTTCACAACTCGATGTCGCCATTGTAGTTTGCTTCTTACTCAACCAAGATATGCATGAGTCTCCAAGGGAAAAGCAATTACCACTAGTGGACATGCAAGTATCATAACAACCAGCCCAATCACTATCTGTAAAAGCATGCAAGCATGGCTTAATATCTCTTCCATAAAAGAGACCTAAGCTCAAAGTGCCTCTAAGATATCTAAACACATGTTTCACCACTTGCCAATGCTTAGTCCCAAGGCTATGCATGAATCGACTCAACTGGGAAACTATATATTGTATATCCGGCCTTGTGTTGCATGCATGTATAAGACATCCCACAACTTGTTGATAAAGAGAAGTGTCAAATGCATCACCGGAATCCTCAACTAAGAACCTAAATCCTGTCTCAACTGGTGTGGAAACTCGCTTGCAATCCTCAAAGTCAAAACGTTGAAGTAGTTTTTCAACATACTTTGCTTGATCCATAACAATTCCCCCCTCAACGGATACAAACTGGATGCCAAGATAGTAGCTCAAAAGACCAAGATAAGTGACATCAAAAATATGCTGCAAATCAGCCATAAGAATGTCAAGTTTTGCAGCACATGACCCAGTCAAGAGTATGTCATCGACATAAAGAAAAAGCACTGTAAGATCATCCCCATCTTTGCATACATAGAGCGTGCTTTCAATTGAACTACATGTGAAGCCAAGAGCAACCAAGTGCTTATGTATTTTGCCATACCATGCACATGGAGCTTGCTTGAGACCATACAAGGCTTTATGCAAGCGACAAACCATATGCTCTTTCCCTTTCATAGCAAATCCAGGAGGTTGTTTCGCATAGACCTCTTCTTGCAAATCACCATTCAAGAAGGCTGTTTTTATGTCCAACTGATGCACTTTCCAACATCGATGAGCAGCCAATGCAACCACGGTACGAATGCTAGTCATGCATGAAGTAGGTCCAAAAGTTTCCTCATAGTCAATGCCATATTGTTGCGCATATCCTTTGGCAACCAATCTAGCTCTGTAGCGATCAATGCTACCATTAGACTTTCTCTTAGTCTTGTAAACCCACTTTGTACCAATGACATTCTTTCCTTTTGGCAATTCACATAACTCCCACGTACCATTCCTATGTATGGAATCCATTTTTGATTGCATAGCACTCATCCATTGTGGATCATCACATGCATCTTCAAAAGAAGGTGGCTCTTCATTACATGCTATAGAAATAAGAGAATAATCCACAAAATTACTTGATGCATGGTGAGAGCTTGATCTTGTTCTACCAAGTAAAGGTGCACTCAATTTGCTGTCCTGCAAAGTTTGTTTCAGCCACTTTGGCATAGTTTGTGCACTCTTGATAGACATGCATTCATTATGTAATACATAATCAACATTTAAATCATGTGTGGGCTGAATTTCGTGCTTATTTTCAGCCATATTTTGATGCAAATGTTCAGCCATATGTGGCTGGAAATTTCGAATAGTTTTGACATTTTTTTGGCCGAAAAATTTCAGCCATGTTTCACTGGAAATTCTCTGCATTTTCAGCTCTATTTTGCTGGAATTTTTCAGCCCTTTGATCCTCAGTTGGCCGCTTTACATGGCCATAGTCAAGTGCACCATTTTGGAACAAAGGCATGAGTGTATCGAACACATCTTGTGAGCTAATTGTTGGCTGTTTTTTGCATTCAAGTAGAGGGAAAACTGAATTTTCAGCAAATGCCACATCTCGACTCACAATAATTGTATTCGTCAATGGATGTTACAAATGATATCCCTTAATTTCTGCACTATAACCAACAAATATACATTTCTTTGCCTTGTCATCAAGTTTGTGATGTTGTTGTGATGGCACAAGAGCATATGCCAAACAACCAAACACATGCATATGACTAACCATGGGCTTATGACCATTCGAAGCCTCATAAGGAGTGATGAATCTCAATGCTTTTGTAGGGCAGCGATTCAACACATAATTTGCACACATGACCGCTTCCATCCAAAACTTATCAGGAAGATGCTTTCCTTTAACCATACATCGTGCCATTTCAAGAAGTGTTCTATTTTTATGCTCGAAAACACCATTTTGTTGAGGTGTATATGGAACCATACATTGGTGTGAAATACCTCTTTCATGAAGAAAATCATTAAACTCATGTGACATGTATTCATCACCACGATCTGTGCATAGAGTAAAAAGCTTTTGTGAAGAAAAATTTTCAGCCATAGCTAAAAATGCTTTGAAGCAAGAAAATACCTCATTCTTTGCTTTCATAGGATACACCCATGTATGGAGAGTAGCATCATCAATGAAGGTAACAAAATATACATGCTTCCCAAAAGATGGAGTCTTGATGGGACCACATACATTACTATGAACAAGCTGCAATTTTCTTGTAGTGTGTGTATGACTATCTTTTGGAAAAGAAGCAGGATGCATTTTTCCAAGAATGCAACCTTCACATGCATGCTTTTCAATCGACTCAAGTGTAGGCAAGTGAATAATTTCCTTCTTTTGTTACTAAAGTAAAGGGTACTCTATAGTTAGATTAAGCTTCTAGACTTTAAGATAAATATCATTCACACATCAATGTTGGATATAAAGTATAGTGGTATGGGACACTATCGTTTATATTCACATTAATGTAGGAATGATGGTATGGGACATCAGACCTTGATATGATAGGTATCTTTTAGTCTTGGGCTCATGAGTTGGAGTGAAACTCCATTCCAATGGAAACTGAAACTTCATAGATAAAAATGAAGTATAGGTTGGTCAAGAATATGACCATATCAAAGTAACTAAGAAAGTTTGAAGATCGTGAAATGAAATCACTTTCTAGACCTTCATAAATATTTTCAGTAAGACTGATGTAGTCTCTTTAAGGATTTTTGTAGTTCTTTATCAGAAATGCTACATGGATTTCTAGAGAGAGAACTTGGAAAGATCCTTTTAAGAAAGGTAAGTCTGACTGAGTCAATCTCGGATAACACACTTGGTTGACAAATACAACTAAGTAAGTTAATATCTTTTAGAATAAAGATGTATCAAGAGATATTGAAAAGTATTGACTTAGTTATCTTCGAAATTGGGGTTAGACTAAGTTACTCCAAAACATCTTGTTGATAGTACAACAAGGTTATCAATCTCCTAAAGTAAGAGATTTATACTAGACTTGGTATTCCAGTCTATAGGAGTCTCAAGAGATTGAAAAGGACTAACTTTTTAATTAAGATATTTTGAGAGTAAAGTTGAACATCATCAAAATTTGATGGCTCGAAACATCGATGTTTTATACCACTAGAGTTTGGTAAATGGATGATTGGTTTAACCTTACCCAAAGGATATTCTTGAGAATTTAGATTCAATCTCATAAAGGTAGAAACAATGCTTCAAACCATTAGATAGATTAAATCCTTAAGAGTTTTGGGTCTCATTTGATTTGACTCAAATCATTTTAGTGTTTTAGAAGTTGAACTGGTTACATCGAGTTTTGGTTCTTCCTTCTTGCTTTTCCAGACCTTCGATTTGACTTGGAAGGAATCTTCAAAGTCACTCCTAGATCAGGTTTAGCTAGATGGAATGGATAACCAAAATAAACATCAAAAGATGGATCTTTTATATAGAACCCTTTCAATTTCAGAAGACACTTAAGTTTAATTCATTCATCCATCTAATATTGCTTTAAGATCAGCGGGTACTATGACCATTCACTTGTACAGTTGCAATTTCAAAGTTAAAGTCCGGGGGAATAGGCTTCAGCTGAACCTCCATTAAAAACAAAAAAACTTTCATTAGACAAGGTTATAATTGGTTTAAATTGGCCAAAGCCATTACATGTCTAGCCCAGAGATTGAACTTTGGACCTCCACCTCAAGAGATCAAAGCCCAACCACTTGAACTACTCGATGTGGACAAATCTAGTCTTTTTCAAAGGAAAACAAAGAAAGTTCACTCTTACGATCTACATCTTCCAAGGATTGAATTAATTGAAAATGCCACTCTACAATGTATCCCATTGTACCTATTTGATGCCCAGAATCTTACATAAGGAGAGCTAAAACACATAATAGTTATTAGGAATTAACAAAGCCCGAAGGTTCACTCATTATAGGAATTGGGAAAGAATAGTTCTAAGGTCAAATGAAAAAACTAGTTTGAAGTGATGAAGCACTGCCACAACAAGCACAATATTTGTTATTGTTGACAACGCCCACTGAGAATGCTTGAAGCCCAATGAGAGGGGCACATTTTCATCTGACCATGAAGATGAAGACCTATCCTACCCAGTGTAGCATCTAGGGTTTGAATGTTCATCCAACCCAAGGGAAGTGAACAACCCAACCACATGAGTTGTGTTGTTGGACATCATTAAATCTAATTTGATTTAACATCGTAATATATACTAAGTCTAGTTAATCCATTCAAATAAGTGCGTACATTATAGATTAAGGCTTAATTTAGATAGAATGGAGCCTCACTCCTAGGGGCATCCGCTCCAATTATAATGTGTCATGTGTATATATGTATTCATTGAAGAGTCCCATATTCTCTTCTTATGCCATATCATTGAACATTTTCATCTCCAATGTGTTGAGCCTCCCTCTTCCCTAAGGCATATTTGTCTACCTTCAGTTTCTTGAATCAATATTCCAAAATTTTTAAATGTTAAGTTTTAATAAAAATAATTTTATAATATTCGTTCGTGTACATCAAATCTTCGCATAAGACAAAAATAATTTTATAACATTTGTTTATGTGGATCAAATCTTCACATAAGAGGGACTCAAAATATGTTTTCAGCATTCCACTTTTGTGAATACATAATTGGAGGCCTAAATTTAGCATTGTTCCTAAAAAGAGTGCGATAATGGATCTTAATTTGGGTACCCTAGTGTGAAATCAACGTGTGAACATAAGAACACTCAATTATAGGACCAATCTAGGGTCCATCACTAAGGGTGTTAAGGTACATCAACATACGAATTTGATTCCAAGTAGCTCTCTCGGTGAGTGGTTACACACATATAGAGAGGCACTTGAACCTTGTAAACATTCAAATTAAAAGTCATGTTCTTGTAGACAAGAGACCATCATCAAGTATTCAAATGCTCACACCGAGGGAAGCATTCCTATTAAGAGGTATCTAGTTGTCTCAAGCATCAAGCTTAAGAGTTGATGTCAAGTTCAAACAAAAGTTTCAGACAAAAGACTCAGCACATATACTTAATGTGTTGTCATCCTTGACTAATGAGACACTTACACCATATAATATGCTTAATGTGTTGTCTTCCTTGACTGATGAGACACTTACACCACATCTAAGACATGGGAGGAGCTCAAATTCAGGTTTGAGAAGTTTATCCTCCATTTTGACCATCAAATTAAACACGCTCACCTAAGGATTACAAGATTCATCATTGGTACAAAGTATTGTGTCCTCACAAATTTGAAACACCATTGCATATATTAGAATATGACTTTCAGGTTCATGGTTCATGTTTAGGGAACACTACCTGATCTAAAAAAGTGGAAAAGGAAGGGCATGATCCTTCTAAGCACTTGTTGTATAAACAACAAAACTACTCTAAGAGAGACCAATCTAATGTCAAATCAAACCCACAAGGGGTGAGAGATGCACGTATCCACCCAACCAACTCCACCCATATATATACCTCAAGGCCAAGGGGGGAAATGTGAGGAGAGCTTGCCAAGTGTCCTCTCCACATGGATGCTAAATCAAGGCCTTCTAACCTTGGAAATCACATGGCCCTCACATGGATTTTAAAAGGACTTCTGCCAAGCTTGTACGTACAAGTCTCAAGGCTTGAGAGGTCTCCCTAAGGGTTAAATAACATACCCTTAGGAAATATCAATCGTGAGGGTCAAAACCCTTCAATTGGGAGTAAATAAATCCAAATAACTCAAGGGTTCAAACCACACTCTTGGAGACACTTTCCCAAGGGTTTCCCAATAGGATCCAAGGGTTGTCCAAGTGGTTTTGGACCCTCAAAACCCATGTCTTTGGCCACTTTGACCCATAGTTATACAACATTCTTCCCCCCTTTTTACATTTTTGTCCTCGAAAATGTGTGTAGGTATGTTATGTGGAGTATTCCCCCTTGCCTCATGATCATTTCCATAGATCATGGTTTTTCATCTCTCTGATTCGCTTCTTCTTCATAAGGAGATTCTATCTCATACTGGATCTGAAAAGAAGGAAATCCACTTGTGGGGCTAATCCCTTCCCAAATCATTCTAATATTACTTAACTTTGCATGTGAAACACTAAATCAAATGCTAAGTATGAATAGAATGATAAGGGTGGATTAAAACATCCCTGCCTAATTCAATGTTTCCCTATGTGCGAACTCCGCATCCAATAGTACAAACATATGAAGTAGGTGGATTTTATCAGTCTCCAACTTTTTTACTATGCTGATCCATTTCTATGCACCACTCGGGTGTGGACCTAGCAAAATAGATGGATCTCTTACTAGTTCAAGGCTTTAAGAAGTCTCCTTAAATTGAGGTTGATAAAAACATCTAAATAAGATGTTTCTTACTATTTTCTACTTTTTAACCAACATCTAGTGATCCTTTTTCCAAATACAGAACTATCATGTCCTATTGTACTTTAGAGTCAAGGTAGAATGTAGGAAAGAAGTGATTCCATTCTTTGGGTATCCAACCTCAAAATGATTTCTCAAGACTTTCTCAAAAGCCTTGACTTGTTTGAAACTATTAGAATCTATAAACGATTCCTGAGAGTTTTACTTCAAACTCTTTTAAGAGAACTTTTTTGATTCTTCATCCATATCCCACAAATCAGGGGTTAGACAAGGTTACAACTAAAGGAGACATGGTTACAATTGGGTTTAATTGGCTTAAACCATAACATGTGCAGCCTAGGACTTGAACCCTGGACCTCCACCTCAAGAGGCCAAAGCTCAACCAACTGTCCTACAGGACGTGGATATGAAAGATATGAAAGGTTCCAAGGGTACTATACTCCGGCCACTGATCACTCACAACGGACAGCCTGGCATCCAGCTCAGCGCCATGTCAAAAGGCGGCCGTATTTCGGTCTGACTCTTATCTGTCTGTCAACCAACGAGGTCCTCTTTGTAAGAGACAGCCTTACGTTTTTCATGTTGGGGAGATAAAAATACAAAGATCTTGTCGTTTTTCCTGAGACGTGAACAAAACGTGGGATCTGCCCGCGCTTTGTGGAGAGATGCAGTTTTGCCAGCACGTTTGCTCATTGCGATTGCACTCCCCGTCTCCCTCGGCAACCAAGACGACGCAAACTAGGCAAAAGCAGGGGAGGAGACGTGAGAACACATAGTAGTCACGTATAGAGAAGTGGACGCATTAGCTTGCACGCACTCATTGTCGCGAAAACGGGCCTAGCAAGGCACAAGCACAGTGCAGATCTTGCTTTACTGCACATTCGTACTCGTCTAAAATCAGCAGATCAGGAGCTGCCTCCTGTCCTTCTAGGAGGCTCACGCGATGGCTTGTATACTCTTGCCTCGTCGGAATTCGTTGATTCTACTACTACCAATCTTCTTAGCTGTAATTTCAAGAGCTCAGGAATGTGATCCGCAATGCAAAACAGCTAACTGCGATAGCGACGGTGTCTGCATTTGTGAGGTCCCGAAGAACTCCTCTATGCTTCAGGGAGACCGTCCCTTTCTAGGGTAAACACAGATCTCTCTACTCTCGCAAAAAAAGTTTAAAGGTTGATAATTGCTTTTCTGCACATTGGTCTGTCTGGGACGGAATTTACTTCTTTCGATAACATTCCCGGGAGTTTCATCTGTGCCTGTGAGAGAGAGAGAGAGAGAGAGAGAGAGAGAGAGAGAGAGAGAGAGAGAGAGAGAGAGAGAGAGAGAGAGAGAGAGAGAGTTCAGGAATTGTGCTTCGCAACAATGCATCACGTTGTCTCTAGAATTTCCTTTCTTGTAATATATGTTTGATCTTAAGTCATAAAATCACCTTCTGTTCATGATGCAGAGGGCCGTTCTGTGACATCCCTCGAACAATGTGTGATGGAACCAATAGTTTTTGGTGTGAAAATGGGATCTGTAATGAGATTATCCAAGGAGAGAATTATACATGCACTTGTAATGAGGGGTTTGCAGGAGAGCATTGCGAACTAGAGGGAATACCGTGTGGCGATTCGTTCTGCTACCATAGTGGCCAATGCGTTGAAGCTGAGGGATTGTGTGATTGCCCAGCTGCATGGAGGGGTAGTCCCGACTGCTCCTCGCCATCAAACAACAGTACGTGCAAGTATTTAATGCATTTTCCGCTTCCATATATCTGTTACCGATTTCTGATTTATAGAAATGTTCAAGCGCGTCATTCAGTTTGTTGATCATGGGCCATTTTCTGTTTAGGTCCGACACCCATAGTCGATTCCGAGCCCGTCAAAGTAGCGCCCAAGAGAAATAGTTCGGTAATCCCCTAACTTGATCCGTACATATTCACAGTGTATATAAATCTGGAAAGTTTTCTTTGAAGAAGAGGGACCACTGATCTAAGGTGGACGCTCTGTATGCTTCTTTTTGTGCAGTTGAATACTCCTGCTGTACTGATGGGGATCTTTGTGGCGGTAGCTGTATCAGTAGGTCTTATATGTCTTGTGAGATCCCTAAGAAAACGATCTGCAGCAACAACAGAATTTCACAAACTCCAGCAAGTGCAGATGCGAGGGTTTATTGAGGAAGATGAGGAGGCATTTTCTCGCGCACCGCTTTCAAAAGCTGAGATAGCTTGAATTGAATTGCTCCAAACTGAAATGCAGCTGCCGTTGCAACATATTCTTTTTGGCTTAAACCTCGAGCATCATCATTGTAGATGTTCTTCCAAAGGAATATAGACATTGATATGTCTATAAGATCCAACGAGCACTGTGTGAGATAATTGAAAGTGATAACCATGTGAAGCTGAAGGAATTGCCGCGTTGTACTTGATTTCACCTTCTATGAAGGTGTCTTCTGTAGAATCTTGCATTTATACGCAAACCGATCTTTTACCTGTAGTTCCAGCATTCATAGGAAGTTATTTATGTACCACGCCATCAAGATGGGTACAGCTACGATCTTCTTTCATTTCACTCTAGTGAAGAAGATGAGCCAGCTGAATTTGTTATAGAAACCTCAAAAACCGAAGGTGAACACATTGATTAAACTTTGGAACGTTTATCCGGGATGCTTTAATGCTATCCAGACATCTGAGTGTACCTGCTGTTTGGTTCTTTGTTGGATCTTTTTTTCTTTTTAATCCTTCATCACTAGTCACAATAACTGTTAAACGTGTGAATTGTTTTAGGTCGTGTACCTGTTTCATGTCTGCCTCGTATGATAACTGAATGTAGTGGTGAATACCTTCGGGAATGCCACATGCGCACATAATTGCTTAAGAAAGAGAGCGCAGGCATTTCATTCGACAGACCATGTTCAACATATACATCAGTGTCCAAGCTTTTTAATAACAGAACTTGCCATTTGTTTGTGAAGAAAAGTAGTAGCCGCCACCTAGACTGTCTCATCCTCACTGCATTCCACAATTTTTTACTAGTTATTTCGACCATATCTTTGTGAGAGCTTGCCCTAAATGATCCTGGTCTTTATGCATCAGCTACACTGCACATAATGCGCTTCACAGTTTTATTTAAGAAGCCTGGTTTGGGATCAATTGTCTTGAAATGCTGATATGGATCTTTGAGGCAGTGGGCTGGGACGTAGCCACTGGTTATTTGAAGACTAGAGAAAATGTTGGAGCAATCAGATGACAGATTCATTCGGATGTGCTTGCTTGAGTTTGAATTAGTCTTCAAAAGAGCACAATAAAATACTTACTGGAAAATATTCAGTAGACACACATACACATACCCTCGTATGTGAATGGATTAATTGCACTCCATTTCCCAGCTATTATTACTATGGGTATGTAAGACTGAAGAAGAGTCATGTTGCATGATTCAGCTTCATGACTGATACCAATAAATTACGGAAAACTCATAAAATATGCACATTGATTATGTAGAAAGATTCTTCAAATGATTCTCAACGCCGAATGATTAACAACTTACTTTTCTGAAGGGTCTTGTTCTGAACGTGTGACCAGTACGCTGACTTTATGATAGTGTGATAATGATCTAATGGTTGTGAAAGCTCCTGCCCGACCATTTCTGTGTAGAGATTTTTGAGCACATGGTCAAAAGGATGTATAGATGCAAGAGGCAGGGGAGATAGTCCAATAGGAACTATTTTAGGAAATTCAAAAGAATAAGATAAAGAAGATAATAACGAAAATGTTAATGGTTCCATTATTAGGAGAAAGACTTCTATATCCATGTAAGGTCAAGAACAAGAGGAAAATTCTGAATTTCATCCCAACTAAAAATTAAGTTCTCAAAGTTCTTAAAGTAAAACTAAAAAGAAGGGATATTGCAAAAGTAGAAGAATTAAAAATTGAAGAAGAAAACTGGAAGATGGGAGAAAATGGGACAAATCAAGTAATTGAAGAGGTCAATTGGACGCAAGAAATAAAACTCATGATGCTAGAGGAAGAAGGTAAAGCGATAGAATGTATGGTCAAAATAATTGAAAAAATTAAAGAGATAGAGGAAAAGGAATTAAAGATCACATGCAGAGAAAAATCATTGGAAGAGTATGAACATATAAAAAAAAAACCAAAAAAATATTTTAAAAGCACAAATGAGAACACTCTCAAAGTCCTCCCAACAAATGACCTATGTGGGATAGGTCTCCGACCAAAGAATTGCAGTCTATTGCTCCATATGAGGCTTGGCATTTGTTGTAAGCCATATGTTGCTCATCTATATGTTTTGGGTTATCTATCATATGCATTAGTGTCTTGGTGACAACACAAAAAATTAGATGATAAGGTTGTGAAATGTATTTTTTATGGGAAGAATTCTAAAAGAAAATGCTATCATCTATATTATCCATAGACTAAATATATTCTATGCAATCATGATGTTGATTTTGTGGAAGCTCCAATTCAGCCCATACTTTTATGTACCAAGAAGACATCAATCATATCAATGGATGTGTATCGAACTTTGCTACCTTTTTTTATAGGTGGACAATCAAATGCCACTCCTAGTGAGGCTCATTTTGAGCTTGAGAGGGAGATTTGATGATGTGTCAAAATGTAAACAACAAAAGTAAAATGAAAAATCAAGCAGCACTCTCTTCGTGACACGCCTGAGCGTTATCCAAATTTCACAGACTCCTCTATATACCACTATTTCCTTCATCATGTGTGTAATGGATGTGCTATAGCTTAGACCTACGACTATCCATGTATGTATCATATATGCATGTGCCCATGTACATACACATTTATACATGTATGTCTGTATGCATTTAAAATGCTATGTATGAGAGTGTGCATTTATTCATGCATGTATGTGGATACATACATAGGTAGATATGTATTTATGCATACGTGCACTATATTTTGAATCTTTACAAAGATTTCAAATGAAGATGAAGATCCTTCTAATTCTAATGGAGATTTACGTGATCCTCTTATTGATGAGAGAGTTGCCATTGAAGAGGCAAAAACTATGCTTAAATAGTTGGTGCAAACTTTGAGAGAGAAAAAAATTTGATGCAACTTTCTCATATTGGTACTTGTTCAAGTTCTCATAATGCTTCTTTTGCATCAGATTTTTATGCAATGGTTGTCTCTAATCTTTGTGATGATAATGATCTTATTTCTTTTGATGAAGCACTAAAAATTTGGATGGCTTCTATGCAACATGAATATGATGTTATTATGAAGAATGGTACTTGGTCTATATGTGATCTTCCTCCATGCAAAAACCCAATAAAACTAAATGGATATACAAGCTGAAACATAAGCCTGATGGAATAGTTGAAGGTATAAGTTTAGGATTTTTGCCAAAGGTTGTGCTCAAGGAATGGGCCTTGATTTTGATGAGACTTTTGGTCCCACATGCCAAGGGAAAACCATTCGTAACATCAATGCACTTGCAGCTCATCATGGTTGGAATGTACATTAGACATTAAAATTGCATCTCTAAATGGTGATTTACATGAAGAAATTTATATATTTCATCCCCATGTATTTGTACAAAAAGTGCATAAAAACAAATTACACAATTTGGAAGTCATTGTATGGATTGAGGCAAGCACAAGGTGCTTGGTGTGAAAAGATACATGTCTATTTGCTAGCACATGGATGTCGGAATAGTCCAACTAAGAGCATCTTATATGTTAAGCATTCATATGTAATTCTTATCATTGTTGTATATGTTGAGAGTATGTTGGTCACTAGTCCTAACAAGAAGGATATTGTTGAACTTAAAGGCTGATTTGTATGCCTTTTGTAAGATGTCAGATTTGGATTTTTTTGCATCATTATTTGGGCATTCATTTTACACAAGTTGATGGGGGAATAGCATTGGTGTGAAAAAAAATACCCCGACATATTATTCCAACGTTTGGGCCTTAAATTTCTCAGACCTGTTTCCACTCCCATGGAAACATGTCTACAATTGATGATGCTAGAGATGCATTTGATGTTGTTCTCTATCAACACATTGTTGGATGCTTGCAATTGATTAAGTTCATTTTTTGAAGCTTAAGTGGACATCGGATACTTGCATTATTTTATCCCAAGGAAGATTATTATCACCATATCTACATGCTTTTTCTGACTCAATTTGGGCTAGTTTCTATGAAACTAGTGTGTCTAATAGAGGCCTTTGCTTCGTACTTGGTAGCTCATGCATATCTTGGTTGGGCAAGAAACAATTTATTGTGCTCACTTATAGTTGTGAGGCTAAGTATAGGGAATCTTTCATAGATAATGTTGAGTGTGGGTGGCTCATACACCTTTTGACTTATTTAAGTGTTGGCTAGTCATGTACCACCACCATCTTTATTGGTAGTAGAGTGCACAGGTAATTGTGAGGAAACTTATGTTCCATGGTTGCACAAAGCACATTGAGGTACTCTATCATTATGTCAAATAGAGACTCTCTATTGGAGGGATCAGTTTGGCTTATGTGCCCACACAAAATAATGTTGTAGAGATTTTCATTAGGGCTTTACTAGGGATAATCTTTAAGTTTTTTGCAAAACTTTGGGCTTTATTCCTTTTGTGGGTTGGTTTCATTCCACATAGCTTGGCACTCCCTTATATATGAGTGCTAACACCTTGTTCTCTACATCACTTCCAAGGGAGATTTGTTGATATATTTTTGGTAGTGGTGTGTGAACACACTTAGGACTATTGGGGTACTTTTTTCCTCTTTAAGAGGTTTTTCTCACAACTTGTATATATTTCTATAACCCTAATGGGTCACTTATGTTTTCTACATTCACTTGGTAATACGCTTTATGTTGTGTTGATCTCCAAGCATCTTCTTCTTCCTTGTAATGTGTGCATGTTGCCACAATCCTCAAATTCCAATATATAGCTCATGAACCTTCCACTCATAAGTTTCTACCACTCTTATTCTAGGAATAAAATATTCAATTGAAAAATTTTTCTTTTGTTTATACAAAAAATTGAATGGTGTAGTCCCTATGACCATGTTGTAGGTAGCTTTGTAGGTCCAAATAGCATGATGTAGTTGTTTGTCCTAGTGAGAACACTTGTTGTTCAATAGTTTATACAAAGGATATTGTTTGTGATTTTTGTTTGGCCATTGGATTGATGGTGATAAGGGGTAGATTTTGTTGATATATTGTGGTAGTGATGTGTGTGAACACAATAGGACTGCTAGGGCACTAATTTTTTTCCTCTTTAGGAAGTTTTCCCCCCCAACTTGTATGTATGCCTATAACTCTAACATGTCAGTTATTTTTTAAACATTTACTTCGTAATACATTCAGTATTGTGTGTTGTGCTCCAAGCTTCTTCTTCTTGCTTGCGATGTTCATGTGCTTCTACATACCTCAAACTCCAACAATTGGTATCAGAGCAAGTTGCCGCTATCTAGGGTGTCTTCAACACCCCTTTCTTCACAATCTCAGAATCACACGAAAATTGGTGAGCATACTCAGGCCGATTAGGAGTTCAAACCAACTTCACTATGATGGAAATGAGGTAGGCCCTTGGCTCATGTCACAGGTCCATGGTTCCATAGGTCCAGCATATACAACACAGAATCTAGCAATCTTCAATATTGACAAAACATGAACATACCACAACTTAATCATATAGATGATGAGACAAAGATAGAGTAAGAATAGACGACATGTGTAAGGTGTTACGTAAGCCATTGCTTACTCATAGTATCATATATACCAATGTTCAATGTTCAATGTACAATGTGGGAGCAAAACTCTCAACCACTCTATGTGATGAGAAATAGATGGAAGAGTGAATGTACAAATGTAACAAACATATTCAGATGTATGGGCAATAATCTGAATATACATGAGATGTGTGACCTTATCGGTTATAGAAGAGTGAATATGAGTGACTGAAAGAGGAAGGATCAGTGTGAAACTGATAATCAACAAACCCTCATCTAACCTTAGGCTATGGAAGACCCTAAGTCAGATACGTGTGTGAAAAGATCACATACTAAAAATAGCAATGAATGCTAACAAGTTTGCTGCCAAAAATCCTCAAACTCATGTGAACACACCTTCTCGAACACCTCATCCAAATATGCATCAAGCATATACGTATTGTTTCTCTTGTACCTATGCTGAATAAGACTCCTCCTGATATGGATGGTACTACCTCCATAAAATTCAAGTAGTACCTGTGTGCATAAAGAGAATATGTACCTGAATACTTAACATAAGATGTAAATCTTATGTTAAACACCATCCAATGTCTTTGAAGTAGCCCGAAATCTTCATGTAGAAGACAATCTTCAAATACACCATGTAGATGGCCGATCCTCACCATCAAGCTGCTAATGACCAAGTCTTCTTTCCATGAACAAGAGATAACCTCCTCTCCATGAGCTAGAGTGTGAGCACACCCTTCATCTTCTCCAAGAAGAATCTCCAAGAAGAACTCCATAGCTGCTCCTCAACATGCTTCAAGTTAGCACCATGGCTGCCCCATGTGCTAGAAGAAACACCACCTCTATTGACGTCCAAGCTCAAGGCTTGTGTTGAAAACTAGGTGAAGGATGAATACAATGAGCCCAATTTGCTTCTTTTATAGTGTTGATTGTCTCTTGAAAAGCATATAATAAAGCATAACTCATGCGATCTATCTTCGTCATCTTTGAAATCGTAATCCGAAAAACATCCGCAAAAATGCCATCCACTATTCAAAAGCTTTGGAAGAAAAAAAAATATCGCGCTGTTCGTTAGTTATAATAAACATGCTTTTCAAAATTATTCGCGTTCGGGATGTCGCCTACAGATATCAAACCATGACGGCCTGGATGGGAGACTATTGGCGTAGCCACGCGCCCAACACCTTCTTGTTGTAGAGGGTTTAATATTGAGAACTATGCATGCTGGAATACCTGAGCAAAATTTGACTAGATTTGATTTCCAACCAATGAGACATTGTTTCCCAACAATCTCCCGTGCAATGTCATATTGGTACAAACTGAACTAAATCTGCAAACTGTCACAAGCTCCAAACTATAACAAGCTTCAAGCTTGTATTCCCGAACTGATCTTCAAACCTTAACTTCAAAAAGTCTTCTTCAAAACTGAATTTGACTTTCCTTCAAAAAATTGAACTTGCTGAATATGAACCATAATACTTGAGAAAATATGCAAACTAGATATTCAATAGTGTACACATCAAGCAATCATTGCTTGACAACAAATATAGCATGAACTGTCTCCGAACCTGCTATCTTCTGTTTTCAAAAACCTGAAAACATACATTGGGATCCATATATTTGCATTTACCTTACAAAAAGGTTTCTCAACGTACTTCTGCTGTGTCATGTAAATACACTAAACAAAATCAGGAACTGAATCCTGGAACCTGTGACTGTCAACTCACAACTTAGTTTAGTATGAACACTACTAGTTCATCTCTGACTGTACTTCAAGTCAAGTCAACTCAACTTAGCTGAAATCAACCCATGAGTCTCATAAAAAAAATCTATGATGTCATCATGTCTTCGTCCTTTAAATCCTTCATACTTTCCTTCAGAACCTGGTATAAACATATATGTGCGCACTTCTCAAACATAACTTTCTGAAATATCAAGCTTGTCTTCAATAGAACTCTGGAACCTTCTCCTGAACAAGAACACCCTAACAGGAACTTTCTCCAGACATTCTTCTTCTTCCTTCTTCTTACAAAGCTGCATAAAGAGAACCTGACAAAGGAAATATAGGAATACCTGAAATAGGAATACCTGTAGGTATGACTCTGCATTCTTTCACATATGGCTGAGAATAAGTCTTCATGTTTCATCACCCCCCTGGATGATTTAACACTAGTATCCAGTATTCTTCAAATATATCAGACTTTATGAACCCTGGAACGTCTTCCTTCATAAATCTGATGTTCAATGATCAATACATGTATCTGAAACAAAATTTCTGAATCCTTTTTATTAGCATTGTGCACATGCCAATAGCTTTCCATGTCATTCCTCAGCTTTCCAAATTCTAGAATAAGGTTAGCTGATTTGTCATAAAAACCTTACTGAAAGCATTATAGGATTCATAACCTTCTGTAACATAACAAGTATCTTCTTCTGTCTCTCTGCAACACAAGTCTGATAGAACCTGAATCTTTGACTTACTTCTTTCGATGTTAAGAATCTTTCTCAAACAAAGGATAGACAACTGAATCATAAATACTCAAGATCTTTACGATCATTCAAGATCAATGATCTTTCCTGTGTAGAATCTTCTCTCATCAAACCTTCATGACTGAACCTTTGATTTGCTACCTGAATGTCTCCAAGTGTCTATGCTTCTTACAAAGTTGGAAAACTTTTCTGCAAACAAATCCTTCCGAAGAATCTGCAATTCCTACGTGAAATATAAGTGGACAAAACTTCTCACCTTGAGAACTCTAAAACCTGCAAGTTGATACTTCATCTTTCATATTCTTCTCGGGTGAAATATGACAGTACCTGCTTGAATTTCTTTTGGCTAACTCCACTTCTCAATCAAGTGATAGGATCTGATGGAACACCTTTTTGAATACAAGCATGTATCCAAAAGTCTAGACAATCATTGAAAGTAGATTCATCAATTGACTAGTACATCAACAAATCTGAATTTTCTGAAGTTTTCTGAAAATATTGAATATGAGGTAACCTTTTCTAAACATAAAACCTCAACCTAAGTCTTCAACATCTCCTACAAAACTCTTTTACCTCAAGAGTTAGATAAAGAAGAAATATACTTCTCTGCAACTTGTCATATACCAAGTAGCTCTGTATTGACACTCCAAGAATTCTTTGAGGGAACATATAAGCTGCCTGCTCAAAAGCTTCAACTAAAACATAACTCATACACATATGAGTCAAACCATATATCTGCTGCTTTTCTTTCTCTCAATGCAATTCTTTGTCAAATCTACTAAATCATGACCAAGTGTAATGCAAAACAAGAAACTGTTTCTTCTTCACACAAGATGTACTCGTAGACTTGTCTTTGGGTTTAGAGGATAAAATGGGAAAAGTATATGGAAAATATGAGAAAAGGAAGCCTTACTTTTCTTTTGGAAATGATGGACTTTCTTCTTCTGCATCTTTCTTCCACCTGATGATGATGCCAACATCTTCAAACTTCTCTTCCATACCTTTTGTTGTCTTCATCTTGAAGTAGCAAGCACTCTTGACCTCTTCAAATGAAATTTTTGTCTTTCTCTAGTACTAAGAGTAAGAGATAAAACAAACATGGTATATAAATGGAAGTGAAAATAGAAACATGTTTTATCATCTCCTCATATCTTTGCATCAAAATTTTGCTTCAAATGTCTGAAACGACTACATTCACCAACCTTTTGTATGAATGATGAATTTCCTTTCTAGAGTTACCTCTCTAGATCACATTTGTACCTTGATATCCAACCAAGTTACAATAGAAAATGGCTGAAAACAAAAAAACTCATCCCATCTTCACATTTGTCTTCTTAGAGAGCTTTTCTTGCCATGAAAGAGATCTCTCAAAACTCTCTAGAAAAACCTCTAGATACTTGTTTTGATGTAGCCTTTAACTTTCAAATGATGAAAGCGTATAAAAGCACTCCTTGAAATCTTCAAAATCTCTTCATAATTGCTCTTCTAAGATATGACCTGCAAATGATAATCTGATAGTAGAAACTGATACCTGTGATTTGATGTTGATCTGATTCCTTCATCTTCTCTAAACCATTGTTGTTCCTTGAATTTGAAGTAGTCTTCTCTTCATCAAGTCTAGGTCTTCAAACAATACTTTTGTAAAGTATTTGCATACTCTTCCAAAATTATTTGGCTGCTAACAGATCATCAACTTCATACTCCACACTGATGAATACACATGTAACTGAATTGTCTAATTCTCAAATCTCTACTCATCTAGATTAAGTGTGTATGTCAAATGTCAAATGTTAGAAGATGCTCTTAAATCATATGTCGTAAACCTGGAAGTCTAGGAACCTGGGAATCTGAATGAGCCTTAACGCATTGATGCCAAAGACCTAAAGTTCTGAAACCAAAACCTTAGTGCTCTGATACCAAATGTTGGAAATGAGGGCCCTTGGCTCATGTCACAGGTCCATGGTTCCATAGGTCCAGCATATACAACACAGAATCTAGCAATCTTCAATATTGACAAAACATGAACATACCACAACTTAATCATACAGATGATGAGACAAAGATAGAGAAAGAATGGACGACATGTGTAAGGTGTTACGTAAGCCATCGCTTACTCATAGTATCATATATACCAATGTTCAATGTACAATGTGGGAGCAAAACTCTCAACCACTCTATGTGATGAGAAATAGATGGAAGAGTGAATGTACAAATGTAACAAACATATTCAGATGTATGGGCAGTAATCTGAATATACATGAGATGTGTGACCTTATCGGTTATAGAAGAGTGAATATGAGTGACTAAAAGAGGAAGGATCAGTGTGAAACTCATAATCAACAAACCCTCATCTAACCTTAGGCTATGGAAGACCCTAAGTCAGATACGTGTGTGAAAAGATCACATACTTAAAAAATAGCAATGAATGCTAACAAGTTTGCTGCCAAAAATCCTCAAACTCATGTGAACACACCTTCTCGAACACCCCATCCAAATATGCATAAAGCATATACGTATTGTTTCTCTTGTACCTATGCTGAATAGGACTCCTCCTGATATGGATGCTACTGCCTCCATAAAATTCAAGTAGTACCTGTGTGCATAAAGAGAATATGTACCTGAATACTTAACATAAGATGTAAATCTTATGTTAAACACCATCCAATGTCTTTGGAGTAGCCCGAATCTTCATGTAGAAGACAATCTTCAAATACACCATGTAGATAGCCGATCCTCACCATCAAGCTGCTAATGACCAAGTCTTCTTTCCATGAACAAGAGATAACCTCCTCTCCATGAGCTAGAGTGTGAGCACACCCTTCATCTTCTCCAAGAAGAATCTCCAAGAAGAACGCCATAGCTGCTCCTCAACATGCTTGAAGTTAGCACCATGGCTGCCCCATGTGCTAGAAGAAACACCACCTCTATTGAGGTCCAAGCTCAAGGCTTGTGTTGAAAACTATGTGAAGGATGAATACAATGAGCCCAATGTGCTTCTTTTTTAGTGTTGATTGTCTCTTGAAAAGCATATAATAAAGCATAACCCATGCAATCTATCTTCGTCGTCTTCGAAATCGTAATCCGGAAAACATCTGCAAAAACGCCATCCGCTATTCAAAAGCTTTGGAAGAAAAAAAAAATATCGCGCTGTTCGTTAGTTATAATAAACATGCTTTTCAAAATTATTCGCGTTTGGGATGCCGCCTGTAGGTATCGAACAATGACGGCCTGGATGAGAAACTACTTGCGTAGACATGCACCCAGCACCTCCTTGTTGTAGAAGGTTTAGTATTGAGGACTATGGATCCTAGAATACTTGAGCAAAATTTGACTAGCTTTGATTTCCAACCAATGAGACATTGTTTCCCAACACACTATGTGGTGTTGAAATTTGGATTTGAGCTTGTTTCAACCTCTAAATGCACTCGTAGTGCCTGTGAAGACAATTTTGTCCTTTTGTGCCAAACATATATATAGGTTTCGGTTCGTCAATACAACAGTCTTGAAGTCTATTATAGGTTTAGTAGAGCTGGATAGGGTAGATCCATTCAACTTTTTGAGATACAATCATTTTTCCGCATCAGGGTATCTTATGTAGTGGCCATGGCTAAAAGCAATGATGTAATCCATATGTTGGATGTTGAGGACAAGTTGGATGGTACTTGTACGGAATGGAACTCACAACCTCTTGGTTAGGAATTACTTCCTAATTCTCCCTCTTATGGTGTAGTTCAACCATCTCCTACCTATCAAGGGTGTGGTTCAACCATCTACATGTTGATATATTTAGGTAATGATGTGTGTGAACACACTAGGACCGTCGGGGAACTTTTTTCCCTCTTTAGGAGGTTTTTTTCCCCGGCTCGTATATACGCCTATTATCCTACTGGGCTACATATCTTTGTACATTCTAGTGGTAATACATTCGGTATTGTGTGTTGAGCTCCAAGCTTCTTCTTCTTCCTTGTGTTGTTCGTGTGCTTCCACAGACGTCTAACTCCAACAATTGGTATCAGAGCAGGTTGCCGCTTCATCTAGGATCTAAGCTCATTTCGACCTCTGAACACACTATCGCAGTGCTTGTGCAGGCTATTTTGTTTTTCTGTGCCAAAGGTATATACCAATTTCGGTTCACCAGTATAAGCATCTAAAAGTCTGCTATAGGTTTAGCAGAATTCATATGGGCAATTCTCTTCAACTTTTTGAGATATAGTCAATTTTCTGTATCAAGGTTTTTTAGTCACTGACCATGGTTGAAAGTAGTGACGTATTTCGTATGTTGGCTTTTGAGGATAAGTTGGATGATACGAACTACCCGTTGCGGGCTTATATGATGCAACATGTATTGTTGCAAAAGGACTATGGAACATTGTGCAGGGTGTTGAAAAACGTCCTATCACACCTGTAATTGTTACAACTACAGGTACTGAAGCTGATGTAGAAGGTGTCGAAGATGATGATATTTTGCATATTCCTATTTGTATTGAGGTTTTTGATGCACCTACTTCAGAGCATTCATTGGGATGGCAAAGATGCCCAAGCACATGCAATGATAGCTTTGACTATGAAACGTGCCATTATTCCTCACATTCAATCTTGCAAAATAGCTAAGGATGCTTGGGATACACTTACCACATTGTACCAAGCTAGGAATGAGGCTCATGTTGCTTACCTCCGAAAACAATTGGACAGTGAGCACATGAATGAAGGTGATTCTATGGACAATTTTCTAATAAAGATCAAAGACTTAAAGGAATAGTTGATTTCTGCTGATGAGGTTATACCAGATAGCATACTTGTGCAGACCGTTCTGAATGGACTTCCTGATTCATATCAGAGTTTTGCTTCTACTCTTTGATTGATGATGAAAGGCAATCCAAATGCCTTGTCATTTGAGGAGTTAGTCTCTGTTCTGTTGCAGGAGGATCAGTCTAGGCAGAACAGGTCCATTATGCATGTTGCAGATCAAGCTTTGCTGGCTAGTCAGAGGGGCAAAGGAAAATGGAGCTCTTCAACTAGTAAGCAGAAATCTGCTAATTCTATACAATGGAAGAGAAAAGACAAAGATGAAAAGAAATCAAAAAAGCAAAAATTATCTTGCAAGTACTATAAAGGAAATGATCATATCATAAAGAACTCTCCAAAACTGGTTGCGAAAGAGGCAAAGAAGAAAGAGGTTGGAATGCTTGTTGCAGAGGCCTCTACACCAAAAACAGAGTCTGCTAATCTTGTGAAGGAAGAAGAATGGGCATTTACTACTGGTTGCAGTTTTGACCCATCTTCTCATGAGCAGTGCATGTCTGCAGTAGACTTAGATGTTTGGTACTTTGATAGTGGGGCGACCAAACATATTACCTCGCAGCGTAGTTTCTTCTCTTCACTCAAGCCTTCCCCTATAGGGAATACTGTTACATGTGCCAACAACTCCTCTTATCCTGTTATGGGAGTTGGTAAGATCATTTTGACTATTGCTGATGGTAGTTCTTTCACTTTGTCAGATGCTTTGTTTGTGCCAGGGATCAAGAAAAATCTGTTATCAATTTCTGCATTAGCCAAGATTGGCTTGGTTGTGAAATTTGTTGATGAGAGATGTACAGTTTATGATCTGTCAAATGGCAACGTGATTATTGATTATGGCATTTTATGTCATGGGCTATATAAGCTCATAGGCTATGAAAGATCTGTAAATGATTCGGCATGTGCAGTACATGATGCTCAGGCTATGTCATGCAAAGCTTTGGCATGCACACTTTGATACATGTTTGTGAAGGCTATATTTTGGGCAAAATGCAGCGTTCCTCCTTTCCAAAAGATGGTTCAGTTCGGGCTACTAAAAAAATAGAGCTTGTACATAGTGATGTCTATGGTCCTATGCAGACACCTTCTTTTGGAAATTATCTTTACTTCGTGACTTTCATTGATGATTTTTCCAAGCATGCATGGGTATATCCATTGAAGGGAAAGTCTGAAGTGTTCATGTGCTTCAAACATTTTTTGGTTTTGGCTAAAAATCTATCAGCATGTAAAATGGGCACCCTCTGTTCTTATCGGGGGGGGGGGAATATTTGTCTTCTGATTTTAATGCATTTATGGCTGAACATGGGATAAAACACCAATGTACAGTGTGGTATACACCTCTATAGATTGGAGTTACTGAATGAAAGAACAAGTCATTCATGGAGATGGTGAGGTGTATGGTCAAGAGTCAGGCTCTACCACATAGTTTCTAGCTTGAGGTTGTCATGTGTGCATCATATGTACTTAACAGGTGTCCAACTAAAGCGCTACAATCTATCACTCCATATGAGGCTTGGCATGATCGCAAGCCATCTGTTGCTCATCTGTTTTTTTTTGTTGTGTTTGGCATATGCATTAGTGTGTGAACAACATCGTAGAAAATTGGATGATAAAGCAGTAAAATGTATTTTTGTTAGGTACAGTTCTGACAGTAAAGGCTATTGTCTGTATCATCCACAGATTAAACACATTCTGGTTAGCCGTGATGTTGCTTTTGTGGAAGATGCTATTCAACCATTGTTTTCATGTACTAAGGAGACATCTGTTAGCTCCAAAGACATGTATGATACTTTGCTACCTCTTTTTACAAGTTGACAGTCTAGTGCGCTGGTCCTAATGAGGCAACTTCTTAGCCTTTGCAGGTTTCATGTGATGATGTAGACCATCCCATTTCTGATGCAGATTTACATGATGCACTTGTTGATGAGAGAGCTGATATTGAGGAGGCAAAAACTATGCCAAAATGGCTAGTGCAGATGTTGCGTGACAACAAATTAGATGCACCTTTGTCATATCGTAATCGATCAGGCTCTCATAGTGCCTCTTTTGCATCAAATTGCTATGCTATGGTTGCATCTAGTCTTTGTGATGAGACTGAGCCTGTTTCGTTTGATGAAGCACAAAATTCAGAAAATTGGATGATTCCTATGCAATTTGAATATGATGCTATAATGAAGAATGGTACTTGTTCTTTATGTGACCTGCCTCCTGGCAAGAAGGCCATTGACACTAAGTGGGTATACAAGATGAAGCATAAACCTGATGGTACAATTGACAGGTATAAGGCTAGGCCTGTTACAAAGGGTTATGCACAGGAAAGAGCCATTGATTTCGATGAAACCTTTGCTCCTACTCGCCGAATGACTACTATTCGTAGCATATGTGCTCTTGCAGCTCATCACGGTTGGAATGTAAATCAATTGAACATTAAAACAAAATTTCTGAATGGTGAATTGCATGGAGAAGTGTACGTTTTCAACCCCATGGCTTTGTGCAGAAAGGGCATGAAAACTAGGTGTGCAGGTTAAAGAAGGCATTATATGGTTTAAAGCAAGCACCACATGCTTGGTACGAAAAGATACATGCCTATCTGATTGCACATGGTTTTGAGAATAGTCCAACTGAAAGCACCTTATATGTGAAGCATGCTAATGATGTACTTATAATCATTGTGGTTTATGTTGATGACATGCTAGCAACTCATTGGTCCTCATGAGAAGCATATTGCTGATTTCAAGGCTGATTTACATGCCTCATTTGAGATGTCTAATTTGGGGTATTTGCATCATTATTTGGGCATTCAGTTTATGCACGTTGATGGTGGAATGGCTTTGTGTCAAACAAAATATATTGACACACTATTGTAGCATTTTGGCCTTGAAGACTGTAAACCTATTGCCACTCCTATGGAGACAAGTTTATGACCGGGTCTTCATGATGTTGGAGATGCATTTGATGCTGTTGTCTATCAGTAGGTTGTTGGATGCTTGATTTACTTATGCATTACTCGGCCAAATATTCAATTTTCTATCTCATAGATGAGCAAGTTTATGCATTGCCCAGGATTCAAGCATTGGCAGGCGGTTAAGCGCATCTTTCACTACTTGAGTGGTACTCGGCTACTTAGGTTGTTTATCCCAAGGGGGGATCACTACCGCTAGATTTGCATGCTTTTTTTGACTCTTATTGGGTTGGTTGCTATGACACTCGTGTGTCCACTAGTGCTCTTTCTTCATGCTTGGTAGCTCATGTATACCTTAGTTGAGCAAGAAGCAGCCTATTGTGGCCACTTCTAGTTGTGAGGCTGAGTATAGGGTAGCTTTCACAATGACTGTTGAGTGTGTGTGGCTCAGATGCCTTATGGTTGATTTGGGTGTTGGTCAGTCTTCTGCCACCACCATCTTCACTAATAGTTAGAGTGCATTGGCAGTTGTGAGGAACCCTATGTTCCATGCTCACACTAAGCACATTGAGGTGCATTATCATTATGTTAGGGAGAGGTTCTCGGCTGGGGAGATCAACTTGGCATATGTGCCCACACAGGAGAACATTGCAGACCTTTTCATGAAGGCTCTCCCTAGGGAGAAGTTTGAAGCTTTCTACAAAGCTTTGGGCTTACTTCCTTCTGTGGAGCGATTTCCACATAGCTTGGTACTTCCTTATACATGAGTGCCAGCTCCTTGTTCACTGCATCACTCCCAGGGGGGATTTGTTGATATATTTAGGTAGTGATGTGTGTGAACACACTAGGACCACCGGAGAACTTTTTTCCCTATTTAGGAGGTTGTTTCCCCTAGCTTGTATATACTCCTATTGCCCTAAGAGGCTACTTATCTTTGTATATTCTAGTGGTAATACATTCAGTATTGTGTGTTGAGCTCCAAGCTTCTTCTTCTTCCTTGTGTTGTTCGTGTGCTTCTGCAGACGTCTAACTCCAACACTACAAACTATCACTTTATTAGATTCTTCCCCCCTTGGTCAATCATTGTCCTCAATGATTTGCTCTTGTATACCTCTAGCCTTGGTGATCAACCCCTTGAACTCCCTAGGTACCCTTGAATTGATGTCCTCAACCTAGCATAATTTCTTGAACCTTGTTTGCAACCTTGGTCTTTTGAACCCTTGCTCTCAACCTTGGTGTCTTGAACCTTTTTCTCACCCATGTTTAGTATCTTGAACACTCAATCAAGTTCTACCCAAGGTTTCCAAAGGACCTCATAGTTCCAAGCTGTCTCACTATATTTGGAGAGTTCATTTTGAGAGCTTTCCAACAATATCTTACATGCCTCAATCTAACCTATAGATTGAGAGATACACCTCTATCTTTGTTAGGCTAACTTGTGAAAGCGACGTGTGCTACTTTGTACCTTTTCATATAGAGGATGCCCAATCACCTTTTTTAGAGGTCATTAGGTCAATCCACCTTTCCCAAGCTTATGTTCTAGGCTTTGATACCAATGTAAGGAACTGAACTCACAACCTCTTGGTTATGAATGTGATGGGCTAACCACTTTCCCCAAAAACCATGGTTGAGGATTCCTTCCTAATCCTCCCTTTCAGGGTGTAGTTCAACCATCTCCTACCTATCAAGGGTGTGGTTTAACCATCTTGAACCTATCATTTTATGAAAGTACCAATTACCCATTGTGGACATATATGATACATCATGTATTGGTTGCAAGAGGATTGTGGAATATTGTGCAAGGTATTGAAAAATGCCCTACTACACCTATGAATACAGTTATTGAGGGTGATGCAGATGGCATTGAAAATAATAATCTTCAGGTTATTGTTTGTGCTATGGTTCCTGTTGCACCTATAGCATAGCAACTTTTTTGGGATGGAAGAGATGCTCAGGCACATGCATTGATAGATTTGTGTGTCAAATGTGCAATTATCCCTCATATTCGCTCTTGTAAGACAACAAAGGATACCTAGGATACACTTACCACTTTGTACCAGACAAGAAATGAGGCTTGTGCTTCTTACCTCCAAAAATAGTTGGAGAGTGAGCATATGAATGAAGGAGATTATGTGGATAATTTTTTTGACAAAGATCAAACATTTGAAGGAGAAGTTGATTTTTGCAGATGAATCTTGCAAGATAGTTCACTTGTGCAGACCATTCTTAATGGTCTTCCAGATTCATATAAGATTTTTGCTTCTACTTTTTGGTTGATGATGAAAGGCAATCCAAACACCTTAACATTTGAGGTACTAGTCTTTGTTTTGTTGCAAAAAGGTCAATCCAAGTAGAACATATCAATTATGTGTGTTTCAGATCAAGATTTCTTAGCTAGTCAGAAGGGCAAATGTAAATGCAGCTCATCTAGTAGTAAGCAAAAATATGCTAATGCTGCACAGTCAAACAAGGAAGACAAAGATGAGAAGAAAACTGAGAAGCAAAAACAATTTTGAAAATAATGTAAAGGTAATGATCACATCATAAGAGTTGTCCAAAACTCGCAGCAATAGAAGCAAAGAAAAAAGAGGTTGGAATGGTTGTTGGAGAAGCCTTATACACATAAAACAAAGTCTACGAATCTTGTGCATAATAAAGAATGGGCATTTACTATTGTTTGCAATTATGACCCATCATGAACATTGTATGTCTATAATAGACTCAGATGTCTGGTACTTTCATATTACCTTGCAAGATAGTTTCTTCAGTTCACTTGAGCCTACCCCCACAAGGAATACTATCACATGCACCAACAACTCCTCTTATCTTGTAATGGCAGTTGGTAAGATCATTCTCATTACTGCCGATGGTGGTTCTTTCACATTGTCAAATTATTTGTTTGTGCTAGGGATCAAGAAAAATTTATTGTGAATTTTTGCATTAACCAATAAAATCTTCGTTGTCAAATTTGTTAATGACATATATATAATTTATGATAAATTCTCAGGCTATCTCTGATGCAAAGCTTTGGCATGCACGCTTTGGTCATCTAAAATTTTCTAGCTTGCTACACTTGCAGAAATCTAAAATGTTGTCCTCTCTACCCAAACTTGAGGCACCTAGTAAACATGTTTGTGAAGGTTGTATTCTGGGAAAAATGCAGCCTTCTTCCTTCAAAAGATGGTTCAATGTAAGCTACTCAAAAATTGTAGCTTGTTCATAGTGATGCATGTGGTCCTATGTAGACACCTTCTTTTGGGAACTACCTTTACTTCCTAACTTTTACTGATGATTTTTCTAGGCATTCATGGGTGTGTCCATTGAAAGCAAAGTGAAAAGTGTTTAAGTGCTTCAAACATTTTTCCGTTTTGACTAAAAATCTATCAACATGTAAAATGGGTGCCCTCCATTCTAATCGGGGGGGGGGGGGATACATGCATTTCTAGCTAAACACGGGATAAAACATTAGTGTATAGTGCCATATACATTTCAAAAAAATGGAGTTGCTGAAAGAAAGAACATGTCTCTCATGGAGATGGCAAAGTGTATGATCAAAAGTCAGGCTTTACCACATAGCTTCTGGCTTGGCTGTTATGTGTGCAGCATATGTCCTTAACATGTGTCCCACCAAAGCACTACACTCTATCACTCCATATGAGGCTTGGCATGGTTGTAATTCATTTGTGTGTCTTTGGTTGTTTGGCATATGCATTAGTGTCATAACAACAACACAAAAAATTAGATGATAAAATAGTAAAATGTATTTTTGTTGCGTACAACTCTGAAAGCAAAGGCTATTGTTTGTATCATCCAAATATTAAACACATTTTAGTAAGACATGATTTTCTTTTTGTGGAAGATGCAATTCAACCATTACTTTCATGTACTAAGGAGACATCAGCTAGATACAAAGATGTGTATGAAACTTTGCTTCATCTTTTTACATGTGGACAATCAAGTGCTCGTCCAAATGAGGAAATTTGTTAGCCTTTATAGGTTCCACATGATGATGAAGATCATTCCATTTCTGATGCAAATTTACATGATGCACTTATTGATGAGAGGGATGATACAGAGAAGGCAAAAATTATGCCCAAATAGATGGTGCAAACTTTGAAAGATAGAAAATTAGATGCACCTTTTTCATATTGTACTTGTTTAGGCTCTCATAGTGCTTCTTTTGCATCAGATTGCAATGCTATTGCAGCCTCTAGTCTCTGTGATGAGAATGAGTCTGTTTCTTTTGATGAAGCACAAATATAAAAAAATTTGATGGTTGCTATGCAATCAGAATGTGATACTATTATGAATAATGGTACTTGGTCTTTAAGTGATTTGCCTCTTGGAAAAAAATATTTAGCAATGAATGGGTATACAAGCTAAAACTTAAACCTGATGGGAGAATTGATCGGTATAAGGCTAGGCTTGTTGCAAAAGATTATCTCAAGAGAGAGGCATTGATTTTGATGAGATCTTTGCACCCACTTGTCAAATGACCACCATTCATAGCACCTATGCGCTTGTAGCTCATCATTCGTCCCTTTAGAACCTTCTTTCCTAGGAGCTGTTTGTTCTAGTTGCCTTCCTATGCCTATCAGATCTTTGAATATTTTGTTGTGCCTCCTCGTGGTACTTCAAGCTCTTGTGTGGAAAATTATCTTGCTAATTCTTTATCCCAATCATCTGATGTTGAGCCAAATATTTCCACAAGTTGTTCTTCTATTATGGTTTGTTGGAGTTTGATGTATGTGGAAGGATGCAAACAACACAAAGTCGAAGAAGAAGAAGCTTGGGGCATATGCTTCGAAACGTACTTCGGCCCATAAGGCATCTTTTAATGCTAGAAATAATGATAAAATTTCACCAATTTACAAGATTTTCTAGGAAATCAAATTTGTACTTGACACTTGCTTTTTCATCCACTCTTCTTGGGCTGGTCTTTCCTTAAAGATTGTAGCCTATTTCAGTTTCATAGTCCAGTGTGGGGATATGATTGTGTTTCTCATATTGGTATGTGCCACTAGAGTAGGGGTAACAAATTACAGGGGCACTTGGCAAGCCTTAACTTCTAGCTTCTAGCCTATTGCTAGACAATCTTGTTCTTTACGAGGTTACAGAACCAAACCTTCTCCTGTACTTACTTTTCAGATCGGGTTATCACAACAACAACCACACATTGGGGCCTTCAATTTCATATCTTGATTTCTTTGATCATAATCTTGTGCTTCTAGACATTTGGGCCAAACCTATCCATATTTAGGATAGAACAAGCATTATGCTCCCTTGCGATCTCTCTCATAATTACTACCATCTCTCTTTTTGTCTATGTTGAATTTCTGTCTTCCCCAAGAGGAAAAATATCCTCCTAAAGCTCTTGAATGAGCCATTTCTAGTATAGGTAGATATTTTCTCTCATGGATACATAAATGCAAGAGTTTATCTTTTTCCCCTTTAATAGAGTTGATTCCCAATCAGAACATGATCTCTAGACTCTTCTTCTAATAACTTGCTTCTAAGAGGAGTAATGCATTCTAAAAATATTCCATCACATAGATAATCAATTATTTGCTTACCCCAATGTAGAGCTATATTCACTTGATATAGATCTTAGTGTTCAATAGGTGGTTTATCTATGCAAAACAAGTAGGTGGTACAACATTCATGAACATCTTTGGCCATAAGGGATCATCTTGAGTTTTGCAACGTTTTTATAAATGCCATGCTAAAGTAGATATTTTTGCATGTGTAATGATATCCCACTTCTCACCATCATACATGCAACATGAGAAGTTCCCTCTTTCTCCTTGTCGACAGATGCTTCCAACAATGATTTGAAGATGCTTTGATTCTTCGGGGGGTTCCCTATTAATACGAAGAAAGTGGTGCAATGGGCCATAACTTACCATTGGCACAAAAGGTTCAGTTCATTTGGGTACGACTTTTAGGCTGAAGAAATATGTATGTAGCAATTCATAAGATATCCCTTTGGGCGGTTTGCAATTTGGCAATCTAGAAAGGTGATCCTCATCATCACACGCTTCTCCAATCATGACTTTTTTTTGTTCATATAGCAATGATGCTTTGACTTTCCACCTCATACTTTTTGAAATGTTTGGGAGGCTCAAAGTCATTAGATATCATATCTTTCGAGTAATGCTTACTTCGTCCAATTCTTGTACTTTATATAAGGTATTACATAGTGTGGAAATCACATAAAATTCTTCAAGTTTTTCCAAAGCATTTTTGTAGACAAGGAGAATACATAGTTACATAATAGCTTTCTTATAAGTGAGAAGAGTTTTCCCTTTAAAATTTGCAAGAGAGGAGACAAGTTAGGCTAGGGACATTTATTTCTCTAAGAAGTTTGAAATAAAGAAGGAATGGTCTTGAGGTAACTCCTTTAAAAAGAGAAGGATCTCATTTGTAAAAGACTTTTTTTCAAGTGAAGTAGTGAGCTCTCTCTCTTGTAAACTCGTGTTTGAGACTTTTCCATGCATTTTGAGTGTGAATATTGCTTGAATGTGCTTGTATCTCACTTGTTTTAAGTTTGTGGAAATATATTCTATCATTCGGAAGCACTTCTAGATGAGTAAACACTTGTTTCGGTGATCGAAGCAAGTGGAGGTGGATTTCTTACATGTTATTGAGCTTTTTCTAGAGATGTGAGATTTCTTGTTTTCTATGTTTCACTATTGCATTTTTTGGTATTCACTGAGAGATTTGAAACGAGCCATAGTGTGCATAAAAAGATGTCATGGAGCTTCCATCTCCACTCATTTAATCCACCATTATTATGAAAATGAAACATACATGTTCATAGTATACATACTTTCACATACAAAGGTTAATGGGATAAAGCCAAGGTAATATTTGCCTTAATGATTGTCTCCGTTCCAAATAGTACTTGGTTGAGAAGAGTATGCAATACTTGGTTGAGAAGAGAAGAGTATGCAATGCTTGACATTGTGATTTTTAGGTGATGCAAGGATAATCTTAATAGAGGTTGGATTGTTTTGAATGTTGCAAGGATGTGAAACCTTTGGAGCTGATCACAATTGTATGCGATCACAATAAGGAGGGAAATGTAAGCATTTTAGATGATTCATTTTCATATATTTGGGTAGTGATATGTGTGAATACTTTGAGGATGGTGGCAGAGAAGTACCCTCTGTTGATGTACCTGCCTGCCATCGATTGGCATTGAAATTGGTATTCCATTGTCCCCGGTAATTTCTGTATCCTTGCGACTGATTGTGTCGCATCTATGGTGGCACGTAATGGGTGGCTGGCTGACCTGGTTCTTATATAATAGCGTTGACAGCTGCTCATCCCTGCACTTCAGCATTATACGCACAATTTTCCCCTGAGTGTCTGATTGTGTTGCAGATGGCATAATACATCTGGTTAAGGGCACATGTAGCACTGGTGTGCCTTGGATTTTTGCACTTGGTGCAATACATCTATTTAGCCGGATCATCTATAACGCTCTTACTAGCTTTCAGCCACTCCAAGTCTTCGGTGAATCCCCCAACTCTATGCTCTAGTTGCAGGGCCATCGCAATAACAACATCCAGTGTCATAGCCCCCACATGGCGGATGATCATGATTTGTCTTAGCTGTGGGGTCAGACCGTTAATGAACCACTGGGTTATAACATCATCCGATAGATTAGCATGTGCCGGAGGTGATTGTCTTAAATGAGTTCTAAACAATGTTGCATATTCCTGAACAGTTTGGTGCGGCTTCTGTCGATTATTCTGCAAATTGTCGAAGATTTCGACGGGATTCTTCTTCAACCGGAAACTCTGTAAAAACGCATCCCTTACCTCATCATAGTTAACGAAATGGTTGATATCATACTCTGTTAACCACCTCGCTGCTTCATTGACTAATGTTGCCTGAAATACGATGGCCTTGTACGCCGGATCGGGTGGATGGTTCAGCACTGCATAGCTTATCTCAAAGGTGCGCACATGTGCATCAGGGTCATCACCTGGAAATCCACCGAACTTTGTGTAAGTCACCCCTGTTGGAACCGGTCGAAGTGGAGGTGGCTGTTGTTGTTGCTGCTATTGTTGTTGTTGTTGCTGCTGTTGTTGACCACTCATGGTGCTATTAGTGGTACCATTGCTGCTTCCTGAGTTTTGAGGAGGTGTTACTCGTCCTTCAGAATCTGTATGATCAGACTGCTCACCTTCCGGCTCAAAAATAGCGTTGAGTCTTTTACGGATCTCCAAACCAAATAGCCTATCCTCCGCTTTGGTATCAAACGTAGACAAGTTTACCCCAAACAGTGGTGTACATAATAAAGAGCCACCAAGGAGTATCACGATGTCATCGAAAAACTGTAAATTCCCCGCAACTCGTACCGAACTTTCATCGGAACTTATCGAACTTTTACCAAAACAGGGTATACTCTCACCGGCAACGTTCTCTCTGTGTAACACAACTTTATCCCCAAAAAGGCTCAAATTCTGAGTTGATGGTATCAAATCCACTGAGCACTGCGTCCCTGTACACTCTGAAGTTATTGTACCTTCTTCAGACTGTACCGAAATTATACCGGAATCGATCGGAATCTCGTCATGTGTCACCGAAATAGTATCGGAATCACTGCTAATTGGCTCCGCTCCTTCGACCACTGGGCTTAACTGGTCTGCGCTTCTACCACCTAGGGGTGTCCCTAATAGATTTGGTACCGGCCAGGGATGCTAGTCTCTCCTATACTTCAGATAAGACTCGCCGGACCGAGTAACCGGCATATATCACCTCTGCACCACTTGCCTTACGTACTGCTCCACCTTACTGATTATTCTCAATCCATTGCCATCTTCCCACAGACGGCGCCAGTGCTAAAAGTGCATTTTTTCCATCACAGACACTTTTAAGTTCTTTTCGGGTTCTTGGGGATGGTAGGGGTCTGATAAATCAGAGGCCCTGTATCTTATTTTCCCATTTAACTTATCAAAACAATCAGTACGTTTTATCCAGTATAATCTCTTTTACATAGTATTACTGTCATATTCCGGTTAGGCTTTTCACAGTATGTAATGCAGAGAGTAATGATTACCGTCGCACAGACTTAATATCGCCAACGAACATTACTGTGTTAATCAATCGTTAATGTGATTCAACAAGGTAAAGAGATAATACTCAGAATTACAAAAATCTACACTACAATGTCTCCACAGGTCGCAAATCGCCCAGATAGACAGTCTCGCAATCTCGTCTCCTCGCTACCGGAGAGCCATCGTAATGCCTTTTCATTAATTGAGAAAAAGGGTACAACACTTCGCTACGACCTTTCGGTACGTGCGGTATAGAAAAATATAAATTACATAATGCCAATCCCGCAGCCTTACAACACCCCACTGTGTGATCGAGGGGAGGATATATGTCTTCTGATTTTAATGTGTTTCTAGTTGAATGTGGGATAAAACATCAGTGTACAGTGCCATATACACCTCAAAAAAATGGAGTTGCAAAAAGAAAGAACAAGTCTCTCATGGAGATGGTGAGGTGTGTGGTCAAAAGTCGCACTCTAACACATAGTTTCTGGCTTGAGGTTGTTATGTGTGCAGCATATGTACTTAACAAGTGTCCCACCAAAGCACTATAATCCATCACTCCATATGATTCTTGGCATGGTCCCGAGCCATATGTTGCTCATCTATGTGCCTTTGATTTTCTATCATATGCATTAGTGCGTGAAGGACAACACGAAAAATTGGATGATAAAGCGATAAAATGTATTTTTGTATGGTATACTTTTGAAAGTAACGGCTATCATTTGTATCATCCACAAAATAAACACATCTTGGTTAGCAATGATTATGTTTTTGTGGAAGATGCAATTCAACCATTACTTTCATGTACTAAGCAGACATCAACTAGCTCTAAGGATGTGCATGACACTTTGGTGCCTCTTTTTATAGGTGGAAAATCAAAGTTCAAATGAGGCAATTTCTCAGCCTTTACATGTTTCACATGATGATGCAGATCATTCGGTTTTTTATATAGAATTACATGATGCACTTGTTGATGAGAGGAATGATATAGAGGAGGCAAAAAATATGCCCAAATGGCTGGTGCAGACTCTACGAGACAGCAAATTAGATGCATCTCTATCATATTGTAGTCGTTCAGAGCTCTCATACTACTTGGTTTGCATCAGATTGCTATGCAATGGCTGCCTCTAGTCTTTGTGATGAGAATGAGTTTGTTTCTTTTGATGAAGTACAAAGTTCAAAAAATTGGATGGTTGCTATGCAATCAAAATATGATGTTATTATGAATAATGGTACCTAGTCTTTATTTGATCTGCCTCCACGAAAAAGGCCATTGGGAGTAAATGGGTACACAAGCTGAAGCATAAGCCTGATGGAACATTTGATACCTATAAGGCTAGACTTGTTGCAAAAGGTTATGCTCAAGAGAGAGAGGCATTGATTTTGATGAAACCTTTGCACCCACATGTTGAATGACATAGTGTTACATGGTGTGGATATCACATAAAGATTTTCATGTTTTTCCAAAGCATCTGTGTAGACAAGGAGAGTTATGCATAGTTGCATAATAGTTTTCTTGTAAGATAGAAGAGTTTTCCCTTAAAATTTTGCAAGAGAGGAGATAAGTTAGACTACGACCACTTATTTCTCTAAGAATTTTGAAATAAAGAAGGAATGTTCTTGAGGAAACTTCTATAAAAAAGGGAAGTATCTCATTTTTAAAAGACGTTTTTTCAAGTAAAGTAGTGAGCTTTCTCTCTCTCTCTCTCTCTCTCTCTCACTCGTGTTTGAGCCTTTTCCATGCATTTTGAGTGTGAATATTGCTTGGTTGTGGTTGTATCTCACTTGTTTTAAGTTTGTGGAAATATATTCTATCATTCGAAAGCACTTCTACATGAGTAAACACTTGTTTCGGTGATTGAAGCAACTGGAGGTGGATTTCTTACATGTTTGTGAGCTTTCTCCAGAGATGTGAGATAAGTTCAAGTGTTGCGTTTTTGGGTATTCACTGAAAGATTTGAAACGAGCCACAGTGTGCATAAAAGGATGTCGTGGAGATTCCATTTCCACTCATTTAATCTACCATTCTTATGAAAATGACACATACATGTTCATAGTATACATACTTTCACATACAAAGGTTAATGGGATAAAGCCAAGGTTATGAAGACACATGTGATTAACATTGTAATTTTTGCCTCAATGATTCTCTCTATCCTTCCAAATAGTGCTTGGTTGAGAAGAGTATGGAATACTTGGTTGAGAGGAGAAGAGTATGCAATGCTTGAGGTTGTGATTTTTAGGTGTTGCAAGGATAATCTTAAAAGAGGTTGGATTGTTTTGAATGTTGCAAGGATGTGAAACCTTTGGAGCTGATATTCTCAATGTGAAACCTTTGGCACTCTAACTTTTTGACATCCTATAATGCAACCTGGAACATCATTTGTATGTGATCACAATACTGTTTTTGAATTCATCTTTTGATATTTTGATATTTTTCTCCCTCTTACCCTTTAAAAATAAATGTGATTTTTCCTATTAGAATTATACAACCGCTTGCAAATCTCAAGCGTTTCTTTCCAAACGCTCCATCTATTAAGCAAGGAAACATTACGGAGGGAACTACCTTTGTAGACATCTTCTTTTTGGAACTACCTTTGTTTTGTGACTGTTATTGATGATGTTTTCAGGCATGCATGGATGCATCCATTGAACGCAAATTTTGAAGTGTTTATGTGCTTCAAACATTTCGTGGTTTTGGTAGAAAATCTGTTGACTATAAATTGGGCACCCTATGGTGTGATTGAGGGGGTGTGGATATATGTCTTTTGATTTTAATGTGTTTCTGGTTGAATGTGGATAAAACATTAGTGTACACTTCCATATACACCTCAACAAAATGGAGTTGCTAAAAGAAAGAATAGGTCTCTCATGGAGATGGTGAGGTGTATGGTCAAAAGTTAGCTCTAACACATAGTTTCTTGCTTGAGGTTGTTATGTGTGCAGCATATGTACTTAACAAGTGTCCCACCAAAGCACTGTCATCCATCACTCCATATGAATCTTGGCATGCTCCCAAACCATATGTTGCTCATCTACATGTCTTTGGTCATCTATCGTATGCATTAGTGCTTGAACAACACGAATAATTGGATGATAAAGCAGTAAAATGTATTTATGTTGGGTATACTTCTGAAAGTAACAGCTACCATTTGTATCATCCACAAAATAAACACATCTTGGTTAGCCATGATGTTGTTTTTGTGGAAGATGCATTTCAACCATTACTTTCATGTACTAAGCAGACATCACTTATCTCTAAGGATGTGTATGACACTTTGTTGCCTCTTTTTATAGGTGGGCAATCAAGTACTTGTTCAAATGAGGAAATTTCTCATCCTTAACATGTTTCACATAATGATGCAGATAATTTCGTTTCCGATATAGAATTACATGATGCACTTGTTGATGAGAGGGCTGATATAGATGAGGCAAAAAATATTCCCAAATGGCTAGTGTAGACTTTGCGAGATAACAAATTAGATGCATTTCTATCATATTGTAGTCGTTCAGGCTCTCATACTGCTTGTTTCACATTAGATTGCTATGCAATGGTTGCCTCTAGTCTTTGTGATGAGAATGAGCATGTTTCTTTTGATGAAGTACAAAATTCAAAAGATTGGATGGTTGCTATGCAATGAGAATATGATGTTATTATGAACAATGGTACCTAATATTTATTTGATTTGCCTCCAAGCAAAAAGGCCATTGGGAGTAAATGGGTACACAAGCTGAAGCATAATCCTCATGGAGCATTTGTCAAGTATACGGCTAGACTTGTTTTCAAAAGGTTATGCTCAAGACAGAGACATTGATTTTGATGAGACCTTTGCACTCACATGCTCAATGACCACTCTTCATAGCATATGTGCACTTGCAGCTCATCATGGTTGGAATGTACATCAATTGGACATTAAAAATAAATTTTTGAATGGTTACTTACATGAAGAAGTGTATGTTTTTCAGTCTCCTAGTTTTCGGTAGAAAGATCATGAAAACAAAGTGTGTTGGTGGAAAAAGGCATTACATAGTTTGAAGCAAGCACCATGTGATTGGTATGAAAAGATACATTCCTACTGGATTGCCCATGGTTTTGACAACAGTTCAACTGAGAGCAACTTATATGTTAAGCGTGAAAATGATGTGCTTCTGATAATTTTTGTCCATGTTGATGACATGTTGCTCATTGGTCCTAATGAGAAGCATATTGCTGATTTTAAGGTTGACTTGCATGCCTCTTTTGAGATGTCAGATTTGGGGCATTTGTATCATTATTTGGGCATTCAATTTATGCAATTGATGGGGGAATAGCTTTGTGTCAAGCAAAATATATTTTCTTTATGTGATCTTCCTCCAAGCAAAAGACCATTGTACATCAATTGGATATTAAAACTGCATTTTTGAATGATGATTTACATGGAGAAGTGTATGTATTTCATCCCTATATTTTTGTAGCAAAAGGACATGAAAACAAGGTGTGCATGTTGAAAAAGGCATTATATGGTTTGAAGTAAGCACGATCTGCTCGATGTAAGAAGATACATGCCTACTTGCTTGTTGGTCATTGATGCTAATGAGAAGCATATTGCTGAATTTAAGGTTGATTTGTATACGTCTTTTGAGATATTATATTTGAGGTGTTTGCATCATTATTTGGGCATTCAATTTATGTAAGTTGGTGAGGGAATAGCTTCATGTCAAACGTAATACATTGATATATTATTGCAGCATTTTGCCATTCTAGATTGCAAACCTATTGCCACTCCCATGAAAACAAGTTTATGGTTGAGTCTTCATGATATTTTACATGATTTTTATGACTCTAATTGGGTTGGTTGTTATGACACTCATGTGTCCACTGGTAGCTTTTGCTTCATGCTTGGTAGCTCATGCATATCTTAGTTGAGCAAGAAACAGCCTACTATGGCCACTTCTATTTGTGATACTAAGTATAAGACAACTTTCATAGAGATTGTTGAGTCTGTGGCTCAAATTCCTTTTGGTTAATTTGGGTATTGGTCAATCTTCTTCCATGACCATCTTTACTCACACTCAAAGCGCATTGCAGTTGTCATGCTCCAAGCTTCTTCTTCTTCCTTACTATTGTTCATGTGCTTCTATAGACCTCAAACTTCAACAATTCAATTTTGCTACTAGATCGATAAGTGCAAGTGTGTTTGAAACCATCGAGGAAGCAAGTGATTGGCACCATCAAAAGTGGTATCACTTGACTTCATCATGGATATGATACTCATGGATTGGAGGATCCTTCAATCATGCTTATGTTCCATTCTACTTGGCCATAAACTAGGTAATTGCATCATGAGTGGAGGTGTCTAATTCTTAATTGCACTTGCAATCATCCTTGTGCAATTATGATCTTCCTCTAAGGGAGAAAGGATCATTGATATAAGAACTTAATGGCTTGTGGAACTTTACAAACTAAATTGCAAGAGGATCCTCTTTGAGGCTATCGAGATTGCATTGCTACTATTCGACTTGACACCCATCCATCCTATCTATGTGTGCAACTTTGCAACTAGGTTAAGGTCTACTCTCTCCATATTGATAACATATAGGTGTACAAGTGTGCCCTACACTATAAGATGAAACTTTTTGGTGTTATTGTTGGGGAGACAATGGATCATGCCTAGGTAATTTACGTGATGGATATTTTGATTGTGCAAACAACTCACGCAACAACTTTTCCAAACTTTACGTGAAGGAGATACTCTTTATCTCCCTTATCAAAAGGCCATACTATCATGGATCTTACCTCATGGGATAGGATTTTCATGAGCACGGGTGGTTTGTACATTTGTAGTTGATTAGAGATCTAGATTAGAAACGTTAGAAGTAGAAACCTTTCTTTTCACTTGATTTTTCTTCTCTTTTTTGATTTTTTGATCAAGTTTCTCTATGCTTGAGCGTGTCAGCAAGAATAGGGACACTTTGATGATAGCATAATTTGATTCCAACCTCAAGGAACACTTTGACAATGATAGCCTCAAGGGACACATTGACAATAACATTGGAGAATCATGTGTTTTGATGTTGATTTTAAGAACCATGTCCACAATTTGGTGATAATATTAAAAATCATACTTTGGCAATAGTGTCAAAATGAGTGCTTTGGTGATAGTATCAAGAATCACACTTTGGCGATAGTGCCGAGAGGAACACTTTGATGATAGTATAGAGAAACACACTTTAATGATAGTGTCAAGAAGAACGCTTTAGTGATAGTGTAGAGAAGCACAATTTGGTGATAATGTCAAGAACATTTTGGAGATAGTGTAGAGAAGCACACTTTGGTGATAGTTTCAAAAAGCATACTTTGGGGATAATGTAGAGAAAAGCACATTTTGGTGATAGTGATGAGAAGTTCACTTTGTTGATAGTGTAGAGAAGCAAAATTTGGCAATAGTGTAAAAAAGCACACTTTGGTGATAGTGTAGAGAACACTTTGGTAATAGTGTCAAAACGAACACTTTGGTGATAGTGTCAAAAATTACAATTTGGCAATAGCATAGAGAAACACACGTTTGTGATAGTGTAGAGAACCACACCATCAAAGGTACAAAAGACACTAGAGTATCTAAAATCCCATGCACATCAAAAGAAGGCAGGATGCTTGTTGAAGCATACTTTCGCAATAGTGTAGAGAAGCACACTTCGGTGATAGTGTAGAGAAGCACACCATCAAAGTGCAGAAGACACTAGATTATCTAAAATCCCATGCACATCAAAAGAAGGCAAGCAGTGCATTCAAGATCCACTACTTGAAGTTTGAACCCTCTTGGGAGGCCATTTATGTGGATAAAATAACCTAAAAGCGATACTAGTCCAATAACACTACAACTCCTCCATCCAATAGAGTCTATGTATACATGTTTTAAAGTAGATACGTCTATATCTTGATACCTAAAATCAAAGATAAGGCTAGAAATTCCTATTGTCAAATCACTGAACTAGAAAGGTCTTTTGTTGGTCCTAATCCACAACCTTTGAGTGGTGGTAACTTAGTTCTTGATGGATCTGATTTGTAAGGAACTAGGCATAGGTCAGTAACAAGTACCAATCCATTTGAGCGTTTTCTTAACAAACCTAATGTAGATATTAATTCTAGGTTTCAAGGAATGCCTCAAGAGGGATATCAAGCAAGAGTGCCACCATAAGAGTAATGTGCTCAAGTATCACATGGTAATGTATGAGTAAAGAACCAAGCCAATCCTCAAGTGGTGAATCCTAGGCCAAGGGTGCAAGACCCAAGAGGACACCTTCAATTATCTCACGTAGCAAAGTCTATGAAAAATTGCTATGATGATTTTCCTAATCCCTATGATCATGTAGTAAAGTTTAGACAATTCTTGAGGCTCATCATGTGATGATCTAGGATAACACGTATCACTTTTTCATTTCTTTGACATGTATAGTGGTCACACTGCTATATGTCAGGGATATTTCATTGAGATTTATTAGATTCATCTATCGAGAGTGCTGGCACACTTGTTTCTTGCCAGCTCACTCATTCACGAACATTGGGTTTTTCCTTATGTATTGTTCTTTATATATTGCACTAGATATATTCTTGTATTAGTTCATTCTTATATATTCCTTTTATGTAATAGAAGAAGAAGAAGATCATTCTTCCTTGCCTCAATATGTTTGTGTGCTTCTCTTTGGGTGTGAGAGTGTGTGAAAGAGCTCTCTTCCTTATCTCCTTCCTCCTGACATGGTATCAAAGTCAGTGTGGTTGTAGAGAGCTCGTGGAGAACACCCACATTGAAGACTACGTGAGGGAGAAAGCAAGATTCACAAATGACCTCATATTTCTATGAAAATCAGTGTGAAGGTAGAAGGTGTCAAAATATTTTTGAGTGTCATCCCTCTAGCATCACTGGACTTTCTCATATTTTTGTTTCAGATCCTTGGCAACATTCAAATATTGTAGATCCAGAATTTCAATCGATTCCATGTACTATTAATACATGAAAACTATGTTTTGTTGAGATCGAACTATCATGTCATAGTGTGATAGTATTCAAGCAAAGGTACTCCTTCTAATGTTTTTGTAGTGTTGCAAATTGCTTCTAGTGTTTTTGTGGTGTTGCAAATCACAAACCGGAAAATATGGATGGAATGAGTCAGCTTATGAGTGACAAGATGGACAAGAACAACTTCCATGCTTGGAGATTCTAAAGGATGAATTTTGTGATGGGAAAAGGCTACTGGAAGTACATCAAAGGAGAGAAAAAAAATGCTCTAAACTTACCAAAGAGGAATCAGACTTTGGACCAACTAAGAGCATATGAAGTATGGAATCAAGGAGCATGAAAGATAATGTATTGGCTTTATGTTAGCATGTAGGATAGCATGATTGGGCACATACAAGATGCCAAGAGCCCGAAAGAGGCTTGAAATAGTTTGGTCACATTTGGCCAACACAAAGGCATGGAGATTGCAACTCAAGAACAAGCCACATATACTGGAGAAAAATAGCAGGTCAGTAAGTGACTACACCTTGAAAATCAAAATGATATGTGAGTCACTTTCATCTATTGGCATGAATGTAGATGATGATGATAAGGTGGAAGTGTACCTTGATGGTTTAGGAGCTACATATGAGTAGTTCATAACTTCTATTCAGACCACGAAAAATATTCTAAATTTTGCTAATCTAGTGTCCATGTTGATTATTGAAGAAAAGAATCTTGGTGAGGACTCAAACTCCCAAAGAAAACCTAGTTCTAAGCAAGTATTCTACTCTGGCAGAGGAAGAGGTAGAGGTAGAGGTTTCAAAAGTGGAAGAGGAAACAATAACCAAGACAAAGTTCAATATCAAAATCATGCGAGAGATAGCGGACAATTTCAAGGCAAGGGCAGCCAAAGAGGTTGTAGAAATTTCCAAAGAAACCATTCAGGTAATGACATTAAAGGATGCTAGAATTGTGGTAAAGCTGGACACTTTTAACATGATCAAAATAACAAAAGGAAGCAAAACAACTATGCATCCAGAAGTGTAGATGATTCTGAGAATTTGTTCATGGTCCAACATCACATGATGAGTACGATGTGTGCTAATGTTTCAAAATCGAATGGTAATGTTTGGTATGTTGATTTAGGTGCTTTAAATTAGATGAACAGTCATGCAGAATGGTTTAGTAGTTTGAAAAAATTGCCAGTTCCTAGATATGTTGAAACACGTGATGACACATCACATCCTATCAAGCATATAGGAAAGATAGCAATGTCTATGGAGGATGGGAAGGTAAACATGTTGCTGATGCACTGCATGTTCCAAATATAACAAAGAATCTAGTTTTTGTTGGGCAAATGGTTGACAAGGGATTACAAGTTAGGTTCAATGTTGATGGGTTATATGTAGAAGAGTACAAACATGATGGAATATTGATTGCAAAAGGAAACAAAGTGGGTAGGATGTTCACCTTAAATGTGAAAATTCTTGAAATGAATGCAGCCATGTTTGCAAAAGGTGTAGGAGTTATTTTTGATATAGATATCAAGCACAAATGAATTGGACATGCAAATTTGCAGATTCTGAAATTGATGAAGTCAAAAGAGATTGTCAATGGACTACCAAATTTCAAGGTTGCAGAGATGTAAAAGGTATATGTAGCATGTCAATTTGGAAAACAATCAAGAGCATCATTTCCGCATGACAAGTATGTTAGTCAAAATGTGCTAGAAATAGTACATACAAATGTTTGGGGTCCTTCAAAGACCACATCTATGGGTAGTTGCAGGTTTTATGTTACTTTCTTTGATGAGCATACATGGAAAGTATGGGTATATTTAATGAAAGAGAAGAGTATTGTGTTCATGCATTTCCAAAATTTTAAGGCTATGGTGGAAAATAAGACAAGGAAGTATATTTAGACATTAAGATCTCATGAAGGAGGTGAATACATGTCAAACGAGTTCAGTAGATTTCTAAAAAGTCATGGAATTTGATGACGGTTTTCATGCAGGTACACACTACAATAGAATGGCGTTGTTGAATGCAAAAATAGCAAGAGCCTTGATGGTTGAGAAGAATATGCATCATTTTTATTGGGTAGAAGCTATGCACACTATTGTATACATCATGAATAGAACGCCAGTTGTTGTTGTACATAAGTTACACACTAAAGAGAATTTTACAAGTAAAAATCCAAACTTATCACATATGAAAGTATTTGGCTATATTGCATATGTACATGTTCTAGATGATTTGAGGATGAAGTGTGATCCAAAAGCAAAAAAATGTAACTTCATTGGGTACTCCCTTGAGCATGAGGGATACAAATGTTATAACCCTCTGACGTGACATGTGAAGGTAAGTAGAGATGTGGTGTTTGATGAATGTCAAGCTTCTATGTAGATGACAAAGAAGGACTTAGTCTTGAATCAAATGAAAAAGGAAATGCTAAAAAATCAAGTGCAGAATCTCAATTTTTGAGTGCACTTGATGCATCACCAAGCAAAAGTTCCAATTCAATCCATGGAGTGGAAGATTGCATGAAATTCCATTCCAAAAAATTCATCAACTACATCAAAGAAAGGTAAAGAAAAGCTTTTTTTTGGTAGTAAAATATCTACAAAGTTTGAAGACATTGATGGAGATTCAAGTGGCTCAAAAAAAAGATCCTTCATGAGGAACTTGGATCGCCCTTGACATATGACAGTTACATGGCTCATCATTGTGCCTACGTGACCAAGGTAATATAAGATATTGAACCCTGCTGTTTTGAAGATGCAATTGGAAACGCAGATTGGGAGAAAGCTGTGGATGAGGAGATGGCTTCACTTTATGGAAACGAAACATGGAAGTTGATTCCATTGCCACAAGGAAAGAAAACCCATAGACTGCAAGTGGGTTTACAAGGTAAACCACAATGTTGATGGTAGCATAAAAAGGTATCATGCACAATTGGTAGCAAAAGGATATGCACATACATATGGCATTGATTATGAAGAAATATTCATCCCTATATCTAAAATTTCTACTATGAGAGAACTTGTTGCATTAGTTACAGCAAAAGGATGGACTTTGCATCATATGGATGTGAAGAATGCTTTCTTACATGGTGAGTTATAGGAAGAAATATACATCGACCAGCCATAAGGATATGAAGATTCAAAGCACCCAAAATATGTTTGCATGTTGCAAAAGGCTTTGTATGGGCTTAAGCAAGCCCCTCGTGCTTGGCATGCAAGGATTATTGATTACTTAACCACCAATGGATATTATATTTGGATCCAGATCATTCATTATATGCAAAGAGGGTTAATAATGGCATCACGATTGTAGCTATTTATGTTGATGACTTGATTGTAGGAGGTGATAATGAAGAAAGCATTAAAGAGATAAAGCAACTCCTTATGCAAGAATTTGACATGAAAGATCTTGGTATGCTTCACTATTTTTTGGGCAGTGAGTTTATATACATACAGAAATAGGTATATGGATGTTGCAAAGGAAATATGCCTTGAGAATGTTGCAAAAGTATGGTATGGTTGATTGTAAGCCAATCTCTTTGCCATTAGATTAGAATCTGAAGTTGTATACTACATGGGATTTTCTTAGGTTCTCCTTAGATACTTTAGCTTAAGGTTCAATGTTTGGTTTTTGGGACTTTCTTATGTTGTAATCTAACTACATATGGAGCCCTTGGTTGGAACCCATAAATTAACATGAAGGGACTATACTCGATTGTAGAATGCTTAGCACTGTTGTAACCAAAATCAACCAAAGGAAAATAGTCTTCCCACTCAGTTTGCTTTGAAGATATACATGCTTGGAACATAGCTTCAAGTATTTGGTTGGACCTTCTAGTTTCTCGTCCAATTATGGATGTTCAAAAGTACTCATGATTAGCTTTGTTTATAATTGATTGAGAATAGCTCTCTAGAAATGACTAGTGGACTTTCCATCTTTATCCAACATTATGCCTTGAGATAGACCATAGACTAGATAGACTTGTTCAACAAACAACTTAGTTCTAGATTCTTAATTGTATTTGGAGCAGGAATGAAATGATCCATTTTTCTCAAATGATCTATTATAACCCAAACTACATCGTGTCCCTTTTGGGCTTCAAGATAAGCCCATAACAAAGTCCATGCAGACTTACCATTGGGAATCCCCAAAGGGTGTAATAGGCCAACAATATTGAGCTTCTCTACTTTATTTACTTGACATTGTGTAAATTTAAGTACATAGTTTTGTACATCTTTATGTACACTTGGTCAATAAATTTGTCTTTTGAACATTCATAAGTTTTGTTGATTGCCAAACGACTAGCACAAGGAGCATTATGGCATTCAAACAAAACTTTTCTTCTAATTTCTTTTTCACAAGGTACATATACATTTCCTTTGTATAACAAGTATTCATCTTAAAAACTATAATGTTTAGGCTTATCTTCAAATGATAAGTTTGACTTCATTATGAAATTTATTCCAATTTAAAAAACTTGGATCCTCTTGATATTTACCTTTCATCGACTTTATCAAATCATTGGAGATTTGTATGAAGCTTAGAGGATTCAACATAGACATACAAATTTGTTCATTTGCAACTACATTGAACTTTACTGTTTGGTATATGAGTTCATAGTCAAACTCGTGAAGTATCTCGACCCATCTAGTCCATCTACTTGTTACTTCAAATTGGTTTGCAAACCACTTGATACTAGCTTGATAAAAACCTATAGTTATTTTGTTGCCAAACAAGTAACATCTCCATTTCTTCAGAGCATGCACAATGGAATAAAGCTCCCTTCCATAGATAGAGTATTTTTCTTGAGCCAAATTTATATTTGACTTTCAAAAGCAATTGGTTGACCATTTTGATACAACACATCTCCTATTATGAATTCACTTGCATGTGTTTCAACCAAAAAGGGTTCATTTGGGTTTACAAATTGTAGGATTGGGGCTGATTTTGGCTTTCTTAAGTTGTTCCATACTTTCCACATCTTGCTTATCCGAAGTAAGGCTTTTAGGCTTTCCCTTTAATTTTTCATGTAAAGGGATTGATGCCTTGGAAAAGTTCAATTCAAAATTTCTATAGTATGTTGCTCATCCCACAAAACTTGGAAGTTTTATAATGTTCTTGGGGTGTTTCCAATCTCTTTCCTATTTGTAAAAAATTCAAAAAGGAAGTTATAAAATGGAAATGAAAAATAATCACACTATTACTTATACAAAAACACAATAGATTTCTCACCTTATTCCCTTGAATTTCGAACTTGGATTGAGTTGTTGGAGTCCGAGGTCTATGGAAGCACACAAACAACACAAGGAAGAAGAAGAAGCTTTGAGCACAACACACAACACTAAATGTATTACCACTAGAATGTACAAAGATAAGTAATCCATTAGGGCAACAGGCGTATATATAAGCCGGGGGAAAAAACCTCCTGAAGAGGGAAAAATGTGCCCTAACTATCCTAGTGTGTTCACACACATCATTACCTAAATATATCAACAAATCCCCCCTCGGAGTGATGCGGTGAACAAGGAGCTAGCACTCATGTATGAGAAAGTGCCAAGCTATGTGGAATCAATCCACAAAAGGAAGTAAGCCCTAAGCTTTGCAAAAGCTTCAAACTTCTCCCTAAGAAGAGCATTTTTGAAAAGGTCTATAATGTTCTCCTGCGTGGGCACATATGCCAAGCTTATCTCTCAAGTAGAGAACCTCTCCCTGACATAATGATAATGCACCTCAATGTGTTAAGTGTGAGCATGGGACACAGGGTTTTTCACAACTGCCAATGCACTCTGACTGTCAGTGAAGATGGTGGTGGCAGAAGACTGACCAACACCCAAATTAGACCTAAGGAATCTGAGCCACACACACTCAACAATCACTGTGAAAGCTACCCTACTCAACCTCACACAAGAGGTGGCCACAATAGGCTACTTCTTGCTCAACCAAGATATGCATGAGCTACCAAGCATGAAGCAAAAACCACTAGTGGACACACGAGTGTCATAGAAACCAGCCTAATCAGAGTCAGAAAAAGCATGCAAATCTAGCGGTAGTGATCCACCCTTGGGATAAAATAATACAAGTAGCCTGATACCACTCAAGTAGCAAAGATGTGCTTAACCCCCTGCAAATGCTTGACACCTTGGTAGTGCATAAACCTACTCATCTATGAGACAAAAAAGTGAATATCTGGCCGAGTAATGCATAACTAAATCAAGCATCCAATAGGTTGCTGATAGACAATACCATCAAATGCATCCCCAACATCATGAAACTCAATTGTAAACCTATCTCCATAGGAGTGGCAATAGTTTTACAGCCTTCATGGACAAAATGTTGCAATAATGTGTCAATATATTTTGTTTGAAACAAAGTTATTCCACCATCAACTTTCATAAAGTGAATGCCTTCTTTAACATGCACACTTGGTTTTCATGCCCTTTTTGCACAAAGCCATGGGGCTAAAAAACATACACTTCTTCATGCAAATCACCATTTAGAAATGCAATTTTAATGTCCAAATGATGTACATTCCAACCATGATGAGGTACAAGCACACAAATGCTATGAACAGTAATCATTTGGCAAGTAGAAGCAAAGGTTTCATCAAAATCAATTCCTCTTTCTTGAGCATAACCCTTTGCAACAAGCCTAGCCTTATACCTATCAACTCTTCCATCAAGCATACGCTTCAACTTGTATACACACTTAGTGCCAATGGCCTTCTTGCCATGGGGCAAGTCACACAAAGACCAAGTACCATTCTTCATTACAACATCACATTCAGATTGCATAACAACCATCCAATTTTTTGAAATTTTGTGGTTCATCAAACAAAACAAGATCATTCTCATCACATAGACTAGAGGCAGCCATAACATAGCAATCTGATGCAAAAGAGTGCTATGAGAGCTTGAACGAGTATGATATGATAGAGGTGCATCTAATTTGCTATCATGCAAAGTTTGCACCAGCCATTTTGGCATAGTTTTTGCCTCCTCAATATTAGCTCTCTCATCAACAAGTGCATCATGTAAATCTACATCAGAAATGGAATGATCTGCATCATCACATGAAACCCGTAAAGGTTGAGAAGCTTCACTAGTACCAGCACTAGATTGTCTATGTGTAAAAAGAGGCAACAAAGTGTCATACATTTCTTTGGAGCTAACTAATGTCTCCTTAGTACATGAAAGTAATGGCTGAATAGCATCTTCCACAAAAAACAGCATCACGGCTAACCAACTTGCATTCACTCTATGGATGATACAGATGATAGCCCTTGCTTTCAGAACTATACCCAACAAAAATACATTTCACTACTTTATCATCAAATTTCCTGCGTTGTTGTTCAGGCACTAATGCATATGCCAAACAACCAAAAACATGTAGGTGAGCAACAGATGGCTTGTGTCCATGCCAAGCCTCATATGGTGTGATAGACTGCAATGCTTTAGTGGGACACCTATTAAGTGCATATGCTACACACATAACAGCCTCAAGCCAAGAACTGTGTGGTAAAGCCTAAATCTTGACCATACACCTCACCATCTCCATGAGTGACATGTTCTTCCATTCAGCAACTCCATTCTGCTGATGTGTATACAACACTATACATTGATGTTTTATCCCACATTCAACCAGAAATGCATTAAAGTTAGAAGACATATATTCCCCCCCTCGATCAAAATGGAGGGTGCCCATTTTACATGCTGACAAATTTTTAGCCAAAACCAAAAACTCTCTAAAGCACATAAACATTTTATACCTTGCTTTCAATGGATATACCCATGCATGCTTCGAAAAATCATCGATGAAAGTCATGAAGTAAAGATAGTTTCCAAAAGAAGGTGTCTACATAGGACCATAGACATCACTATGAACAAGCTGCAATCTTTGAGTAGCTTGAACTGAACCATCTTTTGGGAATGATGAACGTTGCATTTTGCCCAAAATACAGCCTTCATAAACATATTTACCAGGTGCCTTGAGTTTGGGCAAAGAGGACACCATTTTAGGTTTCTCTAGACATCGCAAACTAGTAAAATTTAGATGACCAAAGCATGCATGCCAAAGCTTTGCATCTCACATAGCCTGAGAATCATGTATTGCACATGCTAAATCATTCACAAATTTTTCATAGTCTATGAGCTTATACAGCCCATGACATAAAATGCTAGAAGCAATAATGACATTGCTATTTGACAGATCATGAATTGTACATCTGTCATCAACAAATTTCACAACAAAGCCAATATTGGTTAAAGCTGAAACTGGTAATAGATTCTTCTTGATCCCTGGCACAAATAAAGCATCTGATAATGTAAAAGAACTACCATCAATAGTAGTCAGAATGATCTTACCAACTCCCATAACAAGATAAGAGGAGTTATTGGTGCATGTGATAGTATTCCCTGTATGGGCATGCTTAAGTCAAGTGAAGAAACTGCACTGCAAGGTAATGTGTTTGGTTGCCCCACTATCAAAGTACCAAACATCTAAGTCTACTACAGACATACAATGTTCATGTGAAGATGGGTCAACATTGCAAATAGTAGTAAATGCCAATTCTTCATTCTGCACAAGATTATTAGACTTTATTTTGGGTGTAGAGGCCTCTGCAACAACCATTCCTTGCCTCTTTAGCAGCTAGATCTAGATAGCTCTTGATGACATGCTCATTTCCTTTATAGTATTTGTAAAACAATTTCTGCTTTTCTATTTTCTTCTCATCTCTATCTTTTTTCTTTGATCGTGCAAAATTAGCAGATTTTTGCTTACTAGTAGAAGAACTCCATTTACCTTTTTCCTTTTGGCTAGCCAGGAAATCTTGATCTTCAGCACGCCTAATGGATCTCTTCTGCCTAGATTGATCTTCTTGCAATAGAGCAGAGACTAACTCCTCAAATATTAAGGCATTTTGATTTCCTTTCATCATCAAATGAAGAGTGGAAGCAAAACTCTGATATGAATCGAGAAGACCATTCAGAACAGTTTGCACAAGTGAATTGTCAAGTAAGACTTCATCAGCAGAAATCAATTGCTCCTTCAAATATATGATCTTTGTCATAAAACTATCCATGGAATCACATTTATTCATGTGCTCACTCTCCAAGTGTTTTCAAAGATAAGCAACATGAGTCTCATTCCTTGCCTAGTATAAAGTGCTAAGTGTATCCCAATCATCCTTAGATATTTTGCAAGAGCAAATGAGGAATAATGGCACATTTGACAGACAAGGCTATCAATGCATGTGTCTGAGCATCTCTACCATCCCAACAAATTTTCTCTACAGTAGGTGCAGCAAGAATCACAGCACAAACAAGAACATGAAGAATATCATCATCTTGAATGCCATCTACATCATCTTCAGCAACTATGTTTGCAAGTGTAATAGGACATTTTTCAACACCGTGCACAATATTCCACAATTCTTTTGCAACCAATACATGATGCATCACATAAGCCCATAATGGGTAATTGGTATCATCCAACTTATCCTCAACAACCAACATATGGAATACATCAATACTTTTAGCCATGGCCACTGATTAAGATACACGAATGTAGAAAAATGGTTGTATCTGAAAAAGTTGAATAGAACTACCCTATCGAGTTCTGCTAAACCTGTAGCAAACTTTGAGATGTGTATACTAGCAAACCGAAACTTGTATATATCTGTTAAGCCCATAAAAGTCATATTGATCAAAGTCAACTACAATCAAAGTCAAAAGGGCAAAGTCAAAAGGGCAAAGTCAAAATTGATCAAAGTCAACTAGTTCAAAGTCAAAATTAGTCAAAGGTCAACTAGTTCAAGGTCAAAGTCAACATGGGCAAAGTCAAAGTGTGCAAAGTTCAGGTGTCAAAGTGCACAGGTAGTGCACAAGTAATTGTTCACAAGGGTTGTAAATTGTTGAAAGTTGGTTCCAGGTTGCAGAGGTATTTCTGTAATTCCCTTAAGGTTCAAAAGTGTTTTTAAAGTGTTTTGGAAGGTTTAGGTGAACCCTCTCTTAAGTGCACAATTGAAGAATTAAAAGGCAAAATGTGAAGGTATGTGAAGCAGTTGTGTACGTAGAAGTGAAAGTATGGCCTCCAATTAAAATTTTTGTTATAGTCTAAAGTCACTACATGACAAAACAGGGATTCGTTGGCTGCCCACTTTTGGAGACAATCTTGGGACATCAAAGTGAGCACCAAGATACTCTTGCAGTTAGGAGCATACGTGAATCGACACTCAAATCAAGGCAAGGACTATTCTTGGAGGACTAAGCAAGGTGAGCATAGTCTAAGCTAGGCAAGAGAGAAAAGTGCAAGAGACACACAGTGTGCGATGCAGAGAAGTGAAGTGCAAGGTGTGCATGAAGAGTGACTAAGAAGTGTACAGAGGTATGCTAAGCTAGTCACCGCAAGGATCCCAAGGTCCCATTGAAGTTGTGCGCGTGCCGATAGAAGGTGTCCATCCCTCCCCGTTATTGGAAGCTTGGTGCAAGGTGTGCACAAGTGCAGGCTTGGAGAAGGTGGAGGTTTGGTGCAGAGAAGGCCGGCAGCAACAAGACGCTTGGGTATTTGGTATTTTGTGATTGAGCACTCTGTGGGATTTTGCACAGAAGCATTGGATTGTATTGTGCATCACCATTGTATTTGTCTTCTTATAATCAATCAACAGAGGCTTCCAGTGTGTATCTTTCTTCTTGTCTTTCCCTTTTCTCCTACAAACACTCAAATCCCTTCTTCTCCAAGAATCCCCCAACAAAATTTGGCACGCCTAGTGGGACTCCAAGGAGATTTGAGCATAGGAGAAGCCAAGTGCAAAGGGTAGAAGAGTTCAAGTGCCGACAGTACTACTTTATTGGACTAAGAGGTAAATATTCTTATCAATTATCTCATACTAAGAGGGCTATGAACAGCTCATGACCGCAACCCGGTCCCAAACATTAAGGGTCACCTGCAAAGCTACAAGAAGGAAGTCTGTTAGAAGATCCTCCAGTCCACTTTCGTCAACCTCATCAGTAAAGAGCATGGCAGGTCAGGTAGACTTGGAAACCCTACTATCAAGATTAAATATAAAATTTCCTTCTTTCAAAGGCTTAGCTCAGGAAGATCCAGACGAGCATATTAGGAGGTTTTTAGCACTATGCAAAACAAGAGGCTTGATGGGAAGAGAGGATGCCTTTTTGATACTCTTCCTTGCCACATTAGAAGGGTTAGCAGATAAATGGTTCAACCAGTTTGCTGAGAACCATTTCACCACTTGGGACTTAATGAAAGATGCATTCTAAACTCAATTCCAGCATGGAAATACTATAGAGATCATCATAGAGGAATTAGAAAACTTGAGATTGGGTCCAAGAGAAAAATTTTCTGAGTTTGTAACTAGGGCCAACACACTAATAGCTAAGTTTCCATATCCTCTACATGATTTTTTTGTTAAGAAATGGCTAGCTAAGCCACTTCCAATGACCACAAAATGTAAAAATCAAGGAATTAGTGGTACCCACAGCCTCCATAGAGGGGTTCATCAACACAACTACATGACTGGAGCAGATAAGGCAGCAATATGGAGCAATTTCTTCTCAACTACCCTATTCTACAAAAATGGAGGATTTGGTAATCCAACTAAGAAAAGAGCTGGAGGGCTTAAAAAGGAATAAGCCCCACAAAGAGCAAGAGAATGTTGTTACTCAATTGAGGAGGGAGATTGAGGCAAGCCCAAGCAGAAGAATTGGCTCAGCTGCGACATGAGTTGCAGGAACTCAAAGGGGGTGGCATCAAAAGTGGGCTATGGTGTACCATGTGTAGCAAGCAAGGTCATATAGTAAGTGAATGTCCTCTGTTAAGTGTAACTTGCCAACTATGCAAGAAAGCTGGTCATGAGGCCCATGAATGTCAATCAAGAGGAATGCCTGCAACAACGACACAAGGAGGACCCTTACCATGAGCAAATGTGATGGCGGCTGCACCTAATCAAGGTAACAATTACAACCTTAGATAGACGAATAACTTTGGAAATGGGCATAGGAGGCCAATTATTTGTCTCAGATGTGGAGAATGTGGGCATTACCAAAGTAGGTGCACCCTACTAGAAAATGCCCCTCCTTGTAGGAACTGCCCAGAGGCCAAAGACCACTATACTAATTGTTTTCCTAAGAACCAAGCATCTTCATTTGGGCCCCACATTCAAATGATTTCTCTGCACAAAGAAGAAATGTTAAATCAAAGCAATGGGCCATCACCATCTACCAAGGTGGTGCAGTTAGAAGAAATTGAATCTTTTACAGTGCAGACAAGGAGCAAGGGGAAGGCTCAAGTAGAAATAGTTCAAGAATCGAGGATTAATGGATTGAATAAAGACAAAGAGACATCTGAAGACAAAGCAACCACGTGCAGATACAAGGCAAAAAGGAGATCTCATATGTACCAGTGATGCCATCGGGCATGCATTCAACAGGGCTCATGAGGAGTTTGATAAGTCAATTGGAGCCCATGCTCTTAAGGAATTAGAAGCTTCAAAACTACTCAAGTCCATGAAAAAGGAGGTTAGTATTTTTTATCTAATAAAGATGGATGGTAATATCAGGTCAGAATTCTTGCAGATAATTGATGAGGCTTCCACTACAAGTTTAGTGGCAAAGACTGCTATTATGCATAAAGGTAAAATTGTAGGGGAAGCACCCCTTACAGATTATAAGAGCCCTTGGTTGACAGTCTCTATCAAAGGTCATGAGTTTCAAGGAGTTATTGTGGATGGTGGTTCTGGCATTAACTTGATGCTTGAACATACAATGGAAAAGATTGGACTACACCCTTCAAGACCTACAAATCTCACTGTTACTTTGGCAGATCAAAGCAAAGTAAGGCCACTGGGAGTGATCCCAAAAGTTCCATTGGAAGTACAAGGTAATCTCTTCATTCTGGATTTTGTGGTATTAAGACTGCCCCAGGTTGAAGGAGGATTTCTCCTCTTAATTGGAAGACCATGGCTCAGGCATGCAAGTGTCATCCATGATTGGGGTAAAGGCACTATGTGGGTACAAAAGAAAGGGCAAGAACTAACACAGATACATTTAGAGGAGGGCCTAGATCATCAAGGGAACACCAGCATGATGCAATCAATTGGCATTTGCATGGAACCAGAAACGGAGGACCAACCCCATACAGAATTTGACGAGGAAGAAGATATTCTGAATTGGCTCCAAGCAGACAATTCTTCCTCTTATTTTGGAGTTTTTCTTAATAACTCTTGCACATATGAATGTTATAATGAAAATGAGGGTAAAGTTCAGGTTGATGGATTGGAAGAACCCATCACAGACCACAGAAGGGGGGGGAGACACCCCTCAAATACAACTTGGAAGAGGATGCAACAAAAATAGAGAAGGAAGTTACTAAAGTTAAAGACAAGGTAAAACATACTACTGAAGAATATTCTTTACCAATTCAAGAAATCCCTGTAGGGTGGATGCAGGACAAGGAGGAATACATTGAGATCCAGAACACTCTTGCTTATGCAACAATGCATGAAAAGTTATTGGAAGAAAACAGGGTTGGAGATGAGCATGGTAGAGAGAAACCCTATCAAAGAAATACAATTAGGCACTCAGGAAAATAATAGTCCAGTTTTGGTGGCCACTTGGTTGTGGAGCCACCCAAATCTCCTTGAAAAGGTAAAATCTTTCTCGAGCCACTATGCAGATGTTTTTGTTTGGCATTATAAAGACTTAGAAGGAGTGCTTGCAAAGTATGGAGAGCACATGATCCCTCTGGTTGATGGAGCCAAACCAATCAGAGGAAAGAGTTATAGACTTAACCCAAAATATGTTGAAGCTATTTATGTGGAAATACAGAAGATGGAGGATGCAGGAATCATCATTCCTGTGGAACACTCAAAATGGCTTTCACCTATGGTTATAGTACCAAAGAAGAATACCAACAAAATCAGGATTTGTGTTGACTTTAGAGCACTCAACAAGGTGACCATTCCAGATGGATTCCCCATGCCTTTTGCAGAGTAGGTCATTGAAGAAGTGGCTGGACATGCATTATATAGCTTTATGGATGGCTTTAGTGGCTATAATCAAATATCCATTCACCTAGAGGATCATGAAAAAACTGCTTTTATCACACCTTGGGGAACATATGTGTATGTAAAAATACCATTGGGACTCAGAAATGCTCCATCCACCTTTAACAAGACTGTCAACCTCATTTTTGGACCCTTATTGCTAGAAACACTCAGAATTTTCATGGATGACTTTTCTTCATTTTTAGGATCTCACAAAGAGACCCCTTTGGATTGCTTGGACCATCACTTGAGACAGTTGCAAAATGTTTTTAAAAGATGCAAGGAGACTAAACTAAAGCTAAACCCAAACAAATGTCATTTCCTTGTGACAGAAGGAACTCTCTTGGGACATGTGGTATCTACTAAAGGTATGGCTCCAGATCATGATAAAATCATTTCTATACTAAAGTTACCTAAACCCAAATCTCCTAAAGAGATTCAAAGCTTCTTGGGGCATACTGGGTACCACAGAAGATTTATAAAAATGTATGCAGAGATAGCCAGGCCACTGGCTAGACGTACAGGTAAAGAAGTATCCTTTAAATGGGAAGAAGAAGAAGAGAATGCTTATCAGACATTAAGGTCCAAATTGGTGGTTGCACCAATTCTTATCACCCCAGATTGGTCAAATACTTTTCATATGCATGTAGATATCAGTGCATATGCAGTGGGTGCAATCTTGACTCACCATAGTGAAGAATTCAAACTTGACAGGCCTATTCAGTATGCTACTCAAATTTTGACTAAAGCTGAAAAAAATTATAGCACAACAGAAAGGGAAGCTCTAGCAATGGTTTTTGCCATACAAAAATTTTGTCATTATTTGCTAGGTGTGAAGTTTGTTATCAACACTATTCATCAACCACTGAGGTATTTATTGAACAACACACAAGCAACTGGGAGGATATGGAGGTGGCTACTTTTGTTCCAGGATTTTGATTTTTCTGTAGTCCATAGACCAAGTAAAGAAAATGTCATGGCGGATCACCTATCCAAGATCAACATGATGGATCAAGCAATTGGAGTCAATGATGATTTTCCATATGCTAATCTGTTCGCGGTACAAGCTCAAGGTTGGTATAATGGTATAAAAAATTTTATTAGAATTGGAGTGTATCCAAAGAAGGCAAGTGTTGTGCAAAGAAAGAGACTGCTAATCAAGAGTAGACCTTTTACCTTCATTGAAGAAAAATTATATAGACAGGGAAAGGACAATAGGTTTAGGAAGTGCATGGAAGAAGAAGAAGTGAGGGAAGTCCTTAAATCTGCACATGAAGGAACAGGTGGTGGGCACCTTCCAGGACATATTATGAGTCAGAGGATCCTTGATGCTGGTTTATGGTGGCCTACATTATTAAAAAATGCAGATGAATGGGAAAAGGCATGTGATTTTTGTCAGAGGTGTGGACCCAAGCCAACAAAGCAGAGGCACAACCCCTTGATTATTTCCACTTCTTGGCAACCATTTGAGAAGTGGCCGACAAAGTGGGCTGAAGCTATTGCCTCCCCTGACTGCACCACTCAAACTGTTGGGGATTTCATTTACAGTAGCATCATTTGCAGGTTTGGATGTCCACGTGAAATTTGTACAGACCAAGGCACTCATTTTGTGAATAAGGTCCTACACGAAATTTTCAACAGGTATAGAATTCTACATAGGACCTCTTGTGCCTATTATCCAAAAGCTAATGGATAGGCAGAATCCACTAATAAGGTATTAATTTCCATGTTAAGGAAAGAATGTATGTTACAGCCCACTTCCTGGGGCCTTGCTTATCAAGGTACCCTATGGGCATACAGGTTAGCTTACAAAGAGGCTACTGGATACTCTCCATTCCAACTGGTTTATCGGATGTTGCCTATTGAACCCTTTGAATTTCTACATGGATCACCAAAACTAGCATTAATGCAGGGAAAGAAAGATTGCGGTGTCTCTCAAAGGCTTGGAGCACTACATAAAGTGGAAGAGATACGTCTACATGCTGCAAAACAATTGATAGAGACTCAAATGAAGAGGAAGGAGGCACATGATCGGAATCTGTGGACCAATAACTTACAACCAAGCATGTTAGTTCTTCTCCATAGACCTCAAATCCAAACACAAGTAAGGAGAAAATGGCTTCCACACTCGGAAGGACCTTATCGAGTTAAAAAAATGTTGAATTGGGGTGTAGTGGAGTTAGAGACGCTAAAAGGAGAAGCCCTGCCACTGGTCAATATATCACGGCTCAAGGCCTATCATCAGCACAACTAAAGATTTATGGATCACCTGGAACTTGCAAAATTTGTCCAGGTTGTACATAGCCCTCTCCTTTCATTTTGCTCCAGATTTAGTTCTTTTTTTTCATGCTTGTTCCTTGATTTTTTGCAAATTTAGCAACCATTTCATAGCCTTTGCATAAGCACAATTTTTGGAATTTTTCAAGCATTTTAGAATTTTTCTAGCATTTTTTATCATGTTTAAATGTCATTTTCTTGCCAAATTGGAGGAATAAAGGAAGCTCTCTGTGCTTTTGAATGAGGAAACTGGCCTAGACCTGTAGGGAATTTTTTGAGAATTTTCTTGGATTTTTTTGGGATTTTTCTCCAATTTCGGATATTTCAAACAAAAAAAAAAAGAAAAAAAGGGCCCATGGAATTTATTTTCCAAAAAAAAAACGAAAGGGGGGAAGATAATTTCGTTAAAAAAAATCCCCCCCCCCCTCTCTCTCTCTCTCTCTCTCTCTCTCTCTCTCTCTCTCTCTCTCTCTCTCTCCCCCTCCTCCCCCCCTGACCCTCCCTTCCCCCCCCTCCCCCCTCCCCCCCTTCCCCTCCCTCCCCTCTCTCTCTCTCTCTTCCCCCCCACCCCCCTCTCTCACCCCCGCTCTCTCTCTCTCTCTCTCTCTCTCTCTCTCTCTCTCTCTCTCTCTCTCTCTCTCTCTCTCTCTCTCTCTCTCTCTCTCTCTCTCTCTCTCTCTCTCTCTCTCTCTCTCTCTCTCTCTCTCTCTCTCTCTCTCTCTCTCTCTCTCTCTCTCTCTCTCTCTCTCTCTCTCTCTCTCTCTCTCTCTCTCTCTCTCTCTCTCTCTCTCTCTCTCTCTCTCTCTCTCTCTCTCTCTCTCTCTCTCTCTCTCCCTCCCCCCCTCCCCTCCCCTCGCCCCACCCCCTCTCTCTCCCTCTCTCTCTCTCTCTTCCCCCCGCCCTCCCCCCGATTTTTTATTTCTTTTTTTATTTTATTCATTTTATTTTTATTATTTTTAATTTTTACTTTATTTTATATCTTTATTATTATTTTTTTATTTATTTCTATTATTTTTTTATTTCTTTATTTTTATGATTTTATTTTTTATATTTTATTTTTTAACCCCCCGCGTGTGTTCAATTTATTATTGAAAAAAAAAGCAAGAGATATATAATAAAATTATGTAAGTATTAAAAATTATATATATTTTTTACATCCCATGGTTCAGACCTTTTGGCTCTGAATCGCGCCTCGGATGGCCATTTTTTCATAACTAAGGTCATGTTCATGTATTTTGGCACCTCTGGATTCATTTTTTGCCCTATTTTTTTCAAAATCCCACCTTTTCTCTGACTTTTGGTCAAAAACAACATGTTTTGAGCACATGGTCTATTCTCACTTTGTTTTACCTTATGTTTCACAATTTCCCATATACACCCTCTCTAACTCTACTATTTGATCATTTTGGCCCTCTAGACCCCCTAATCCTACTCCCTAACCCTCCCTCTACCCTTCTGCCTAGCCCCATCCTTAGCCCTCCCGGCCCTATCCATCTCAGCCCCCTCAGCCCTTCCTTCCCCCTCCTTTCTTCCCCCCCTTGCCCTCCTTTGCTTTTCCATCAAAAATTCCACTTTTGGGTTCTTCTATGGTGTTTGTTCTCTCCTGCTTCTAGTGGACTTGGTAGCTGCTCAAGTGTCCTTTTGAAAATTTCGCAGCACTAGGAGCATGGTATCATATCTGCTCAGAGTTTTGGTTGTAGCTCTCTGGTACGGAGAGCACATTAGGTGGTGGGCAACTGTTGAGCCCATAAAAGTCATATTGGTCAAAGTCAATCGCATTCAAAGTCAACCACAGAGTCAAAAGGGCAAGGTTAAAATTAGTCAAAGTCAAAATCGATCAAAGTCAACTAGGTCAAGGTCAAAGTCATCATGGGCAAAGTCAAAGTGTGCAAAGTTCAGGTGTCAAAGTGCACAGGTAGCACAAGTAACTGCTCACAAGGGTTGTAAATTGCATAAAGTTGGTTGTAGGTTGCAGAGGTATTTCTATAATTCCCTGTGTACCTAACTCATGGAGTCTTAGGGACTTGTGTCAAAGAGACTGAATCTCGTTTGCCACACAAGTGCGTATAGTGGTGGATTGGCACACGCTTAATTATCAATCCGATGAACAAACCTAACCAAGTGTATGAGGACTTGTGCGCACACGATGGAAATTGAAGTGGTTCAGCTAATATGTGTGAGAAAAGACTAAACTACCTCTCCAACTCACTTTATCCCTGAAAGTGTCTGTCGTGATACCACTTACAGTGGTAATTACAAATTCGAATGTTTTTTCCAACTCCGAACTCCGAATATGGCCAATAGTGGGTTCCTTTTGAAGCTCTCAACGAGACGCATCTATTGGTAGTATTTTCACTCGAATCTAACAACCGTTGTTCAAGTTATGACCAAAACAGCGAATGGAGGGAAACACACACACTCACTCCACAACTCGTACTTGCTCACACACACACTACAGTAGCTCAAAAGTGATGGGGAGGGGTAGACAACAGTCCTACACACACATTCCAAGCTTCACACACACACACACAAAAGATCAAAGAGAAGATGAGAATCTGCAGGAAAGAAGCAAATTCGAAATTTAGGAGCTCTCCTTCTTCACAATGGCAAAAAGTTCTTACAAAGATTCACAAAGTGACTTATATATATGTGCCCTAAAATTGGTCCTTTCACACAAGTGACCGGCACTTTATTGGCTAACCTCTACTTTCCTACTATTTTACAAGGAGTATGTTACAATGATTTGGGATTGTGCATCTAGAGGACTCCCTTAGTGCATTTACATAGCTTGAAGGGAGTTCTCTAGGACTTTGAAGAAGAAAAAAATATGCCCATTAATTTGAAAAACTTGGGGCTCTTCTTTGGTGCCTCTTTGCTCTGCAACACTCTCCCCCTCTTTGTCTCTTTCGTCCCTTGACAGGCTTTTGCTTCTCATTTATAGCTTGTCTAAGGCTTCGAATACACACACCGAGTGTTCGAAGAAGCGATAGGGACTGTCAGAGAATTTGTTACTTTATCCGAGGTATGTCCTTTGCTTCTATTTGCCCCTTGGTATTCCTTATATCACAAATTTGGGTTGCCGTATTAAGTCGGGCTGCCACGCACACCATTAGTGGCTAAGAATATGATGTTCTTAGTCACCCGCCTCTTTCTAGCTTTTGGTCTTCTGATTTGTCTTTATCTTCACACATCTGACCAGTTGTATTGCTTGGAGCCTGTTTACTTTCTTCCACCGCACGCCTTAATTTGCTGACCTCTACTCTCTCTTAAGAGTGTGTTACATTTTAACACTAGTTCTGTACTAGGACACTTGAGTGTCCTGGGACACTTAAGTGTCCTGCTTTTACACCAAATTGATTGGTTTTTCTTGATGACACCATTGACGCTTTGATGACATACTCACTTGGATTTGATAGCCCACATCATGTACTTTTAGAGAAAAATATAATCTTTGACATTTACAACTTCACATGGGTTATTAAATGAAGAAGAAAATGGGGATTTTCAAAAACTTAACTTTTAGCATAACTGAAAAAATAACACAATTCAAACATTTTGACAAATTGGATATGTTTTGAGAAATGGAAAGCTGTTCATGGACTTTGGCAGTGTAAAGCAAGTGTCTAGGGATCTTTGGGGAAGGTTGAACACTTTCGTAAGTGATAAACATGGACTCAAAACTTGTCTTCTCTGGAGCACTGCCATTTATCGCACCTTTTAAAGAATGGCTCATTATAATTTGTGTGTAACTGAGATTGAAGAAAATTGGCAAGTTATCAATGGATAGCCTTCATACTAATTGAATGCATAGTTTTATTCAAAGTTAGAAGGCCTCCGCTTTGAACAAATAGCCATTGTATTTGGTGCTGACTTTCATGATGAATTGGCAAAGCATATATTTCTATGTTCACGAAAAGAACATAGCTCCAAAGGTGGAATAAAAACTTATGATGAAAAATAATAATTATTTAAATGCTATTCTAAGTATTAAACCTTCCAAAATATGCTTTCATGCCATGTTTCACTCTTAATCTCATCAAATAATATGTGATCCGCAATGGTGGTTGTGATAAGAATGAAAATAATTGGCATACATATTTCATCTGACAAAAAGAAGATGGCATCCATGATGGAAATAATAAAATGTTTTCAAATGATCCTTATCATGATATCAAAGATTAGATCAAAGACTTTTGAGTATGTGTCCACAAACTATTCATGATTGTATCTGTAGAATTTGGTTGATGCCCACACAAGAAAAGATTCTTGGTTGTGTCCAAAAACATGAAAATTTTGGTGGATTTCAATAAATTGTTTAGCCTCATATATGTAAGCTTTGGTTTGTTATGTCACACATTTTCTACTTGGTAACTTGAATGTGTACACCTTGAATGATGTCCATAAATTATATTGAGTCATATATATAGGCTTTAGTTTTCTATTTTTGGTGACTAGATTCATAGCAGTTGATTTTTTATGTGTATATCCTGGTTGCTGTCTTCATACCTTATTTGATTGTTGGCACGTTTGTACACTTCTGTGGATTCCCATAAGTTTGTTTGAACCATGTTTAGAACTAGTTGCTGTTTTTGTTGTACAAAGTCAAAATAATTGATTTTATTTTAATTGAAATGATTTTTCTAAGTGATTTTGAGGCTCATACTATGTGATCTATGTTTCAAGGAATATGTAAATTTTTTTTTTTCATATGATGAATTTTTTCTTTTGATAAAAATACATTTGATCAAGAATTTTCATCCTATTCACTACCATAGCATCTTGAGAGGCTATTTACATGAACACAAAACATGATTTATTGTGTTTTATAATTTTGCATTAACCTTTGAAGTATACTTAATATGTGTGTTAAAGGATTTTCTCAAATTCTCTTTGTAGAAGGTGTGTGATTTTTTGGAAAAGTATCAAAAAAGGACACTTAAGTGTCCTGTTTTGGTACCAAACTAGTGTTAAAGGTCCTATCTCTGAATCTTCTTTGTCATCCTTCAAGATCTGTTCCATTTCTTCCCACCGCACACATCCAGTGGACGAGGAGGCAACTAGGACCTTCAGACAATTGGTTATCTTATCCGATGAAGAGTCCTTTGTGTGTTGTCTCTCTCCTCAGCTTGTTTCGTTTCACCGCCTGCTCCTAGTGGATGAGGAAGCTGTGTGCAACCTCCCATGAAATGTCTTGGTTGTTATCTTTCTTTAATTCCACTCCTCAGGACCTGGACCTTTGGCATTGTCGCCTGATGCGTGCCCCTGCGAGGCTTTGGGCAGAGAGTTGTTCTTTTTCTTGATAAACTTCATTCCTTACTGAGCAACTTTATTCTTTGATTTCCTTCTTCTTCTCTTTTTGCTTGATTCCCCTTCCACATGTCCCTCCTCCTAAACTCTGTCGTCCCCGACAGGCTTTTTGTGGTGACGTGAGTATGTCTGGATGGCTTGCTGCTCTCGCTGATTCAGCAGATTGGCATGACATGAATTCTTTCCATTGGCTTGACTTGACTCCGTCTTCTGGTGCCTGTCTATGGTCTGCAAAGAAAATCAATTCGTAGGCCACCATCCTCGCATTAAGATTTGAAGACATTTTTACAAAAATCTCGGAGTCTATTTCAAAAAATCCAGTGAAAAATGCTTCTTCAAAAGTTTGCATGTAGTTACTGGGCAAAAACATAAGCCTCGAATATATAGCCATAAGCGTTAATCTGCTCGGTATCATTGAGAGATAAAAAATGAGGGCGTCTGATCCTTGGTTAATGCCGATGAAGTTCAAAAAAGTATATTGAGCATGCTGAAACACTTTGATAACTGTAAGTAACATGCTCAAAATCTTATTAGTCATCTTAATGTCTAGGTCTGGTACAGGTGCATAGCGAGCTATCCGAAATTCAATTGTTTTGATCATGTATTCCTCCATCAGTAAATAATCTCAAGGTTGACTTGGTAGTAGTGGATAGTTGAGCCACTGATTATTGATGCTTCCTTGGCGCTGACCTTCCCAAAATTGCATCCAGGAACGTCTTCTGGGTACTAGGCAAAAAGATGGATTTACCTGAAGTATGTATGGTGATGATTCCCAATGTACCCTTAGGGTTGGATTCTTCTCCAAAAACTTCCTCCTCCATATGGGATCAGCGTTGTCGAATTCCTCTTGAGTGTAGGTGAATGTTTGCATGCTAAACTGGAGGTTGTTATCTGGCTCTTTATTGGTTGTGTTCTTTATATATTGTCGTGTTTGCTCTTTAAGTAAACCATATGGTACATTGAATGGTCTCATTATTTGTTCCAGATTCTTGCTTTCGATCTTCACTTCCTTCATGACTTTTACCACTTGATCTTCAAGATATTCTGTAAGTTGGGACACCAATAGTGCCCTCTCGTGTCGGCTCAATTCTGCAATATCCCAATGATTTCTTTCAGATTGGAGCTATGTTTCCTCCCTTATCAGTGAATGATGTAAGGGGGAAGAGAGAGGACATACCTCAATCTCCTCAGTAGCCATTGTGGAGTGTGGAACTACTAGTGTCCCCTCTATTATCTTCTGTGCTAGTTGATCCTGTAGTTGCTTGATCAATTCATCTTTGTCTTTAATCTCCTCGATGGCCTGCAGAATCGTTTCTTTGTTTTTTAGGAGCTCCTCACCAATGACCGCGAGTTGATTTGCATCTTCATTGCATTGCTCAAAGTATTTATTTTCTACAACTTTCCACTTTGTTCTTAGTTCTGTTGTGTCATCCATATACCTTTTCTCCCATTCTGCAATGATGGCCTGCTCCTGCTTGAGCTGATCTTCATACCTAGCTATCTTTTCTTCTAATGCTTTTGTGTCCTTTTTTGGCACTTCGGGAGCTTCTATAGGTTGATTACATAGAAGGGCTGTCATCAGCTCCTTGTTTCTGTTTCGTACGTTCTCTGCTTCTTCCATGTATATTTTGATCTGTGATTCCATTATCTTGCTTCTGGCATTCATGCATGTTTTCTCGGCCTTGCTAGCTTCATATTTCCTTTGTAAATCCTATAATTGGTCTTTCAGTTTCTGATTTTCTGTCTCTAGTGTGTTGCATTGTTGCTTGGCTTCTTGGACTTCTTTCTCTTTATCTACTATGTTCCTTTGTGCTTGAATCAATTGGGCGGAAAGGTTCTCACCCATTTCGTGAAGTTGATTCTTTTCTCGCATCGCCTTGTCATAGTCAACATCAACCTCAAGCATTAACTGTTGAGTATCATGGCGGTTTTGATCATATGTTGCACCACTGGCTTGAGCTGAGCGACATCTACATTTAACCAAGTTTTTGGGATGCTTGGAGCTTCCCCGGTTTGTACATCCTTTCCATGCTCCACATGTATAGTTTCATTATGGGGTTGTCTGATTTGGAGCTGCACTTCTTGTTCTTTGTTTTCGTCTTCTTTATTAACAACCTTCGTGGCACTCCCTTGAAATGTAACATCCATAGGGGAGGGTTCTGCCACTACCCTTATTGGTGTAAAGGGTTCTGACTCTTCCACCATATTATCTTCTGGTTCATCCTTGGGATTTTTGAATAATCCCTCTCCTGCAAGCATAGTCTCTTGGATTTGGATGTTAGAAGCTTCATTTAACTTGATGACATGTATTCTTTCTTGGGAGTCCTCCTTCCCTGCGATGTTTTGACTGGGGTTGATGGATGTTTGATCCGCCTTCATTCCTTCCACTTCCACATTCTTGTTCACTTCATTTAAATCCTCCCATTGTCCATCATCCTTGGACTCGCTTCGAATGTCCACATTCAACAAGGAGGTGTCTGGTTCTTATTGTGCATCTGATGATGAGCTTGAATTTACTAAACCCAATTCCCTGTATCTATGCACTTTGGTTAGCCTCTTTCTTTGTTTTATATCTTGATGGGCTTGTTGGTAATGGTGTCCTTGTACTGATACATTGACTTGGCCTTCGGTGTATTGGTGTGTGGCTTCCATTGCTTTGGCCAATTCTTCTTCTGCGATAGGTTGACGGTCGTCAAGTCTTGTTCTTGGAAGCACATGTGCCCTTTTGGTGGCTGGAACTTCTGCTTCTGCTTGTATCACTTCCCTTAGTCTCTTTGTACCTCTCATTCTAGGTTGGGAGCTAGTTTTTGCTTCCTCTACGATTGTTACTCCCTTCTTTTTCTGAGGAACTGTTGCAACCTTTGCATATTTGGCCATGCCTTCACATGATGGCATCTCTCTTAAATGCTTTATAATACCCAAGGCATGATATATTAGAATGGTCAGTGCGACACTTCCATTAAAAAATTTCTTGTGATTCCACTGCTTCTTTGCTTCGAACAGTCGCTCTTGAATATAAGGAGTCATATTGACTTGATTTTCGATTTGCTTAATAGCATGTGACAACATTTGTACTACGATCTTTTGTGGAGCAGTGTATCTATGCATGTTTGGAAAACAAAAATGTTGATGAATGAGTCTCAGTTCATCTTCAATATCAATGCGATTTATGTCATTGAAAGTTCGGGTCTTTGCTCCTCGACTTTCCTCCTTCAAAACCATGGTCCCGTCATTCTCCCATCCAAAAGCTTCCTTAATTAAGTCATATGAAATTGGATAATGACCCATTCACCAACTGCATCCATGACTCTAGCCTCCGGTACCAATGGGTCATGTAGGGCAGGCTACAAAGTGTTCATCACTTGGGCACATCGCTAAAAATTGGGCTTGTATATTGGTAACTCAAAGTATTTATGAATGCCCGCCTTCTTCATAACATCCATGGTTGATGTGAGCTCATGTACTACCTTAAAGTCTTTGGACATTACAGGGAACTGGTGATCTATATCCATGATTTTAATGGTTACTAGGAATAAGAAATCCCCTGTTGGTTGATCGTCTCTAAACCAATGACCTTTTGCTTTAGTCACACTTTGTAGAGGGAATTCTAGCACTTCCTCTTGAATAGTAGCTTCAGAATCTTCAGAAGCCATCTGCACTCGTAATGAAAAGAGCATTAGCTTCTATAGAAGACATCTCTTTAGTGATGTGTGCTGATGTGACATTTCGTTTGTTGCGTCACTCCGTTCCCCTTGCTTGCATAAGTAGGATCTCTTACCGCATATATTTTTTTTCATTTTCACTTCTGAAAGAAAACATGAATTAGGATAGCCGAAGCTTATTTATTTACATAGTAGGTCCATTCCTATGAAGGTAGAAGCTATGACCTGTCCCCAAGTGGAGAATGTGCACCACTAATTCTGTCATGTACCTCATGTGCCGAATGCCTGGCCTTGTAATGTGGCCCTATCATGCATACTTTAGGTGCATTTGAGGCTTCATGTTTGTAAATGAAATCCTCTTGGTTCAGTTGTTCCAACGCTTGCTGTTGCTTTGGTCTCCATGTCCATTTCGTAGTAGAGGTTTTAAGCCTTGTCTTCTCTTCGTTTCGTCTTGTATTTCTCTTTTCTTTCTTGTTGTCCGGGTGGTTGGATTCCTGCTTTTCCAGTATCTGTGACAAGTCTCGCTTGGTTTCATGGTGCTATTGTGTTGATATAATGTTCCTTCCAGCTTGTCTATTTCTTGAATGGCCACTTGTTTGACCTTCTTTGGAATCCACATTTGTTGCCATGTTCTTTGAGCTTCCACTAATGCTTTTGGAAGCCATACGCTTAGGAGTTGTTTTGATTCTGATTTTGGTGAAGAAGAATTCTTGTCTGCCCTTGTATTGGCCTCACATTCTCTGATTCCCTCACTCGATCCTTGCGAACCCATTGTAGGTTAGCATTTCTTGATCATGGTGAGAAGCTGATAGTGGGTTTCCATGCTGATGATCTCTTTTTCTCATAAGCGGCTTTAGGAGCATTGTCCTCCTCGGTTCCCTGTTGTTCACCAATCAAGTACGATGAATCTACTTTCTCCTTGGATACATTGTGGTTTGAATTCCTTTCTTCTATCGGACCTTCTTCTGATTGATTTGTGCTGGAATCATTTGCTATGTGCTCTCCTACGATTTGTTTAGCACTTTCGATGACTTCTGTTCTATGAAAGGGTCTCTCTCCTAATAGACTAAAGATTTTCTTGTGCCCTATTTTGGCTGAAATGTATCCTTGAGCTAGGTGTATGCTTACCTCATTCTCAATTATCCAATCTTGTCCTAGGATCAGGTTCTCTATTAGATCCTCATCTCTGCATACGAGAACTCGTTGTTCCATAGTTGAATTTCCTAGGTGGAGGGACATTGTGGCTGCTCCAATGCATTCTATAACTTGACCTCCCACACCTATCGTGTGTGCTTTCGTAGGTGTTATAATCATGTGAAGATCCGTAATGACAGTACTTCATATGCAACTGAGTACTAATCCTGAATCTATCAAGGCGTCTATCAGCTGGTACTTTGTCGTTCCCATTCCTAGGTTTAAGTAAGGTTGGGACATGCAGGCATTGGTTGTGTTGGACTTAGGAACCTGGTAATTAGCCATGAGAATAGGCTCTTCTCCTTGTAGATCCATTCATCTCTTTGCCTTATCCACTCTTTCCATTTTTTGACATGCTCTAAGGCTTCTTGCCGTGCTTCCTCTCTAATCCGTTCTTCCTCTCTCCTCCTATTTTGTGCACCTATGAGGCGTGCTAACATTTGGTCCGTCAATGGCTCCATATATCGTTTTACTTGACATCCACTTATGTAGTTAGGGAGAACATCTCCATCCAGAGTAGTTAGATTAACCGCTCCACTGGTGGAAATCCTATTGATTATGAGGGGTCCATATCCTCGCTTTTGTAATTTCTTGGCATGTTGCTTCAAGGTGTAGACCAGAACTAAGTCTCCTTCTTTTAGTCCTTTGTCTTTGATGTGTGCATCATAATATGCATTTTGTCTTCTCTTGGCCGCATAAATTCCTGCAAGAGCTTGTATTCTAGTCTCATGTAGCTTCTCAATTTGGTCTAGTTGCTTGGATAATTCATGCCCTATCCATTCATACTGTTGGGCTACTCTCAAGGTTGGCACTAGAAAATCGATCGGCAGGATTGCATTCTGTCCATACACTAGGTTGAATGGGGTAGTTCCAATGGCAGTATTGTAAGCAACTCGGAAGGCCCAAATTGCATGATGCAATTGTTTTTCCCAGTCTAACCTTCCACTGTTGACTATCTTGGTCAATACTATGCATAACACCTTGTTGGAACTTTCAGCTTGACCCTTGGCCTGAGGGTGATATGGGGCTGATTTTTTATGGATCACCAAGAATTCATTCATTAAGGACTCTATGACTTCATTAATGAAATGTGTTCCTCGGTCACTCACTATCTCAATTGGTAATCCAAAGCGAGTGAAGATGTGCTCAAAAGAAACTTAGCCGTGGTCTGAGCATCATTCTTTCTAGTAGCCTTTGCCTCCACCCATTTAGTCAAATAATCCGTGGCGACTATTATGTATTCAGCATGTGACCCTTTGGCTGGTGGGTTAATGTCTTAAGTCATATAAATATTCAATTTCAAATGTTTTAACCCTTAACTTTTAAAACAAACATCATAAATTAATTTACGTGTGTACATACATAAGTGAAGTGAAGTGATCTAAGTGATGTGTGAAAGAGAAAGTGACGAGTGTGAGTTGAGAATGTCATGTGCATGGACAAGTTGAGCTTGCATGAGAAACATTATGATATGTGTGAGTTTAGTGACAAAATGTATGAATGTGTGCATGCATATCTACGTGTGAGTTTCGATATATATATATATATATATATCCTCCGAAAACCTTTATCAACTTCAGATGCTTCCACACATTGCAATTTAGCTCTTCGCTTATGTCATAGAGGCGTTGTTTTAGACAGACACACCTACATTTTTTGCATGTTGTTGTAGACAGAGGCAAAAATGTGCAGACACGCTCACAAAGATCAGAGAGAGAGAGAAAGAAAGAGAGAAAACCTCTTCTGCTCCCCCCTTCTTCACCCGATTGATGTGCATGTAGGCATCAAAGAGAGAGAGAGAGAGAGAGAGTATGCTTCTCCCCCCCTCCTCCATCGACTACAAATGCATGCGGACGAAAGAGAAGGAGAGAGAGAGAGAGAGAGAGAGAGAGAGAGAGAGAGTATGCTTCTCCCTATGAAGAGATGGATAGGTATGTGCTTGAAGATGAAGAGGTGTTGCAAAATCCTTGATCTACACCAGCCAAATGAACTCCAGAAGTATATGGTGGGCCCTTTTAACTTGCCAATGGATGTATTAGACACCCTATGTACCATGGAAGATCACTCTCAAAAAGATAGATCAAAACAGATAAGTTGGAGTTAGCTCAGAGGTGAAAACTTGTTATTCTTGGTTCATACACCTGTCCAGTGTTTTACATAATTCTCTGAGCACAGCAGCAATTAGCTTAATTCCTCTTGGGGAAGTCTAGGTAACTTAAAGAGCTAACTTTCAAGAGTAATCTCATCAAAAATAACGAACCACACACTGAGAATGAGTTTTAACAACTGATGACATCATCCCAATTTTCACGGGCTGCTACAGTTTGAGGCCAGTGAGCAGAAAAATCACCATAACTCAAAATTTAGGAATCCAATGATTATGAAAATTTCTATGGTTATACTAAACAGTAAGCTGAATCCAAAAAGCTTTAAAAGCTTTAAAGCACTGAGAAATGGCTCTGATAAAATGAGTTAAAAAGTCGGGTAGCTGACAGAGAAGTGAAGATGAACAGACCCTGTTGACTTCAAATGAACATAACTAAAGATGGCAACATCCAAATGACATGAAAATTTGTGAGCATATAGTAGACTTATAGAGCTAACTTTACCAAGTTAAATTACTGAAAATGATGCACCAAGCTTAGAGAAAACATCTCTGCAAGCTGACTAAGAAAAACTGAGAGTAATGGCAGTGAGTAGCACACTTCACAAGAACATGGAAAGATGAACTCAAATAATCATGAAAATGAAATTATATTGCTTGTACAATACAATGACTTACTGATACATATGTGTGCCTTGTAATCACACCTTGATATGGCATAAAGCTCAGCTCTTGGAGGTCTTCACATAGGTCTCTCTAACCACGACTAAAACTGCCATCTATTTATAGTTGAGTTTGGGAGGCTAACTTCCCTCAATCACTCTCCAATCAATCAATGATTGATTTGATTCTCTACATACCACAAATCACGAATTTGTGGCTCCTCTTTCCATTCTTGATCAAGTGGACTCAACCACTTAAGATTCTTTCACTTTTACATTAAGTAAACTCTTCAAAAGTTACAAGAGGTAGTTCACAAGTGAGCTTTACATAGTCTTCTTTTTAAGGCTTCTTCTAAGACTTTGTGAGACTCAAGCCAATACTTAGGCTTGTCATAGACTTGCTCCAACAGCTCCCCCTCAAGCCAAAGTATGCTTGAGGTCTTCAATCTGATGCATGTATGCATAAGTATGTGAATGCATGTATGTATAAGTGTAAACATGTGAACATAAATGTATGAGTGTAAGTATGTGAGAATGAATGTGCATAATAGTGTAAGATGCATGTGCATATGTAGTGTGTGCATGTGCATATTTGAGTTAGATAAATGAATGTGTTAGTGCATATGCATATGAATGAGTTGTATGCATGAGTGCATATGAGAGTGCATATGCATATATGAAGTAGGTAGGTGATATGAATGAATGTTAGGTGTATGTGTATGATAAGCATCTATGCATGAGTGTATGTATATGTGTGCATGAGTGCATGTACATATGAAGTAGATATGCATATGCATGGGTGTATGTGTAAGAATGCATGAGTGCATATGCATATATGAAGTAGATAGGTGATATGAATAAGTGTATGTGCATGTTTGAAGTATGTGCATATGCCTATATGAAGTATACGTGTGAATGAATTAAATACATGTGTTTACTTGTGCATAAATGCATGATAGGCATGAATGTGATTGCATTAGAAGTACGTGATAATATATGAATATGCATATTAGAGTTAATGTTTGTATGAAAGCATATAAAATAGATGTATGTATATGAAAATGTATGTGAGTGGGTAGTAAATATAGGCATAAGAAAGTTAATTAGTATGTGTTAGCCTAAATTCAAGTTATGTTAAGTCCATATGAGTGATATGTTTATGTATTTGAATTTACACAAATTGGTGAGAATGAGCATATATGTAATAGTTTGTATGCATACATATGAAACTTAATGTATGTGTGCATAATAATAAGCTTAGAAGTATGTGTTAATAGTTAGTATAAGTGCATATGCATGTGAATGTGTTTAAAGTATGCATGAGTATTAAGAGTATAAATGCATGTGTTAATGTATATGCATATAAGAAGTTATGAATATGTGTATGAGTAATATTGTGAATGCAAGTGCATGAATGCACCTATGTGTTAGTAAACATGAACATATGTGTTTGCATGTACATTTGCATATTCATGTATGTTAATCTATACATATGAAAGAGAGTATAATTTTAGTACATAAGTAAACGATAATTATGAATGAAATATGAATGCATAAACGAATGTATAAGAATGAATGAGTGTTTTATATTTGTGAGCCGCCGGAAGGTAATTCTGAAAAGTCGCACGCATATCGAAAGGGCGTAGCGCAAACAGTTGTAACCTTTTGATTAATGAAAAGGAGCGTATGTGAGACAGAAGGTATGTCATCGCCGGACTGTGGTCTGGGCAAATGCTTGAAGTTGAGCGTAACGCACATTGGGGATATCCAGTGTACTCTGAGAATTCAGTTTCTCTGTAATTAAGTTCAATAATGTATTAAGTTTTGATGAAGTATTAAGTTAAGCGATATTTCGATAAAATGAGAAGTGCGCGTTATGCGTATTGCGATGAAGAACATTGTAATGTGCAAAACAGATACGCTTTGAATGATAGATAATTTGAAGTGTTAAGTTGGTGTAGTAGTATATAATTGGGTCTATAGAATTTGGGAAAATACAACTAGGGCCTCTGTTTTACAGACCCCTAACCATCCCAAGAACCCAGATTTGATAAATAGTTTAAACAATAGTTTAACACTGGCGCCATTTGTGGGAAATGGAGTAGCCAGTTGAAGAAAAAAGATTAAAGATTGACGAAGAATCCTTTGATATATGCCAGTAACATGCTCCGGTGAATCCTATCCCAAATACCGAAGTGATCCACATCCCTAGGCAGCTCCGAATCTGTTGGGAACACCCTCTAGTGGTAGAAATGAAGAACAATCAAGTTCCGTTGTAGAAAGTCCAGTCCAGCAAGCGAATGGCAATTCCGTGGCAGTTCGGTGTTGTGCAGAAGTAGTTCAGTGTTGTGCAGAAGCAGTTTGGTAGCTTGCGACGATAATCCCATGCGCTCCGAGGATAGTCCAATACCTTCTGACAATAGTATGTTCGTTTCTGGTAGTACTTCGGTGCTGTTCGATGACAGTTCAGTGCTATCCTTGACAATTTGGTGATCTTCGGTGATAGTTTGGTATTGTCCGATGATAATTCGGTGCTCTCCGGTGGCAATTTGGTGATCTTCGCTGATAGTGCGCTATTGTTTGGCAGGAATTTACTGCATTCACCATTTTTAGGTGCAAGTTTAGCCAATTTCGACTCTAAAGTCTAGAAAGTGTTGTTAGATTTTGAGCTAAGTAATCGGCTCAAAGATATTTTTGGATCGGAAAGTTGGCAAAGTGACCATACAGTCCAGGAATATCAAGAAATCCGTCCCCAAAGTTCAGGCAACATGAGTAGTTTGCAGCAACAACAACAACAGCAGCAGCAATAGATTATTCCACCGCGTCCGGTGCCAGCTGGAGTCACGTATACAAAATTTGGAGGTTTTTCGAGAGATGATCCCGATGCGCATGTGTGGACATTTGAAATTAATTATGCAGTTTTGAATTACCCAGTAGACCCTACCTATAAAGCCATTGTGTTCCAGTCAACTCTGGTTAATGAAGCTGCCCGCAGGTTAATCGAGTATGACTTGAATCATTTCCGGAAGTATGATGACGTGAAGGATGCATTTCTACAACGATTCCGATTAAAGAAAAACCCAGCAGAAATTTTTTATTACCTATAGAATAGCAGGCAGAAGCCACACCAGAATGTACAAGACTATGCCACTCTATTCCGGACTCATTTACGGCAGCTACCACCAGCGCATGCCAACTTACCAGACGATGTCATTACTCAGTGGTTCATAAAGGAATTAAATCCCCAATTGAAATAGATCATGATCATACGATGTATGGAAGGAATGACCTTGGATGCCATAATCCCAATGGCCTTATAGCTAGAAAATAAAGTGGGTGGATTCACTGAAGATTTAGAGTGGTTGAAGGCATCCAAGCATTCAAACCAGGATCCTCTGAAAGAAATTTACTGTACTAAATGTAAAAACACAAGACACAGCAGCTCAGCATGCGCTCTGAATCAGATGTATTGTGCTATTTGCCACACAGCGGACCACACTATGGAGACTTGTCCTTATAACGCAAAGGTACAGAGTAGAGCGGCTATCAATGCTATCATTCAGGGACACGGCAACCGGCCAGTCATTATGTACCACCACAAATGAGGAATACTCCTTACCAAGGATATAAGGGTTATAGAGGAGCACCATCAACTAACTTTGGACAAACTCGATGGAATGTGGGTCCATCAGGTGAAGTGCATCTCCTCCACCACCTAAATGTCATTTTTGCGGTGAAATAGGGCATATCCGTAGGTACTGTAAAGATGCGGTTGAGTCCGATAAAAGGACAAAGGAACGCCAACACCCGATGGCGAACATGGTGTACATTTCAGTAGTCGACACTCAACCAGCAGTGGTGCAAACACGTTCGAGAAAGCAATTACAGGCAGCTATGGAGATTTTTGAACCTGGAATTTGTGAACAGCAGAAGGTGTTTACTAAAGCAAGCAAGTAGGCAGCCCAGGAACAAACTATTTTTCCTGACCCAATTCTGGTGACGCAGCAAAGCATACCGCAGACAGTATCCGAAGGCAGAAATCGGACCCAAATAGTACAGGACTCCCGTCGGACACCGTTGTCGGGTCGTGAGAGATGCTCGGATGGTGGATCAAGTCATCCGCCTAAATCGTTCGGCACACGCAGGGTGTCTGTAGCGGACTCAGGCTTAAGGAAATAAGGGTTCTAATGACAAAACAATATAAATTACCTAATTCTATGACTGATACTAAAGTTTTCTTATCAAAAGTAAATAGTTTTAACTAGCTATGGACCGTAAGGACGGGCAGCCTCGTACATACCAACAGCTTCCTGATATGAGATTGAAACTTCCATAATGGGTTCTTCTACTAAGCTTTCAGGTAAGCTAGAGGGTTCTGGTCTGTCTAGAGTTGGCGGAACATTTTCAATATTTTCAATAGTACTGTGCTCAGACTCATGAACTAACTTAGAAGACATCAAAGAAAGTAATGGAAAAACTAATGAAACAATATGATGCTAAACTGTTTGAATGAATTAATTGATATGCTAATGGTTCTTGATGAAAGTAATGGGAAAGAATATTGATGCAAAACTGCTTAAATAAATTAATTGATAAGCTAATGGCTCGAATCAAAAAATCTAATACAATTGGAAGGCCTAAACAATTGGATAAATGTCTAGTCAATTGGATAGTTGACTAAATGAGAAATAAGATTTAAATGGATCTTTACGCTGCCGCTTCACTTCAATTGTCTTCACTTCACTTTAATTGATTGTAATCTTCAATGTTTCTGCAAAAAAAACATTAGGGTATTAGTAATATTACAAAAAATCAATAAAACATAAAAGACATACTTCACATACATTAAAGCATACTCATGCTCATGGATTCTAACATACATTCTTGCACATGCTAACATTTAGCTTAGACATACTAACATGTTGATATGATGCAAATATAAACACATTTATGCTTATGCTTAAAAGAACCCATGTACTTACATCTAAACACACATTCTCATTCTAGCATATGCTAACGCATTGTTCAAACATACCCTTTAACATACACTATCATGCATACACATATGCCCATGCATTAAAATCATATCCTAATTCATTTGTGAGCCTCCATGATCACACTCAACTATATATGCAAACATACTTTAATGCATCCTAGCACATCCAATCTTTAGTTCCTATATGTAAATACATTCACAATCCTAACTTAAAACAATATACAGACATACACACATCCTCACATGAATATGCACATACTTCACATGTATGCTCATACATACTAATATTTGCTAATTCATGCATGTGCTTCGAATACACACATCCTACTTATACTAACCTACATTCTAACCATTTAAATAATAAACTATTAATCTTGCTCATTATTTCATCCATTCATACCCATGCTAATGTATCTCATGTATATGCAACCAATTCATGCTAAAGTAATCACTTGTATAATTAACATTATCTATATAAATTAAACCAAACTATATCTAACAATACATCAAATTATCTCTAAATCTATTTAATTAATACTATCAATACATTATATATTTAATTAGATTTAATGATTTCTTAATTGCAATAATACAATAATGAACGAATTATATCTAATTAAGATTAACCTAATCATATCTTTATCTTTCTTTTTCTATCTCTCTCTCTCTGCGCACGTTGTGCATTCTGTCATCTGCCATCAGAAGCCGGAAGGAAATTCTCTTTATCTCTCTCTCTCTATTTCTCTTTCTTTCTGCACGCGCGCTGCGTCTGCAGCCGCCGTGGAGGGGAAGGGAGAGGCTATACTCTCTCACTGACATAAGCAGCCAAACGATGCGAGAAAAAAAAACTCTCACTGCTCTGTGCGCATATGAGCGCCGCCAGACCTGTCAGGCCGCCGTAAAAGATGGAGGAGAATCTTCCTTCTCTCTCTCTCTAAAACCTATATGCAACAGCTCCGTCTTTATCACACATCTACACTCTCTCTCGTCCATGTGGACAGAGAGTCGACAAGTCGAATCTCTCTCCTCCCTTGCCTTCATCTGTGCTCTGTAATCTTTCAGCTGTATAGCGTATAGCTAGCTAGGCAATCTCTCTCAAAGAGCGTCGCCATGCCTCCATCTCTCTCTGATCAATTATAGCGTCAACATCCGCTACCATCACCACATCTCCCCTCTCTCTATCTGCGTGTGATGCGCATTGTCCAAGTCACCGTTAGCAGGAAAATATCAAAAGAAGAGAAAAAACAATCTTGAATTATCTCTCTTCCTCTTTAACTAATGCTTGGACAATAAGCCATCGATCACATGACTCTTCCTATGACCTCTGCGTGCCTACCAATATCAAGGAGAAAGAAAGCACAAGAAAGGGAATAAAATCACTCTTTATGCTTAGGAGGGAAGGAAAGAATAGTACCTGCAAGAAACATTAGAGAAAACTAGAGCACATCACACATATATATATACACACAGATCCTGAGCTTACCACTCTTTTGGATTTGCTTTATTTTCTCATCCACACTTTATCCCACACATCTCTATCACTCTTTTAATTAACTTTATGCACACAACTTACTTTCACCTCTCTTTTCATCTACATTAATTCTCTCCATTCTTTCTCTTAACCAACTTTTTCACTTTAAGTGCATCTTCCTTTCAGACCACTCCTTAATTCACTTTAGTTACACATCTTATATAAACCATTCTTTCTCCTAACACTCGTATAGACCATTAGTTAATTATCCAATTCATTTTCTTTTTAATTCTATTTACCCTAAATTTCTCAATTAAATAAATCATTTAAATTAAGCTTAGGTTAAGCTTTTAATTAATTAGAACCTTAGTATTTAAATGCACACATATGATTAAAGTAATTATTAATAGCATAGTTTAATTTTTAATACATAAATATTTAATGTATAGATTAATGTATTTGAGTAACAACTATTCTAGCCCTTGAAACATACTAAAACCCTTGAAAACCTATTAAAACCCTTCAGAAACCCATGAAAACCCTTTAAAATTCTTCTGAACCCTATCATTAATCCATTAACACTTAAATAAACCCTAGCATTAACCCATTAAAATCTTTTGAGACCCTTTGGATTAACCCAACTTGTCATAAAATCATATCAACTTATGAAATCCTAGGGTTAAATACCCATGATTCTTGAATGTATGAATAAAACAACTCATTAAATATGAAATTAGAGTAAACCCTAATATGAACATGTATTCTTTATCATTTCCTGTACCTGCAAACACTTCAAAAGTAGTCAATTCCAATCAACACAACTGATGAACAGTGAAAAAAAAGGTTTAGAATTCACCAATTAAGTTGTTTTCATTTTCTCTGGTCATCAACTGGAAGATGCAAATCTTCCCGACATCCACCGCCACCAAACCTGCACATCGTCCTCGATGGGCCAACTTGCAGATTAAGGGAAGCGGCATTTTAAATGATTATCTTGAAATTAAATCATAGAAAAGCATCAATTCTTTTTATACACATCTTTTAACTTATCAAATTTTTAATCTTTTCAACATGCACATGAGGTTTCATTAAAATTAAATCTGGCAATGAAAACATATTAAAGTATAAAGGTAAACTATTAACCTTTTCAGTCAACAAACATTAGTTTACATTTTATCCATTTATAAACTATGTAAAGATTAGTATAAAACAGAATTCATTTTCATTCATCCAAATGCAGGTTTCGTCATATATATGCATTCACATATGGGCAATCAAGCATGCCAAAGAAATCTACTAAATCTACTTGGACAGACAGCCACCTTGTATGCCCAATTTTAATCACTAGATGTGTTTTTCACAACTAGTTTCTTCATATAAATATGATGTAAACTTCATATCGATAATAAATGTAAATACCTTTTTGGGGTGGAAGAAGGTATAACTTCCATGTCAATATTCTTTTTTTTTTTTCGCTACTTTTTTGTTTTAAAGGGGAAAGGCTTAACCCCTTAATCTGAGCTAAGGATCTAGCTGCATGGACAAGAAAGATCTAGGTTTTAAGAGACATGTATCATGCAACAATATGCTCCTACATATATACAACTACTTTCGTTATCTACATGAACTACAAATCCTTCTATTTTTAACAAATCTCACTTAATCTATAAATGTAGAAATATAAATTATGTCTATTTTCCTGATATGGTTAAATAGAGTCTTTTATAAATTAATATTCTTCATTCCAGATTTTATCAATTAGTTTATATGAATGCAAATAAAATACGTAAAACAAAATTTTAAGACAAAGAAAAATACAACCTAAAATCAATTTTATCTTCAATCTGCTTCATCTTCAATCTGCTCTCTTTAAATTCATCAGAACTTTTGGCATAACATCTTCAATTGCTTTGATCAATGCATCTTCAGAACCTATAATCACTTATAAAATAGAAGCTACAAAACAAGTAATCTTCATTATCATTTATCTTGCAAATATAAATTCATATATTCTATCATATCACAAATTTAATCATAAAAAATTCATAGTGGTTATAATTATCATAAATAATGCATTCTTAATTTTTTTAAATAGGTTTTTCAACCTATGAAACAAAGTTCATAGAATTTAGGAAAAATCAAAATGTTCAAAGTTTTTAACTTGTATCTTTATAAATGAGCATCATTTTTTTTTTTTATATATCAATGAAAAATTCATATCTGGATTATAAAAGTTCCTCTTACTCATCATATGGTATATCAATAAAATCATCCTCATATTGTAACATTTTTTTCATGTTCTTCATATTTATCATGATCATTTTTATATCATATATATTTCTTTCTTTTAAAAGTATATCATCATAATTGTTGTAAACAAAGATCATTTTGTGCAAAATATTCATCATAATAATATTCTTCATAATTGTTCTTCATAATAGATTTCTTCTTATTTGTGAAAGAAAAAAAATCATAAATTTATCATAAGTTTTGGAAATGACAAGCATATTGATCAAAATCATTTGCAAGCATAATTACAAACATGTTTTTGTTTAATTTGAAACAAACTTTGTGTTTTCATATTTTAGAATTCTTTTGATTAAACAAATCGTAATGTAAACTTAATCATAAGTTTGTAATTAGCTTTTCAAACATTAAAATAAACAATTTAGGTATATGTTTCTCAATTTTTAGGAAAACAGCATATATGCAGCAAGCAAAAATCAAAATTTGAAATGTTTTATCTTCAATAAACAATTCCATCACAATAAAACTATTCACTTAAATTCTTCTCCTTTTTCTTATCTTTAGATGAGTTTTTGATATTATTTTCAATCTTCCATATGGCTTCTTGTACCCATTTTCCCATATTCTTGTCATGTTCTGATTGAAGTTGAAGATTTTCGTCTTCAGATGTTTGTACTATTCTTTCATCATTTTTATTTTGATCACATTTATTGTCAATTTCTATGACTTTAGGTTCTGTTTTAACCGCCTGTATATCTATATTTCCATCAATTGATTGTTCATTTTCATCATCTTTTATCTTTACATCTTCTTCTTTCTTAAACTTTTTCAATGTATCTTGATCCTTAGATTTAATTTGAAGATCAATGTTATTCATAGATTTAGGTTTAATAAGGTTTTGATCATTGTCCAAACATTCACATTTAGGCACAATCTTGGTGTTCATAGAATGTAATTGACATACATTGCTTTTCTCCTTATGACTCTTAGGTTTCCATTGTTTTTGAAGTTTGGTTTTAGGACTAAATTTTTCTTGGTCAAAATAGTCTATCATTCCTCCTCTACCTAAGTTTAATCTCAATGGTAGATGCGTTTGATAATCACATATTTTCTGTTCACTTTCTGATACCAATTGTTGGCTACATGCTTTCTCATAGGCCATACAATTCCCATAAGTATGACCTAGTTGGTCACACCAGAAGCATCTTACAATTCTCTTCGGTCTTTGATATAAAGCCTTAGGATCAACTTTTCTATGATCGGGTAAAGGATTTTGGTCAATAGAATACATAGATCTACTTTGAACTCGTACTTGATATCTATCTTTGCATTCACATGTAGCACTTTCGTGTATTTGATTGTTTAACCTTTCAATTTTCTCCTTTAAACTTGCAATTTCATGACCAATCGTTTTGAATGATGAAATTTCTTTTACATGGTTTGCTATTGTTTCCATATTTTCATTCAAATTTGAGAGTTCATAATGAAGAATTCCTACTAAATTCTTAAACTCGTGATCAAATTGAGTATCTATTGACTTAAGATTTGCATTAAAATCAGATACTACTGTAGTTAAGATTGAAAGAAACGAGTTTAAGGACTCAAACTTGGAATTAAGCTTTAAATCTATAGATGAAATTAATCGCGCTTCCATATCATGCAGAAGATTCTCTACATTAGATGTCATTTTCATTTAATTATGTGCAAGCAAAAAGAAAACAAATATAAATACCTGGAATCTGAATCGAAGAAGAGGCTTAAAGAGTGACTTTTGTATAAGTTTATACAATTCTTAATAGAATCAAAATCTAATACATCACTTGCTAATGGATGATTGTGCAAACGTTCTTGCTTCTAATGTCGATGAAAAGGGGTGGCGAGATGAGGATAGCTACTTGCCACTCTTTGTGGAGGCGCTCAGTTCCCTAGGGAATAGCCCTCAACACCTAGAAGAGTGCAAGGAGTCAAAGACAAAGCCACTGCTCCCACGGATGAAGAAGCTTCTGCAATCCAACCTGTCGATATCATGTATGCACATGCACAAAAAATTTAAATTTTATACCTGAGCTGCAAGGCCGTTTGTTCACGTCGGGTTCACCAATGTCGGGTCGTGAGAGATGCTCGGATGGTGGATCAAGTCATCCGCCTAAATCGTTCGGCACACGCAGGGTGTCTGTAGCGGACTCAGGCTTAAGGAAATAAGGGTTCTAATGACAAAACAATATAAATTACCTAATTCTATGACTGAAACTAAAGTTTTCTTATCAAAAGTAAATAGTTTTAACTAGCTATGGACCGTAAGGACGGGAAGCCTCGTACATAGCAACAGCTTCCTGATATGAGATTGAAACTTCCATAATAGGTTCTTCTACTAAGCTTTCAGGTAAGCTAGAGGATTCTGGTCTGTCTAGAGTTGGCGGAACATTTTCAATATTTTCAATATTTTCAATAGTACTGTGCTCAGACTCATGAACTAACTTAGAAGACATCAAAGAAAGTAATGGAAAAACTAATGAAACAATATGATGCTAAACTGTTTGAATGAATTAATTGATATGCTAATGGTTCTTGATGAAAGTAATGGGAAAGAATATTGATGCAAAACTGCTTAAATAAATTAATTGATAAGCTAATGGCTCGAATCAATAAATCTAATACAACTGGAAGGCCTAAACAATTGGATAAATGTCTAGTCAATTGGATAGTTGACTAAATGAGAAATAAGATTTAAATGGATCTTTAGGCTGCCGCTTCACTTCAATTGTCTTCACGTCACTTTAATTGATTGTAATCTTCAATGTTTCTGCAAAAGAAACATTAGGGTATTAGTAATATTACAAAAAATCAATAAAACATAAAAGACATACTTCACATACATTAAAGCATACTCATGCTCATGGATTCTAACATACATTCTTGCACATGCTAACATTTAGCTTAGACATACTAACATGTTGATATGATGCAAATATAAACACATTTATGCTTATGCTTAAAAGAACCCATGTACTTACATCTAAACACACATTCTCATTCTAGCATATGCTAACGCATTGTTCAAACATACCCTTTAACATACACTATCATGCATACACATATGCCCATGCATTAAAATCATATCCTAATTCATTTGTGAGCCTCCATGATCACACTCAACTATATATGCAAACATACTTTAATGCATCCTAGCACATCCAATCTTTAGTTCCTATATGTAAATACATTCACAATCCTAACTTAAAACAATATACAGACATACACACATCCTCACATGAATATGCACATACTTCACATGTATGCTCATACATACTAACATTTGCTAATTCATGCATGTGCTTCGAATACACACATCCTACTTATACTAACCTACATTCTAACCATTTAAATAATAAACTATTAATCTTGATCATTATTTCATCCATTCATACCCATGCTAATGTATCTCATGTATATGCAACCAATTCATGCTAAAGTAATCACTTGTATAATTAACATTATCTATATAAATTAAACCAAACTATATCTAACAATACATCAAATTATCTCTAAATCTATTTAATTAATACTATCAATACATTATATATTTAATTAGATTTAATGATTTCTTAATTGCAATAATACAATAATGAACGAATTATATCTAATTAAGATTAACCTAATCATATCTTTATCTTTCTTTTTCTTGCGTTCTGTCATCTCCCATCAGAAGCCGGAAGGAAATTCTCTTTATCTCTCTCTCTCTCTCTCTATTTCTCTTTCTTTCTGCACGCGCGCTGCGTCTGCAGCCGCCGTGGAGGGGAAGGGAGAGGCTATACTCTCTCACTGACATAAGCAGCCAAACGATGCGAGAAAAAAAAACTCTCACTGCTCTGTGCGCATCTGAGCGCCGCCAGACCTGTCAGGCCGCCATAAAAGATGGAGGAGAATCTTCCTTCTCTCTCTACTCTATGCAATAGCTCCGTCTTTATCACACATCTACACTCTCTCTCGTCCATGTGGACAGAGAGTCGACAAGTCGAATCTCTCTCCTCCCTTGCCTTCATCTGTGCTCTTTAATCTTTCAGCTGTATAGCGTATAGCTAGCTAGGCAATCTCTCTCAAAGAGCGTCGCCATGCCTCCATCTCTCTCTGATCAGTTATCGCGTCAACATCCGCTACCATCACCACATCTCCCCTCTCTCTATCTGCATGTGATGCGCATTGTCCAAGTCACCGTCAGCAGGAAAATATCAAAAGAAGAGAAAAAACAATCTTGAATTATCTCTCTTCCTCTTTAACTAACGCTTGGACAATAAGCCATCGATCACATGACTCTTCCTATGACCTCTGCGTGCCTACCAATATCAAGGAGAAAGAAAGCACAAGAAAGGGAATAAAATCACTCTTTATGCTTAGGAGGGAAGGAAAGAATAGTACCTGCAAGAAACATTAGAGAAAACTAGAGCACATCACACATATATATATACACACAGATCCTGAGCTTACCACTCTTTTGGATTTGCTTTATTTTCTCATCCACACTTTATCCCACACATCTCTATCACTCTTTTAATTAACTTTATGCACACAACTTACTTTCACCTCTCTTTTCATCTACATTAATTCTCTCCATTCTTTCTCTTAACCAACTTTTTCACTTTAAGTGCATCTTCCTTTCAGACCACTCCTTAATTCACTTTAGTTACACATCTTATATAAACCATTCTTTCTCCTAACACTCATATAGACCATTAGTTAATTATCCAATTCATTTTCTTTTTAATTCTATTTACCCTAAATTTCTCAATTAAATAAATCATTTAAATTAAGCTTAGGTTAAGCTTTTAATTAATTAGAACCTTAGTATTTAAATGCACACATATGATTAAAGTAATTATTAATAGCATAGTTTAATTTTTAATACATAAATATTTAATGTATAGATTAATGTATTTGAATAACAACTATTCTAGCCCTTGAAACATACTAAAACCCTTGAAAACCTATTAAAACCCTTCAGAAACCCATGAAAACCCTTTAAAATTCTTCTGAACCCTATCATTAATCCATTAACACTTAAATAAACCCTAGCATTAACCCATTAAAATCTTTTGAGACCCTTTGGATTAACCCAACTTGTCATAAAATCATATCAACTTATGAAATCCTAGGGTTAAATACCCATGATTCTTGAATGTATGAATAAAACAACTCATTAAATATGAAATTAGAGTAAACCCTAATATGAACATGTATTCTTTATCATTTCCTGTACCTGCAAACACTTCAAAAGTAGTCAATTCCAATCAACACAACTGATCAACAGTGAAAAAAAAGGTTTAGAATTCACCAATTAAGTTGTTTTCATTTTCTCTGGTCATCAACTGGAAGATGCAAACCTTCCCGACATCCACCGCCACCAAACCTGCACATCGTCCTCGATGGCCCAACTTGCAGATTAAGGGAAGCGGCATTTTCAATGATTATCCTGAAATTAAATCATAGAAAAGCATCAATTCTTTTTATAAACATCTTTTAACTTATCAAATTTTTAATCTTTTCAACATGCACATGAGGTTTCATTAAAATTAAATCTCGCAATGAAAACATATTAAAGTATAAAGGTAAACTATTAACCTTTTCAGTCAACAAACATTAGTTTACATTTTATCCATTTATAAACTATGTAAAGATTAGTATAAAACAGAATTCATTTTCATTCATCCAAATGCAGGTTTCGTCATATATATGCATTCACATATGGGCAATCAAGCATGCCAAAGAAATCTACTAAATCTACTTGGACAGGCAGCCGCCTTGTATGCCCAATTTTAATCACTAGATGTGTTTTTCACAACTAGTTTCTTCATATAAATATGATGTAAACTTCATATCGATAATAAATGTAAATACCTTTTTGGGGTGGAAGAAGGTATAACTTCCATGTCAATATTCTTTTTTTTTTTTTTCGCTACTTTTTTGTTTTAAAGGGGAAAGGCTTAACCCCTTAATCCGAGCTAAGGATCTAGCTGCATGGACAAGAAAGATCTAGGTTTTCACAGACATGTATCATGCAACAATATGCTCCTACATATATACAACTACTTTCGTTATCTACATGAACTACAAATCCTTCTATTTTTAACAAATCTCACTTAATCTATAAATGTAGAAATATAAATTATGTCTATTTTCCTAATATGGTTAAATAGAGTCTTTTATAAATTAATATTCTTCATTCCAGATTTTATCAATTAGTTTATATGAATGCAAATAAAATACGTAAAACAAAATTTTAAGACAAAGAAAAATACAACCTAAAATCAATTTTATCTTCAATCTGCTTCATCTTCAATCTGCTCTCTTTAAATTCATCAGAACTTTTGGCATAACATCTTCAATTGCTTTGATCAATGCATCTTCTAAACCTATAATCACTTATAAAATAGAAGCTACAAAACAAGTAATCTTCATTATCATTTATCTTGCAAATATAAATTCATATATTCTATCATATCACAAATTTAATCATAAAAAATTCATAGTGGTTATAATTATCATAAATAATGCATTCTTAATTTTTTTTAATAGGTTTTTCAACCTATGAAACAAAGTTCATAGAATTTAGGAAAAATCAAAATGTTCAAAGTTTTTAACTTGTATCTTTATAAATGAGCATCATTTTTTTTTTTATATCAATGAAAAATTCATATCTGGATTATAAAAGTTCCTCTTACTCATCATATGGTATATCAATAAAATCATCCTCATATTGTAACATTTTTTTCATGTTCTTCATATTTATCATGATCATATTTATATCATATATATTTCTTTCTTTTAAAAGTATATCATCATAATTGTTGTAAACAAAGATCATTTTGTGCAAAATATTCATCATAATAATATTCTTCATAATTGTTCTTCATAATAGATTTCTTCTTATTTGTGAAAGAAAAAAAATCATAAATTTATCATAAGTTTTGGAAATGACAAGCATATTGATCAAAATCATTTGCAAGCATAATTACAAACATGTTTTTGTTTAATTTGAAACAAACTTTGTGTTTTCATATTTTAGAATTCTTTTGATTAAACAAATCGTAATGTAAACTTAATCATAAGTTTGTAATTAGCTTTTCAAACATTAAACTAAACAATTTAGGTATATGTTTCTCAATTTTTAGGAAAACAGCATATATTCAGCAAGCAAAAATCAAAATTTGAAATGTTTTATCTTCAATAAACAATTCCATCACAATAAAACTATTCACTTAAATTCTTCTCCTTTTTCTTATCTTTAGATGAGTTTTTGATATTATTTTCAATCTTCCATATGGCTTCTTGTACCCATTTTCCCATATTCTTGTCATGTTCTGATTGAAGTTGAAGATTTTCGTCTTCAGATGTTTGTACTATTCTTTCATCATTTTTATTTTGATCACATTTATTGTCAATTTCTATGACTTTAGGTTCTGTTTTAACCGCCTGTATATCTATATTTCCATCAATTGATTGTTCATTTTCATCATCTTTTATCTTTACATCTTCTTCTTTCTTAAACTTTTTCAATGTATCTTGATCCTTAGATTTAATTTGAAGATCAATGTTATTCATAGATTTAGGTTTAATAAGGTTTTGATCATTGTCCAAACATTCACATTTAGGCACAATCTTGGTGTTCATAGAATGTAATTGACATACATTGCTTTTCTCCTTATGACTCTTAGGTTTCCATTAAGTTTGGTTTTAGGACTAAATTTTTCTTGGTCAAAATAGTCTATCATTCCTCCTCTACCTAAGTTTAATCTCAATGGTAGATGCGTTTGATAATCACATATTTTCTGTTCACTTTCTAATACCAATTGTTGGCTACATGCTTTCTCATAGGCCATACAATTCCCATAAGTATGACCTAGTTGGTCACACCAGAAGCATCTTACAATTCTCTTCGGTCTTTGATATAAAGCCTTAGGATCAACTTTTCTATGATCGGGTAAAGGATTTTGGTCAATAGAATACATAGATCTACTTTGAACTCGTACTTGATATCTATCTTTGCATTCACATGTAGCACTTTCGTGTATTTGATTGTTTAACCTTTCAATGTTCTCCTTTAAACTTGCAATTTCATGACCAATCGTTTTGAATGATGAAATTTCTTTTACATGGTTTGCTATTGTTTCCATATTTTCATTCAAATTTGAGAGTTCATAATGAAGAATTCCTTCTAAATTCCTAAACTCGTGATCAAATTGAGTATGTATTGACTTAAGATTTGCATTAAAATCAGATACTACTGTAGTTAAGATTGAAAGAAACGAGTTTAAGGACTCAAACTTGGAATTAAGCTTTAAATCTATAGATGAAATTAATCGTGCTTCCATATCATGCAGAAGATTCTCTACATTAGATGTCATTTTCATTTAATTATGTGCAAGCAAAAAGAATCCAAATATAAATACCTGGAATCTGAATCGAAGAAGAGGCTTAAAGACTGACTTGTGTATAATTTATACAATTTTTAATAGAATCAAAATCTAATACATCACTTGCTAATGGATGATTGTGCAAACGTTCTTGCTTCTAATGTGGATGAAAAGGGGTGGCAAGATGAGGATAGCTACTTGCCACTCTTCGTGGAGGCGCTCAGTTCCCTAGGGAATAGCCCTCAACACCTAGAAGAGTGCAAGGAGTCAAAGACAAAGCCACTGCTCCCACGGATGAAGAAGCTTCTGCAATCCAACCTGTCGATATCATGTATGCACATGCACGAAAAATTTAAATTTTATACCTGAGCTGCAAGGCCGTTTGTTCACGTCGGGTTCACCAATGTCGGGTCGTGAGAGATGCTCGGATGGTGGATCAAGTCATCCGCCTAAATCGTTCGGCACACGCAGGGTGTCTGTAGCGGACTCAGGCTTAAGGAAATAAGGGTTCTAATGACAAAACAATATAAATTACCTAATTCTATGACTGAAACTAAAGTTTTCTTATCAAAAGTAAATAGTTTTAACTAGCTATGGACCGTAAGGACGGGCAGCCTCGTACATAGCAACAGCTTCCTGATATGAGATTGAAACTTCCATAATGGGTTCTTCTACTAAGCTTTCAGGTAAGCTAGAGGGTTCTGGTCTGTCTAGAGTTGGCGGAACATTTTCAATATTTTCAATAGTACTGTGCTCAGACTCATGAACTAACTTAGAAGACATCAAAGAAAGTAATGGAAAAACTAATGAAACAATATGATGCTAAACTGTTTGAATGAATTAATTGATATGCTAATGGTTCTTGATGAAAGTAATGGGAAAGAATATTGATGCAAAACTACTTAAATAAATTAATTGATAAGCTAATGGCTCGAATCAATAAATCTAATACAACTGGAAGGCCTAAACAATTGGATAAATGTCTAGTCAATTAGATAGTTGACTAAATGAGAAATAAGATTTAAATGGATCTTTAGGCTGCCGCTTCACTTCAATTGTCTTCACTTCACTTTAATTGATTGTAATCTTCAATGTTTCTGCAAAAAAAACATTAGGGTATTAGTAATATTACAAAAACTCAATAAAACATAAAAGACATACTTCACATACATTAAAGCATACTCATGCTCATGGATTCTAACATACATTCTTGCACATGCTAACATTTAGCTTAGACATACTAACATGTTGATATGATGCAAATATAAACACATTTATGCTTATGCTTAAAAGAACCCATGTACTTACATCTAAACACACATTCTCATTCTAGCATATGCTAACGCATTGTTCAAACATACCCTTTAACATACACTATCATGCATACACATATGCCCATGCATTAAAATCATATCCTAATTCATTTGTGAGCCTCCATGATCACACTCAACTATATATGCAAACATACTTTAATGCATCCTAGCACATCCAATCTTTAGTTCCTATATGTAAATACATTCACAATCCTAACTTAAAACAATATACAGACATACACACATCCTCACATGAATATGCACATACTTCACATGTATGCTCATACATACTAACATTTGCTAATTCATGCATGTGCTTCGAATACACACATCCTACTTATACTAACCTACATTCTAACCATTTAAATAATAAACTATTAATCTTGATCATTATTTCATCCATTCATACCCATGCTAATGTATCTCATGTATATGCAACCAATTCATGCTAAAGTAATCACTTCTATAATTAACATTATCTATATAAATTAAACCAAACTATATCTAACAATACATCAAATTATCTCTAAATCTATTTAATTAATACTATCAATACATTATATATTTAATTAGATTTAATGATTTCTTAATTGCAATAATACAATAATGAACGAATTATATCTAATTAAGATTAACCTAATCATATCTTTATCTTTCTTTTTCTATCTCTCTCTCTCTGCGCACGTTGTGCGTTCTGTCATCTGCCATCAGAAGCCGGAAGGAAATTTTCTTTATCTCTCTCTCTCTCTCTATTTCTCTTTCTTTCTCCACGCGCGCTGCGTCTGCAGCCGCCATGGAGGGGAAGGGAGAGGCTATACTCTCTCACTGACATAAGCAGCCAAACGATGCGAGAACAAAAAACTCTCACTGCTCTGTGCGCATCTGAGCGCCGCCAGACCTGTCAGGCCACCGTAAAGATGGAGGAGAATCTTCCTTCTCTCTCTCTAAAACCTCTATGCAACAGCTCCGTCTTTATCACACATCTACACTCTCTCTCGTCCATGTGGACAGAGAGTCGACAAGTCGAATCTCTCTCCTCCCTTGCCTTCATATGTGCTCTTTAATCTTTCAGCTGTATAGCATATAGCTAGCTAGGCAATCTCTCTCAAAGAGCGTCGCCATGCCTCCATCTCTCTCTGATCAGTTATCGCGTCAACATCCGCTACCATCACCACATCTCCCCTCTCTCTATCTGCGTGTGATGCGCATTGTCCAAGTCACCGTCAGCAGGAAAATATCAAAAGAAGAGAAAAAACAATCTTGAATTATCTCTCTTCCTCTTTAACTAACGCTTGGACAATAAGCCATCGATCACATGACTCTTCCTATGACCTCTGCGTGCCTACCAATATCAAGGAGAAAGAAAGCACAAGAAAGGGAATAAAATCACTCTTTATGCTTAGGAGGGAAGGAAAGAATAGTACCTGCAAGAAACATTAGAGAAAACTAGAGCACATCACACATATATATATACACACAGATCCTGAGCTTACCACTCTTTTGGATTTGCTTTATTTTCTCATCCACACTTTATCCCACACATCTCTATCACTCTTTTAATTAACTTTATGCACACAACTTACTTTCACCTCTCTTTTCATCTACATTAATTCTCTCCATTCTTTCTCTTAACCAACTTTTTCACTTTAAGTGCATCTTCCTTTCAGACCACTCCTTAATTCACTTTAGTTACACATCTTATATAAACCATTCTTTCTCCTAACACTCATATAGACCATTAGTTAATTATCCAATTCATTTTCTTTTTAATTTTATTTACCCTAAATTTCTCAATTAAATAAATCATTTAAATTAAGCTTAGGTTAAGCTTTTAATTAATTAGAACCTTAGTATTTAAATGCACACATATGATTAAAGTAATTATTAATAGCATAGTTTAATTTTTAATACATAAATATTTAATGTATAGATTAATGTATTTGAATAACAACTATTCTAGCCCTTGAAACATACTAAAACCCTTGAAAACCTATTAAAACCCTTCAGAAACCCATGAAAACCCTTTAAAATTCTTCTGAACCCTATCATTACTCCATTAACACTTAAATAAACCCTAGCATTAACCCATTAAAATCTTTTGAGACCCTTTGGATTTACCCAACTTGTCATAAAATCATATCAACTTATGAAATCCTAGGGTTAAATACCCATGATTCTTGAATGTATGAATAAAACAACTCATTAAATATGAAATTAGAGTAAACCCTAATATGAACATGTATTCTTTATCATTTCCTGTACCTGCAAACACTTCAAAAGTAGTCAATTCCAATCAACACAACTGATCAACAGTGAAAAAAAAGGTTTAGAATTCACCAATTAAGTTGTTTTCATTTTCTCTGGTCATCAACTGGAAGATGCAAATCTTCCCGACATCCACCGCCACCAAACCTGCACATCGTCCTCGATGGCCCAACTTGCAGATTAAGGGAAGCGGCATTTTCAATGATTATCCTGAAATTAAATCATAGAAAAGCATCAATTCTTTTTATAAACATCTTTTAACTTATCAAATTTTTAATCTTTTCAACATGCACATGAGGTTTCATTAAAATTAAATCTCGCAATGAAAACATATTAAAGTATAAAGGTAAACTATTAACCTTTTCAGTCAACAAACATTAGTTTACATTTTATCCATTTATAAACTATGTAAAGATTAGTATAAAACAGAATTCATTTTCATTCATCCAAATGCAGGTTTCGTCATATATATGCATTCACATATGGGCAATCAAGCATGCCAAAGAAATCTACTAAATCTACTTGGATAGACAGCCGCCTTGTATGCCCAATTTTAATCACTAGATGTGTTTTTCACAACTAGTTTCTTCATATAAATATGATGTAAACTTCATATCGATAATAAATGTAAATACCTTTTTGGGGTGGAAGAAGGTATAACTTCCATGTCAATATTCTTTTTTTTTTTTTTTCGCTACTTTTTTGTTTTAAAGGGGAAAGGCTTAACCCCTTAATCCGAGCTAAGGATCTAGCTGCATGGACAAGAAAGATCTAGGTTTTCACAGACATGTATCATGCAACAATATGCTCCTACATATATACAACTACTTTCGTTATCTACATGAACTACAAATCCTTCTATTTTTAACAAATCTCACTTAATCTATAAATGTAGAAATATAAATTATGTCTATTTTCCTAATATGGTTAAATAGAGTCTTTTATAAATTAATATTCTTCATTCCAGATTTTATCAATTAGTTTATATGAATGCAAATAAAATACGTAAAACAAAATTTTAAGACAAAGAAAAATACAACCTAAAATCAATTTTATCTTCAATCTGCTTCATCTTCAATCTGCTCTCTTTAAATTCATCAGAACTTTTGGCATAACATCTTCAATTGCTTTGATCAATGCATCTTCTAAACCTATAATCACTTATAAAATAGAAGCTACAAAACAAGTAATCTTCATTATCATTTATCTTGCAAATATAAATTCATATATTCTATCATATCACAAATTTAATCATAAAAAATTCATAGTGGTTATAATTATCATAAATAATGCATTCTTAATTTTTTTTAATAGGTTTTTCATCCTATGAAACAAAGTTCATAGAATTCAGGAAAAATCAAAATGTTCAAAGTTTTTAACTTGTATCTTTATAAATGAGCATCATTTTTTTTTTTTATATCAATGAAAAATTCATATTTGGATTATAAAAGTTCCTCTTACTCATCATATGGTATATCAATAAAATCATCCTCATATTGTAACATTTTTTTCATGTTCTTCATATTTATCATGATCATTTTTATATCATATATATTTCTTTCTTTTAAAAGTATATCATCATAATTGTTGTAAACAAAGATCATTTTGTGCAAAATATTCATCATAATAATATTCTTCATAATTGTTCTTCATAATAGATTTCTTCTTATTTGTGAAAGAAAAAAAATCATAAATTTATCATAAGTTTTGGAAATGACAAGCATATTGATCAAAATCATTTGCAAGCATAATTACAAACATGTTTTTGTTTAATTTGAAACAAACTTTGTGTTTTCATATTTTAGAATTCTTTTGATTAAACAAATCGTAATGTAAACTTAATCATAAGTTTGTAATTAGCTTTTCAAACATTAAACTAAACAATTTAGGTATATGTTTCTCAATTTTTAGGAAAACAGCATATATGCAGCAAGCAAAAATCAAAATTTGAAATGTTTTATCTTCAATAAACAATTCCATCACAATAAAACTATTCACTTAAATTCTTCTCCTTTTTCTTATCTTTAGATGAGTTTTTGATATTATTTTCAATCTTCCATATGGCTTCTTGTACCCATTTTCCCATATTCTTGTCATGTTCTGATTGAAGTTGAAGATTTTCGTCTTCAAATGTTTGTACTATTCTTTCATCATTTTTATTTTGATCACATTTATTGTCAATTTCTATGACTTTAGGTTCTGTTTTAACCGCCTGTATATCTATATTTCCATCAATTGATTGTTCATTTTCATCATCTTTTATCTTTACATCTTCTTCTTTCTTAAACTTTTTCAATGTATCTTGATCCTTAGATTTAATTTGAAGATCAATGTTATTCATAGATTTAGGTTTAATAAGGTTTTGATCATTGTCCAAACATTCACATTTAGGCACAATCTTGGTGTTCATAGAATGTAATTGACATACATTGCTTTTCTCCTTATGACTCTTAGGTTTCCATTGTTTTTGAAGTTTGGTTTTAGGACTAAATTTTTCTTGGTCAAAATAGTCTATCATTCCTCCTCTACCTAAGTTTAATCTCAATGGTAGATGCGTTTGATAATCACATATTTTCTGTTCACTTTCTAATACCAATTGTTGGCTACATGCTTTCTCATAGGCCATACAATTCCCATAAGTATGACCTAGTTGGTCACACCAGAAGCATCTTACAATTCTCTTCGGTCTTTGATATAAAGCCTTAGGATCAACTTTTCTATGATCGGGTAAAGGATTTTGGTCAATAGAATACATAGATCTACTTTGAACTCGTACTTGATATCTATCTTTGCATTCACATGTAGCACTTTCGTGTATTTGATTGTTTAACCTTTCAATGTTCTCCTTTAAACTTGCAATTTCATGACCAATCATTTTGAATGATGAAATTTCTTTTACATGGTTTGCTATTGTTTCCATATTTTCATTCAAATTTGAGAGTTCATAATGAAGAATTCCTTCTAAATTCCTAAACTCGTGATCAAATTGAGTATGTATTGACTTAAGATTTGCATTAAAATCAGATACTACTGTAGTTAAGATTGAAAGAAACGAGTTTAAGGACTCAAACTTGGAATTAAGCTTTAAATCTATAGATGAAATTAATCGTGCTTCCATATCATGCAGAAGATTCTCTACATTAGATGTCATTTTCATTTAATTATGTGCAAGCAAAAAGAATCCAAATATAAATACCTGGAATCTGAATCGAAGAAGAGGCTTAAAGACTGACTTGTGTATAAGTTTATGCAATTTTTAATAGAATCAAAATCTAATACATCAGTTGCTAATGGATGATTGTGCAAACGTTCTTGCTTCTAATGTCGATGAAAAGGGGTGGCGAGATGAGGATAGCTACTTGCCACTCTTCGTGGAGGCGCTCAGTTCCCTAGGGAATAGCCCTCAACACCTAGAAGAGTGCAAGGAGTCAAAGACAAAGCCACTGCTCCCACGGATGAAGAAGCTTCTGCAATCCAACCTGTCGATATCATGTATGCACATGCACGAAAAATTTAAATTTTATACCTGAGCTGCAAGGCCGTTTGTTCACGTCGGGTTCACCAATGTCGGGTCGTGAGAGATGCTCGGATGGTGGATCAAGTCATCCGCCTAAATCGTTCGGCACACGCAGGGTGTCTGTAGCGGACTCAGGCTTAAGGAAATAAGGGTTCTAATGACAAAACAATATAAATTACCTAATTCTATGACTGAAACTAAAGTTTTCTTATCAAAAGTAAATAGTTTTAACTAGCTATGGACCGTAAGGACGGGCAGCCTCGTACATAGCAACAGCTTCCTGATATGAGATTGAAACTTCCATAATGGGTTCTTCTACTAAGCTTTCAGGTAAGCTAGAGGGTTCTGGTCTGTCTAGAGTTGGCGGAACATTTTCAATATTTTCAATATTTTCAATAGTACTGTGCTCAGACTCATGAACTAACTTAGAAGACATCAAAGAAAGTAATGGAAAAACTAATGAAACAATATGATGCTAAACTGTTTGAATGAATTAATTGATATGCTAATGGTTCTTGATGAAAGTAATGGGAAAGAATATTGATGCAAAACTGCTTAAATAAATTAATTGATAAGCTAATGGCTCGAATCAATAAATCTAATACAACTGGAAGGCCTAAACAATTGGATAAATGTCTAGTCAATTAGATAGTTGACTAAATGAGAAATAAGATTTAAATGGATCTTTAGGCTGCCGCTTCACTTCAATTGTCTTCACTTCACTTTAATTGATTGTAATCTTCAATGTTTCTGCAAAAAAAACATTAGGGTATTAGTAATATTACAAAAAATCAATAAAACATAAAAGACATACTTCACATACATTAAAGCATACTCATGCTCATGGATTCTAACATACATTCTTGCACATGCTAACATTTAGCTTAGACATACTAACATGTTGATATGATGCAAATATAAACACATTTATGCTTATGCTTAAAAGAACCCATGTACTTACATCTAAACACACATTCTCATTCTAGCATATGCTAACGCATTGTTCAAACATACCCTTTAACATACACTATCATGCATACACATATGCCCATGCATTAAAATCATATCCTAATTCATTTGTGAGCCTCCATGATCACACTCAACTATATATGCAAACATACTTTAATGCATCCTAGCACATCCAATCTTTAGTTCCTATATGTAAATACATTCACAATCCTAACTTAAAACAATATACAGACATACACACATCCTCACATGAATATGCACATACTTCACATGTATGCTCATACATACTAACATTTGCTAATTCATGCATGTGCTTCGAATACACACATCCTACTTATACTAACCTACATTCTAACCATTTAAATAATAAACTATTAATCTTGATCATTATTTCATCCATTCATACCCATGCTAATGTATCTCATGTATATGCAACCAATTCATGCTAAAGTAATCACTTCTATAATTAACATTATCTATATAAATTAAACCAAACTATATCTAACAATACATCAAATTATCTCTAAATCTATTTAATTAATACTATCAATACATTATATATTTAATTAGATTTAATGATTTCTTAATTGCAATAATACAATAATGAACGAATTATATCTAATTAAGATTAACCTAATCATATCTTTATCTTTCTTTTTCTATCTCTCTCTCTCTGTGCACGTTGTGTGTTCTGTCATCTGCCATCAGAAGCCGGAAGGAAATTTTCTTTATCTCTCTCTCTCTCTCTATTTCTCTTTCTTTCTGCACGCGCGCTGCGTCTGCAGCCGCCGTGGAGGGGAAGGGAGAGGCTATACTCTCTCACTGACATAAGCAGCCAAACGATGCGAGAAAAAAAAACTCTCACTGCTCTGTGCGCATCTGAGCGCCGCCAGACCTGTCAGGCCACCGTAAAGATGGAGGAGACTCTTCCTTCTCTCTCTCTTAAACCTCTATGCAACAGCTCCGTCTTTATCACACATCTACACTCTCTCTCGTCCATGTGGACAGAGAGTCGACAAGTCGAATCTCTCTCCTCCCTTGCCTTCATCTGTGCTCTTTAATCTTTCAACTGTATAGCGTATAGCTAGCTAGGCAATCTCTCTCAAAGAGCGTCGCCATGCCTCCATCTCTCTCTGATCAGTTATCGCGTCAACATCCGCTACCATCACCACATCTCCCCTCTCTCTACCTGCGTGTGATGCGCATTGTCCAAGTCACCGTCAGCAGGAAAATATCAAAAGAAGAGAAAAAACAATCTTGAATTATCTCTCTTCCTCTTTAACTAATGCTTGGACAATAAGCCATCGATCACATGACTCTTCCTATGACCTCTGCGTGCCTACCAATATCAAGGAGAAAGAAAGCACAAGAAAGGGAATAAAATCACTCTTTATGCTTAGGAGGGAAGGAAAGAATAGTACCTGCAAGAAACATTAGAGAAAACTAGAGCACATCACACATATATATATACACACAGATCTTGAGCTTACCACTCTTTTGGATTTGCTTTATGTTCTCATCCACACTTTATCCCACACATCTCTATCACTCTTTTAATTAACTTTATGCACACAACTTACTTTCACCTCTCTTTTCATCTACATTAATTCTCTCCATTCTTTCTCTTAACCAACTTTTTCACTTTAAGTGCATCTTCCTTTCAGACCACTCCTTAATTCACTTTAGTTACACATCTTATATAAACCATTCTTTCTCCTAACACTCATATAGACCATTAGTTAATTATCCAATTCATTTTCTTTTCAATTCTATTTACCCTAAATTTCTCAATTAAATAAATCATTTAAATTAAGCTTAGGTTAAGCTTTTAATTAATTAGAACCTTAGTATTTAAATGCACACATATGATTAAAGTAATTATTAATAGCATAGTTTAATTTTTAATACATAAATATTTAATGTATAGATTAATGTATTTGAATAACAACTATTCTAGCCCTTGAAACATACTAAAACCCTTGAAAACCTATTAAAACCCTTCAGAAACCCATGAAAACCCTTTAAAATTCTTCTGAACCCTATCATTAATCCATTAACACTTAAATAAACCCTAGCATTAACCCATTAAAATCTTTTGAGACCCTTTGGATTAACCCAACTTGTCATAAAATCATATCAACTTATGAAATCCTAGGGTTAAATACCCATGATTCTTGAATGTATGAATAAAACAACTCATTAAATATGAAATTAGAGTAAACCCTAATATGAACATGTATTCTTTATCATTTCCTGTACCTGCAAACACTTCAAAAGTAGTCAATTCCAATCAACACAACTGATCAACAGTGAGAAAAAAGGTTTAGAATTCACCAATTAAGTTGTTTTCACTTTCTCTGGTCATCAACTAGAAGATGCAAATCTTCCCGACATCCACCGCCACCAAACCTGCACATCGTCCTCGATGGGCCAACTTGCAGATTAAGGGAAGCGGCATTTTCAATGATTATCCTGAAATTAAATCATAGAAAAGCATCAATTCTTTTTATAAACATCTTTTAACTTATCAAATTTTTAATCTTTTCAACATGCACATGAGGTTTCATTAAAATTAATCTGGAAATGAAAACATATTAAAGTATAAAGGTAAACTATTAACCTTTTCAGTCAACAAACATTAGTTTACATTTTATCCATTTATAAACTATGTAAAGATTAGTATAAAACAGAATTCATTTTCATTCATCCAAATGCAGGTTTCGTCATATATATGCATTCACATATGGGCAATCAAGCATGCCAAAGAAATCTACTAAATCTACTTGGACAGACAGCCGCCTTGTATGCCCAATTTTAATCACTAGATGTGTTTTTCACAACTAGTTTCTTCATATAAATATGATGTAAACTTCATATCGATAATAAATGTAAATACCTTTTTGGGGTGGAAGAAGGTATAACTTCCATGTCAATATTCTTTTTTTTTTTTTCGCTACTTTTTTGTTTTAAAGGGGAAAGGCTTAACCCCTTAATCCGAGCTAAGGATCTAGCTGCATGGACAAGAAAGATCTAGGTTTTCACAGACATGTATCATGCAACAATATGCTCCTACATATATACAACTACTTTCGTTATCTACATGAACTACAAATCCTTCTATTTTTAACAAATCTCACTTAATCTATAAATGTAGAAATATAAATTATGTCTATTTTCCTAATATGGTTAAATAGAGTCTTTTATAAATTAATATTCTTCATTCCAGATTTTATCAATTAGTTTATATGAATGCAAATAAAATACGTAAAACAAAATTTTAAGACAAAGAAAAATACAACCTAAAATCAATTTTATCTTCAATCTGCTTCATCTTCAATCTGCTCTCTTTAAATTCATCAGAACTTTTGGCATAACATCTTCAATTGCTTTGATCAATGCATCTTCTAAACCTATAATCACTTATAAAATAGAAGCTACAAAACAAGTAATCTTCATTATCATTTATCTTGCAAATATAAATTCATATATTCTATCATATCACAAATTTAATCATAAAAAATTCATAGTGGTTATAATTATCATAAATAATGCATTCTTAATTTTTTTTATTAGGTTTTTCAACCTATGAAACAAAGTTCATAGAATTTAGGAAAAATCAAAATGTTCAAAGTTTTTAACTTGTATCTTTATAAATGAGCATCATTTTTTTTTTATATCAATGAAAAATTCATATCTGGATTATAAAAGTTCCTCTTACTCATCATATGGTATATCAATAAAATCATCCTCATATTGTAACATTTTTTTCATGTTCTTCATATTTATCATGATCATATTTATATCATATATATTTCTTTCTTTTAAAAGTATATCATCATAATTGTTGTAAACAAAGATCATTTTGTGCAAAATATTCATCATAATAATATTCTTCATAATTGTTCTTCATAATAGATTTCTTCTTATTTGTGAAAGAAAAAAAATCATAAATTTATCATAAGTTTTGGAAATGACAAGCATATTGATCAAAATCATTTGCAAGCATAATTACAAACATGTTTTTGTTTAATTTGAAACAAACTTTGTGTTTTCATATTTTAGAATTCTTTTGATTAAACAAATCGTAATGTAAACTTAATCATAAGTTTGTAATTAGCTTTTCAAACATTAAACTAAACAATTTAGGTATATGTTTCTCAATTTTTAGGAAAACAGCATATATGCAGCAAGCAAAAATCAAAATTTGAAATGTTTTATCTTCAATAAACAATTCCATCACAATAAAACTATTCACTTAAATTCTTCTCCTTTTTCTTATCTTTAGATGAGTTTTTGATATTATTTTCAATCTTCCATATGGCTTCTTGTACCCATTTTCCCATATTCTTGTCATGTTCTGATTGAAGTTGAAGATTTTCGTCTTCAGATGTTTGTACTATTCTTTCATCATTTTTATTTTGATCACATTTATTGTCAATTTCTATGACTTTAGGTTCTGTTTTAACCGCCTGTATATCTATATTTCCATCAATTGATTGTTCATTTTCATCATCTTTTATCTTTACATCTTCTTCTTTCTTAAACTTTTTCAATGTATCTTGATCCTTAGATTTAATTTGAAGATCAATGTTATTCATAGATTTAGGTTTAATAAGGTTTTGATCATTGTCCAAACATTCACATTTAGGCACAATCTTGGTGTTCATAGAATGTAATTGACATACATTGCTTTTCTCCTTATGACTCTTAGGTTTCCATTGTTTTTGAAGTTTGGTTTTAGGACTAAATTTTTCTTGGTCAAAATAGTCTATCATTCCTCCTCTACCTAAGTTTAATCTCAATGGTAGATGCGTTTGATAATCACATATTTTCTGTTCACTTTCTAATACCAATTGTTGGCTACATGCTTTCTCATAGGCCATACAATTCCCATAAGTATGACCTAGTTGGTCACACCAGAAGCATCTTACAATTCTCTTCGGTCTTTGATATAAAGCCTTAGGATCAACTTTTCTATGATCGGGTAAAGGATTTTGGTCAATAGAATACATAGATCTACTTTGAACTCGTACTTGATATCTATCTTTGCATTCACATGTAGCACTTTCGTGTATTTGATTGTTTAACCTTTCAATGTTCTCCTTTAAACTTGCAATTTCATGACCAATCGTTTTGAATGATGAAATTTCTTTTACATGGTTTGCTATTGTTTCCATATTTTCATTCAAATTTGAGAGTTCATAATGAAGAATTCCTTCTAAATTCCTAAACTCGTGATCAAATTGAGTATCTATTGACTTAAGATTTGCATTAAAATCAGATACTACTGTAGTTAAGATTGAAAGAAACGAGTTTAAGGACTCAAACTTGGAATTAAGCTTTAAATCTATAGATGAAATTAATCGTGCTTCCATATCATGCAGAAGATTCTCTACATTAGATGTCATTTTCATTTAATTATGTGCAAGCAAAAAGAATCCAAATATAAATACCTGGAATCTGAATCGAAGAAGAGGCTTAAAGACTGACTTGTGTATAAGTTTATACAGTTTTTAATAGAATCAAAATCTAATACATCAGTTGCTAATGGATGATTGTGCAAACGTTCTTGCTTCTAATGTCGATGAAAAGGGGTGGCGAGATGTGTATGCACATGCACGAAAAATTTAAATTTTATACCTGAGCTGCAAGGCCGTTTGTTCACGTCGGGTTCACCAATGTCGGGTCGTGAGAGATGCTCGGATGGTGGATCAAGTCATCCGCCTAAATCGTTCGGCACACGCAGGGTGTCTGTAGCGGACTCAGGCTTAAGGAAATAAGGGTTCTAATGACAAAACAATATAAATTACCTAATTCTATGACTGAAACTAAAGTTTTCTTATCAAAAGTAAATAGTTTTAACTAGCTATGGACCGTAAGGACGGGCAGCCTCGTACATAGCAACAGCTTCCTGATATGAGATTGAAACTTCCATAATGGGTTCTTCTACTAAGCTTTCAGGTAAGCTAGAGGGTTCTGGTCTGTCTAGAGTTGGCGGAACATTTTCAATATTTTCAATAGTACTGTGCTCAGACACATGAACTAACTTAGAAGACATCAAAGAAAGTAATGGAAAAACTAATGAAACAATATGATGCTAAACTGTTTGAATGAATTAATTGATATGCTAATGGTTCTTGATGAAAGTAATGGGAAAGAATATTGATGCAAAACTGCTTAAATAAATTAATTGATAAGCTAATGGCTCAAATCAATAAATCTAATACAACTGGAAGGCCTAAACAATTGGATAAATGTCTAGTCAATTGGATAGTTGACTAAATGAGAAATAAGATTTAAATGGATCTTTAGGCTGCCGCTTCACTTCAATTGTCTTCACTTCACTTTAATTGATTGTAATCTTCAATGTTTCTGCAAAAAAAACATTAGGGTATTAGTAATATTACAAAAAATCAATAAAACATAAAAGACATACTTCACATACATTAAAGCATACTCATGCTCATGGATTCTAACATACATTCTTCCACATGCTAACATTTAGCTTAGACATACTAACATGTTGATATGATGCAAATATAAACACATTTATGCTTATGCTTAAAAGAACCCATGTACTTACATCTAAACACACATTCTCATTCTAGCATATGCTAACGCATTGTTCAAACATACCCTTTAACATACACTATCATGCATACACTATCATGCATACACATATGCCCATGCATTAAAATCATATCCTAATTCATTTGTGAGCCTCCATGATCACACTCAACTATATATGCAAACATACTTTAATGCATCCTAGCACATCCAATCTTTAGTTCCTATATGTAAATACATTCACAATCCTAACTTAAAACAATATACAGACATACACACATCCTCACATGAATATGCACATACTTCACATGTATGCTCATACATACTAACATTTGCTAATTCATGCATGTGCTTCGAATACACACATCCTACTTATACTAACCTACATTCTAACCATTTAAATAATAAACTATTAATCTTGATCATTATTTCATCCATTCATACCCATGCTAATGTATCTCATGTATATGCAACCAATTCATGCTAAAGTAATCACTTCTATAATTAACATTATCTATATAAATTAAACCAAACTATATCTAACAATACATCAAATTATCTCTAAATCTATTTAATTAATACTATCAATACATTATATATTTAATTAGATTTAATGATTTCTTAATTGCAATAATACAATAATGAACGAATTATATCTAATTAAGATTAACCTAATCATATCTTTATCTTTCTTTTTCTATCTCTCTCTCTCTGCGCACGTTGTGCGTTCTGTCATCTGCCATCAGAAGCCGGAAGGAAATTCTCTTTATCTCTCTCTCTCTCTCTATTTCTCTTTCTTTCTGCACGCGCGCTGCGTCTGCAGCCGCCGTGGAGGGGAAGGGAGAGGCTATACTCTCTCACTGACATAAGTAGCCAAACGATGCGAGAAAAAAAAACTCTCACTGCTCTGTGCGCATCTGAGCGCCGCCAGACCTGTCAGGCCACCGTAAAGATGGAGGAGAATCTTCCTTCTCTCTCTCTAAAACCTCTATGCAATAGCTCCATCTTTATCACACATCTACACTCTCTCTCGTCCATGTGGACAGAGAGTCGACAAGTCGAATCTCTCTCCTCCCTTGCCTTCATCTGTGCTCTTTAATCTTTCAGCTGTATAGCGTATAGCTAGCTAGGCAATCTCTCTCAAAGAGCGTCGCCATGCCTCCATCTCTCTCTGATCAGTTATCGCGTCAACATCCGCTACCATCACCACATCTCCCCTCTCTCTATCTGCGTGTGATGCGCATTGTCCAAGTCACCGTTAGCAGGAAAATATCAAAAGAAGAGAAAAAACAATCTTGAATTATCTCTCTTCCTCTTTAACTAACGCTTGGACAATAAGCCATCGATCACATGACTCTTCCTATGACCTCTGCGTGCCTACCAATATCAAGGAGAAAGAAAGCACAAGAAAGGGAATAAAATCACTCTTTATGCTTAGGAGGGAAGGAAAGAATAGTACCTGCAAGAAACATTAGAGAAAACTAGAGCACATCACACATATATATATACACACAGATCCTGAGCTTACCACTCTTTTGGATTTGCTTTATTTTCTCATCCACACTTTATCCCACACATCTCTATCACTCTTTTAATTAACTTTATGCACACAACTTACTTTCACCTCTCTTTTCATCTACATTAATTCTCTCCATTCTTTCTCTTAACCAACTTTTTCACTTTAAGTGCATCTTCCTTTCAGACCACTCCTTAATTCACTTTAGTTACACATCTTATATAAACCATTCTTTCTCCTAACACTCATATAGACCATTAGTTAATTATCCAATTCATTTTCTTTTTAATTCTATTTACCCTAAATTTCTCAATTAAATAAATCATTTAAATTAAGCTTAGGTTAAGCTTTTAATTAATTAGAACCTTAGTATTTAAATGCACACATATGATTAAAGTAATTATTAATAGCATAGTTTAATTTTTAATACATAAATATTTAATGTATAGATTAATGTATTTGAATAACAACTATTCTAGCCCTTGAAACATACTAAAACCCTTGAAAACCTATTAAAACCCTTCAGAAACCCATGAAAACCCTTTAAAATTCTTCTGAACCCTATCATTAATCCATTAACACTTAAAATAAACCCTAGCATTAACCCATTAAAATCTTTTGAGACCCTTTGGATTAACCCAACTTGTCATAAAATCATATCAACTTATGAAATCCTAGGGTTAAATACCCATGATTCTTGAATGTATGAATAAAACAACTCATTAAATATGAAATTAGAGTAAACCCTAATATGAACATGTATTCTTTATCATTTCCTGTACCTGCAAACACTTCAAAAGTAGTCAATTCCAATCAACACAACTGATCAACAGTGAAAAAAAAGGTTTAGAATTCACCAATTAAGTTGTTTTCATTTTCTCTGGTCATCAACTGGAAGATGCAAATCTTTCCGACATCGTACCGAAAAGAGCAAAATGTGATCCAGTGTGGGATATCTTATCCAAGGCGTCCATTACACTACCATTGGGATAATTATTGCCTTTGGTTCTTGGCGTGCACCAACAGTTCCAACAACAAGTCAGTCCAGGACCTTCATATGCTCCTTTGACAGCAACAATTCAGCCCGAACTTGATCCGACGATGGATCATACGGTGCCCTTGATTACGGTCTGGTATAAGAATCATAAAATCACTCAAGTATTAATTGATAGAGGTTCTGGTGTAAACATTGCAACAGCAGCACTTTGTCAATGGATGGGATGGACACAAATTGAACCTGTCCAATTTTTTGTCTGAATGGTTGATCAATCCCGAGTTCATCCGGTGGGATTGGTGCGAGATATTCCTATTACTCTTCAAGGAGCTGTCTTTAAAATGACCTTCGTTGTTCTGGAACTACGCGAATCTAGCCTTGACTATAACCTGCTCTTTGGACAACCATGGTTAAAGCAAGCTAAGGTAGTTCAGGATTGGTCAGCACATGAATTGATTTTTAAGAATAACCACTGTAAATATGTTGTTCCTCTAGACGACATAAAGCTTTGTGACTTGCATGCATGACCATATGTAGCCGAACCTGTACACATGCTCGATGGTCTTTGAGATGATGAAGAGGAAGTTTTTCTTAAAGCCAACAAGGATCTGATGGCACTCGAAACTGTGGACTTACAAACGGTTGCAGATAATTGGAGTCCGGCAGCCTGTACGGTTGTACCACTGATCGGAGCGCCTGAACAAAGTGAAGCACAGACCTTGGATGATACGACGCTCTGACAATTGCTTCAGCTAGTTGATGATTTGACCATGCCCCGGTAGTTCTACGTATCGGACCAGATGCATGTACAAGAAAGACCTAGGTTTTCACAGACAAGGATCATGCATCAATATGATCCTACACATATACAATTACTTTCATTATCTGAAATGAACTACAAATCCTTCTATCCATCACAAATCCCACTCAATCTATAAATCTAAAAGTATAAATCATGCATGTTTTCCTAGTATGGTTAAATAGATTCCTTTATAAAATAATATTCTTCATCCCAGATTTTATAATTTAATTTTATATGAATGCAAGTCTCATACATAAATCAAAATATAAATAATTTTTTAAGACAGAGAAAAATACGACCTGAAATCAACTTCATCTTCAATCTGCTTCATCTTCATTTTAAATTCATCTTTAAACCTATAATTTGATCTTCAAAGAACTGTTAAAATAAAACAGCAACAGCTAGACATACAAAATTATTTAGTTTCATAATCAAATATTCTTCTTCTTTCCTACAAAAGAAAATCACATTAAAGGAATTCATCCATACATAAACTAGTCATTCTCTTCATCATACATTACTTCATAAGTTTCATCATCTCTTTGCTTGAATAATTTAATTCTTTTCTCGTAATTAAGTTCTTAAGAGGTGTACCATCTAATGCACGTAAGGCATACGTTCCATTATCATAAACTTTGATCACCACATAAGGTCCAAACCAACGCCTTTTTAATTTCCTACGAGCATCATATTGAGAATCAAACGTGCTATCATAAATTAAAACCCAATCATTAATTTGTATTGGCTTCGGCCTTAACCTATGTGATTTATCAAAATATTTCTTGTTCTTAAGTCGAGAATCTTTTAATTTAACTATAGCTTCTTCTAATCTTTCATTCCCTTGCTCAAGTTGCTAAATTCTTAGAGTTAATAAATCTTCAGTAGACAGATTATTTTCCCATGGAAGAGTAGCCCAAGTAAGGATTTGAGTGTGCACAGGAAAAATTGGTTTCTGGCAGTACATCAACTCTACCGGCATATACCCTGTTGTTCTAGCGCAGGTCATTTTATCAACCATTTACCTTTCTCCCTCTCTCTCCTAACTCTCTCTCTCTCTCTCTCTCTCTCTCTCTCTCTCTCTCTCTCTCTCTCTCTCTCTCTCTCTCTCTCTCTCTCTCTCTCTCTCTCTCTCTCTCTCTCCCTCCCTCCCTCCCTCCCTCCCTCCCTCCCTCCCTCCTTCCCTCTCTCTCTCTCTATCTCGTTCTAACTGCCTCTCTCTCTCTCTCTCTCTCTCTCTCTCTCTCTCTCTCTCTCTCTCTCTCTCTCTCTCTCTCTCTCTCTCTCTCTCTCTCTCTCTCTCTCTCTCTCTCTCTCTCTCTCTCTCTCTCTCTCTCTCTCTCTCTCTCTCTCTCTCTCTCTCTCTCTCTCTCTCTCTCTCTCTCTCTCTCTCTCTCTCTCTCTTTGCGGCGTTGCTGCACGCAGTCTATAGGGAGGGAAGGGAGAAAATCTCTCTTTAATTTCTTTGTCTACGTGATGAGCACCACAGCAGTGGGGGAACAAAACAAGACTCTCTCAATCTCTCTCTTGCCACTCTCTCTCTTTTGTACACAAAGCACCATCTCTCTCTCATTCTCTCTGCGCGCACGCTGTACGTGCAGTCTGCAAGGGGAAAAGAAGATTTTGTCTTTTCTCTCTCTCTCTAAATCTTGTGTGTCCCTCTCTCTCTCTCTACTACTACAGCCAACCGTCAACCACCGTTTTCTCTTTGATGGACACTACAACGGGTGCGATATGAGCCCGAACTTCTCTGCCAGATGTGTTGTCATCGCCACTCTACGTACAAGCTCTCTAAAGGCAGGAAGGTAAGGAAAAGAACTATTTTTTTCTCACTCTTTCTCTCTCTGCCTGTACACCTCTCTCATCTCCTCTTCTTTTTTTTTCTATTTGTTTTTTACATTCGCAACTTTTTTGTTTTGAAGGGGAAAGGCTTAACCCCTTAATCCGAGCTAAGGATCTAGATGCATGTACAAGAAAGACCTAGGTTTTCATAGATAAGGATCATGCATCAATATGCTCCTACACATATATAACTACTTTCATTATCTGAAATGAACTACAAATCCTTCTATCCATCACAAATCCCACTCAATCTATAAATCTAGAAATATAAATCATGCCTGTTTTCCTAGTATGGTTAAATAGATTCCTTTATAAAATAATGTACTTCATCCCAGATTTTATAATTTAATTTTATATGAATGCAAGTCTCATACATAAATGAAAATATAAATAATTTTTTAAGACAGAAAAATACGACCTGAAATCAACTTCGTCTTCAATCTGCTTCATCTTCATTTTAAACTCATCTTTAAACCTATAATTTGATCTTCAAAGACCTGTTAAAATAAAACAGCAACAGCTAGACATACAAAATTATTTAGTTTCATAATCAAATATTCTTCTTCTCTCGTGCAAAAGAAAATCACATTAATTAATAATCAACTCCATTATTAATTTAACTTTCTCTCTCTCTCTCTCTCTCTCTCTCTCTCTCTCTCTCTCTCTCTCTCTCTCTCTCTCTCTCTCTCTCTCTCTCTCTCTCTCTCTCTCTCTCTCTCTCTCTCTCTCTCTCTCTCTCTCTCTCTCTCTCTCTCTCTCTCTCTCTCTCTCTCTCTCTCTCTCTCTCCCTCTCTCTCTCTCTCTCTCTCTCTCTCTCTCTCTCTCTCTCTCTCTCTCTCTCTCTCTCTCTCTCTCTCTCTCTCTCTCTCTCTCTCTCTCTCTCTCTCTCTCTCTCTCTCTCTCTCTCTCTCTCTCTCTCTCTCTCTCTCTCTCTCTCTCTCTTTGTGGCGCTGCCGTGCGCAATCTGTAGGGAGGGAAGGGAGAAAATCTCTCTTTAATTTCTCTTCTGCGTGATGAGCACCAGAGCAGTCGGAGAACAAAAAGTACCATCTCTCTTCTGTACGCAAAGTACCATCTCTCTCTCATTCTCTCTACGTGCACGTTGTACGTGCAGTCTGCACGGGAAAAAGAAGATTTTGTCTTTTCTCTCTCTCTAAATCTTTTGTATCCCTCTCTCTCTCTCTGCAACTACAACCAACCGTCAGCCACCGTTTTCTCTACTAGACACTACAACGCGTGCGATGTGAGCCCGAACTTCTCTGCCAGATGCGCTGTCATTGCCACTCTACGTACAAGCTCTTTGAAGGCAGGAAGATAAGGAAAAGAACTCTTCTTTTCTCACTCTTTCTCTCTCTATGAACCTCTGCCTGTACACCTCTCTCATCTCCTCTCTCCTGCATGGGAAACTAAGAGGCTTCTCTCTCTTACTTCTGACGTGATGTGCACAAAACTGCCAGATGTTCTCTCTCTATGCAACAATGCTTGTAATGTCAAAGAAGCCAATGGGGAAAGAGAAAAGAATAAATATCTTTTCTCTCTATTTTGTATTTTTTTATCATTCTCTGTCGATCACTCTCTCTCAGTCACTCTCTGTACGCAACCATCAGCCGTTCTCCACTCTCTCTTCAGTCTACATACAAAAGGATAAAAGAAGATGAGAAGATGAGGGGAAAATTACCTGAAAAGAAACATTAGAGAAAATAACTCATATTGCCCACATATATATAGTTGCACAAAGTATTGAGCCTACCACTCTTTTAGTTTTGCTTTAGTCTCCCATCCACACTTTAACCCTTTCACAAACACCACTCTTTACTCACGTACTTTCTTCACTTTAGATGCATAATTTATCTATACCACTCTTTTAACTTGCAAACCACTCTTTTAGATGCATAATATACCACTCTGGAGAAGCCGATATAGCGCCTCTCCAAGAAGAACTCCTTGAAGCTAAAACAGATATTCACTCCCTGCAAACGCAAATTCAATGATTACAGGAACAATTGACAGAAAGAGATCTTATTATCACCAAACAGGACACCGAGATTAATGGGTTAAAGCAAGAAGTTGCAGATAAACAAGATGCCATGATTGTGTTAGGCAATGAACTTCATGCAACAAAGGATAAGCTCAGTATATTAGAGGAAGCTTCTCAGACGCTCGCTACAAATGTAATAAACACTGAGAAAGAACTCAAGCAGGTTACAGAAGAGCTTTTCCACAAAAGTCGTTCGTTGGAAGACGAGATTGGTCGAAACATCCAATTAAAGAAGGAGATTTAAGCCATTATAAGGGAGAGAGAAGATTTTTTATAGGACCATGCAGTTTCAATCTGAAGAACTCGAACGTAGGGAGAAGCACTTAGGCATTCAAGCTGATCGGTTATCACGGATAGATGCTGACATTGCCGAAATAAAATTGTGCAGAGATGTTGCTCTCGCAAGTGATTTTTAGTTACAAGAATCCTTTTTGCAGACTTAGGTTGAGTCCTTAATAAGTCAGGTAGTCGCTGCCAGTTCGGTTAGAACTGATGCACAGTTAGTTGAGCCTCAAATTTTGAAGGATATGTTAGATTCTTTAAAACATAAAATTGCCCGTACCTTTAAGTTAGCTCGTTCTATGTACATACAAGGCATTATAGATGAATCCTAAAAACTTTGTATTTACCTTTCGGGTTTGAGTCCACCGTGCGTGCCAGTGTGAGCCACCGGAAGGTAATTCTGAAAAGTCGCATGCATACCGAAAGGGCATAGCACAAATAGTTGTAACCTTTTGATTAATGAAAAGGAGCATACGTGAGACAGAAGGTATGTCCTCACTGGACTGTGGTCTGGGCGAATGCCTGACTTGAGCGTAGCGCACATTGCAGATATCTTGTGTACTCTAAGTATTCTGTTTCTCTATAATTAAGTTCAATAATGGATTACGTTTTGATGAAGTGCGTGTTATGCGTATTGCGGTGAAGAACATTGTAATGTGCAGAACAAAGACGCCTTGATAGATAGATAATTTGAAGCGTTAAGTTGGTGTAGTAGCATATAATTGGGTTTGTAGAATTTGGGAAAATACAACGAGGGCCTCTGTTTTACAGACCCCTAACCATCCCAAGAACCCAGATTTGATAAACAGTTTAAACAATAGTTTAGCATATTTTATTAAAATATACTTATGTTTTTTTTTTCTAACGCTCTTCTTGGAGATCATTTTGAAGAAGAATTGACGAGCATTAAAGAGAACTTGACGAGATTTACGAGATAGAAGCTGCTTTTATGCCGCTGATCCTAGTTTCATTATATGATCATTGAAATATAAAATCATGTATTAAACGTTTAAATAAAGATTTGTATAGGAGTATCCTCATAAATTTGTATTAGAACTCTTTATAAGCACTTGTATGGGACTAGTTTTGATTCTAAAGTTTTAGCCTTACCATCATACAGTTCAATTATCAATCAATTTGCACTTTATTTTTCATGTTTGTTGATAAAGCATGTTCAAGTAAAACTTCTAATGAGCACAATATACATTCCACTTTTATTTTAGAAACACTTTTACATGCACCTATTAAGAATACGTCAACCCAAACGAGTGAAAACAAAACTAGTAATGAATTAGAAGTAAAAGAAATAATTAAAGATCGAGTGGTAGACGAAACCTTACACTCTCTAGAATACGATCGTAACTTATCTAGAGTTCTACCTTTACTCTCAATCGTCTTACCTGAACCAAAAAATAGAGAAGATTTATTTCCTCCAACCTTAAAAAGAACTACTCATCCTCAACAAACAAGAAACATCATAGTTGAACTCATTAAAGATAGAATAACTAATGAAGAATTAATTTTACCATCATATTTAGATGCTATTTCTAGGTATAGAGATGCACTTCCATACGGACCTTAGTTCTTTAGGCTAAACTTAAATAGTGCTTTAACCTATACCTAATACTTCCCTACACTTTGAAAACACAACCTAGATCGTGAAGCACGCAAAGAAACACCCAGCATGTAGTCACTTAGAGAGGCTAGCGCGAGTCTGTTCTGATGAGTAGCTGCCTCCTTTCACACCCCTCAACAGCTTTGGTAAGGCGGGCTGAGCAACGAACTGAGTAAGTGGAGCTGGCTGAAAAACTGGCAGAGGAGGAATGTATTGTGCTATAATCAGTTGTATAGGTGGTGCTTGCCCTACACCACTACTGCTAGCTCCTAGTTCATTGAAACTCATGGAATATACTTTGTTATTTAATTGGGCAACCTCTTTGGAAAGAGATGGTTGCATATTCATAACATTCTCCATCTGTTTACATAAAATGTATAGTTGAAATTCGATCAGAGCTTTAGAGGCAACTGCATTGTTAGCCGTAGCCACAGTCGCATGCATTGGCATGTCAGTTTGCCCTACAGTAGGTATATCCCTAGGCTGAGAAGCATTAGGTTTAGCATACAAAACTGATTGTCTTTGTTTCATTTGGGCAATAGCCTCTATTTCTCTTTTCACTTTTTCCCAATCGTCGTTAAGGCCATATCTTTTGCCTAGCTCTTTTATTCGTCTCTCAACCTCAGCTCTATCCTCAAGACTTAATATCTTGAGGAAATATATCATCAGGTCCAGATTTAATGTGTTTTTATCCTCTTCAGGGAGTTGAGCTAATCGTCTCATGAACTCACCATGAAGATGAGTTAAAGACTCATTGCTCTTTAAAGAGCTTACCCATCGCAAAATCCCGTCATGGCTATGCTGACTAAAGTCCTCAAGATAAAACATCTTGTGTAGTTCTTTCCTAAACTCCTCCCAAGGTTTATTAGTGTGAACTTGAATGCTTTCTAGGATAGAACTAGAAACTACACGGCAAAAATACTTCACTAAAACGTCATCAGGTAAACCTTGGATTTGCAGGCCAGTAAATTTTCCTTTTTCTCTTAAAATAGTATGTATTGTGTGTGTTCCTTGTTTCTCTATCATCATGTTCTTAAACATCTCCTCCATTATGTGTTCTTGATAACGCTTCAAATGGAGCAATAAATCTCTAATGGCAGGTTCTAATCTTTCTCTAAACTATTTAGACCTATCCCTAGATGATAAAGCCAGGAATATTGGCTTTACCAAATCCTAGGCTTTACTATTTAAATTTTCTTTTCTCAATATATATTGTCAACTTGTTTACTTTAATCTAGGCTTGAACTTGATATATATCTTGACTTGATATTTTGGTTTTATAATTTGTTTCTCTTTTACTTTGTGAGTTTTTAATTTTCAAAACTTTACTTTAATTTTCAAACCTTTGAATGTTTAATTCCAAAGGTTGCTCTAATGATATATTTAGTTAGGTTATATAAGTTTTAAATATATTTTCTTAATTTTGATATTTTGGATTTTTAATGTAATAGGTAAAACAAGAATTACTACTAAAATCTTGAATAATATTTTCTTAAGTTGATTTTGGATTTTAATAAAGTAGGAAATAAATAAAAGTAACTACTTTAAATCAAAAGAACTTAAACCTAAAACTCTTTTTGTGCTATAAAATAAATTTTTTTTTGTGCAATAAATGTGAAGCAAACAAACCATCTTTCTGTTTGAAATAAAACTTTTCTTTTTGTGCAATAAAATAAATCTTTTCAAGTATTTTATAAAACTATCCTAAGATCTAATATGAAGTTGCTTGCAGTACTAAACAAAACTAATCTTTCCTAATGCAAGAATGCTTCAATGCTTTTCAAATGCAAGTGTAATGTGACTAATTTCTAGTGAAAATGAAAACAAACCTTCTTTTTTAGTGATTTGATTGTACTAAAATAAAGGAACTTGAAAAACCACCTTACCTGTAGTGGCTTGATGCAGAGGTTCTAATGTGCACCGATATATTTTTTTTACAAACTTTTTTAGTAAACCAAACCTAAGTGCAAAGTTAAAAGTGATTGTGTATATCTGGTCTTCTTGTATGTTGATGGGGGAGGGGGGGAATAAAGTGATGAAGCGCCTCCGTCTAGATTACCCTTTTTCCCGTGGAGGCACTCAGGTCATAAGACCAGCCCTCAACACCCAGGGAAAAAAGTAAGTAGCAGCAGAATCTTCACTTTTCTTTCCAACTTCTTCCTTCACTTTCTTGCATACAAGAATAAAATAAAGTTAATTATTTGAAATAAAACTAAAAATGCAACCAAAATCCTAAACACACTAGCATCACATTTCACGTCAGGTTCACCAAAGCTGTCGAGGGGTGTGAAAGGAGGAAGCCGCTCATCAGAACAGACTCGCGCTAGCCTCTCTAAGTGACTACATGCTGGGGTGTTTCTTTGTGCGCTTCAGGGTCTAGGTTGTGTTTTCAAAGTGTAGGGAAGTATTAGCTATAGCTTAAAGCACTATTTAAGTTTAACCTAAAGAACTAAGGTCCGTATGGAAGTGCATCTCTATACCTAGAAATAACATCTAAATATGATAGTAAAATTAATTCTTCGTTAGTTATTCTATCTTTAATGAGTTCAACTACGATGTTTTCTGTTTGTTGAGGATGAGTATTTCTTTTTAAGGTTGGAGGAAATAAATATTTTCTAATTCAGGTAAGACGATTGAGAGTAAAGGTAAAACTCTAGATAAGTTACGATCGTATTCTAGAGAGTGTAAGGTTTCGTCTACAACTTGATCTTTAACTATTTCTATTACTTCTAATTCATTACTAGTTTTGTTTTCACTGATTTGAGTTGACGTATTCTTAATAGGTGCAGGTAAAAGTGTTTCTAAAAAGTGGAATGTATACTGTGCTCATTAGAAGTTTTACTTGAAGATGCTTTCTCAACAGACATGAAAAATAAAGTGCAAATTGATTGATAATTGAATTGTATGATGGTAATGCTAAAACTTTAGAATCAAAACTAGTCCCATACAAGTGCTTGCAAAGAGTTCTAATACAAATTTATGAGGATACTCCTATACAAATCTTTATTTAAAAGCTTAATACATTTTATATTTCAAAGATCATATAATGAAACTAAGATCAGCGGCATAAAAGCAGCTTCTATCTCGTGAATCTCGTCAAGTTCTCTTTAGTGCTCGTCAATTCTTCTTCAAAATGATCTGCAGGAAGAGCATTAGGCAAAAAAATATAACTATATTTTAGTAAAATATAAAACAAACACTCATTCATTCTTATACATTCATTTATGCATTCATACTTCATTCATAATTATCATTTACTTATGTACTAAAATTATAGTCTCTTTCATATGTATAGATTAACATACATGAATATGCAAATGTACATGCAAACACATATGTTCATGTTTACTAACACATTGGTGCAAATTGCATGCACAACATTACTCATACACATATTCCATACATCTATTTCATATGCTTTCATACAAGCATTAACTCTAATATGCATATTCATATATAATCATGTACTTCTAATGCAATCACATTCATGCCTATCATGCATTTATGCACAAGTGAACACATGTATTCAATTCATGCACACATCTACTTCATATAGGCATATGCACATGCACTCATGCACACATATACGTACACTCATGCATAGATGCTTATCATACACATATGCCTAACATTCATTCATATCACCTATCTACTTCATATATGCATATGCACTCATGCATACAACTCATTCATATGCATATGCACTAACACATTCATTTATCTAACTCAAATATGCACATGCACACACTATATATGCACATGCATCTTACACTATTATGCACATTCATTCTCACATACTTAAACTCATACATTTATGTTCACATGTTTACACTTATACATACATGCATTCACATACTTATGCATACATGCATCACACATACACATGCATACATGCAAACACATATAACATACTCACATGCATATGTCACTCACAAACATGCATTCTCATGCATACCTATGCACTCATGCAATCCTATCTCTCTCTCTCTCTCTCTCTCTCTCTCTCTCTCTCTCTCTCTCTCTCTCTCTCTCTCTCTCTCTCTCTCTCTCTCTCTCTCTCTCTCTCTCTCTCTCTCTCTCTCTCTCTCTCTCTCCCCCCTTCTCTGTCATCTGCATGCGCCTGTAGCCAATGGACGAGGGGGTTGAAGCATTCTCTCTCTCTCTCTCTCTCTCTCTCTCTCTCTCTCTCTCTCTCTCTCTCTCTCTCTCTCTCTCTCTCTCTCTCTCTCTCTCTCTCTCTCTCTCTCTCTCTCTCTCTCTCATCTTTGTCAGTGTGTCTACACATTTGTGCCTATGTCTACAACAACATGCAAAAAATGTAGGTGCGTCTATCTAAAACAGCACCTCTGTGACATAAGCGAAGAGCTAAATTGCAACGTGTGGAAGCATCTGAACTTGATAGAGGTTTTCGGAGGTTGATTGAAAAAAAGGGCTATATTGTTCTCAAAAATATATGCTAGATGCTCAGCGGCTGTTTTCACCATAAAACAAAGATAATGAAGCTAGAATTATTGCACATCTGCATGTGCACCTGCATTGCCGATCAACAACATCCCTATGGAAGCACCAAAAGGCAAAGAGATAGAGCAACTGTAAAGGCAATTTTGCTCCAAGTCAAGGATCATTAGCGGTGTAAGATGAAGATGTTCAGGCCCAACACTCGCCCTTCTTCATTGGCAATCTCTCTCTCTCTCTATCTATCTATCTATCTCTGCCCATCACCTGCAATAGTCCATGGAGGAGGGGGGAGGTGTAGAGATTCCTCTCATCTCTCTCTCTCTCTCTCTCTCTCTCTCTCTCTCTCTCTCTCTCTCTCTCTCTCTCTCTCTCTCTCTCTCTCTCTCTCTCTCTCTCTCTCTCTCTCTCTCTCTCTCTCTCTCTCTCTCTCTCTCTCTCTCTCTCTCTCTCTCTCTCTCTCTCTCTCTCTCTCTCTCTCTCTCTCTCTCTCTCTCTCCCTCCTCTGTTTGCGTCGAGCATGGATGGAGGGGGGAGGCAAAAGCTCTCTCTCTCTCTCTCTCTCTCTCTCTCTCTCTCTCTCTCTCTCTCTCTCTCTCTCTCTCTCTCTCTCTCTCTCTCTCTCTCTCTCTCTCTCTCTCTCTCTCTCTCTCTCTCTCTCTCTCTCTCTCTCTCTCTCTCTCTCTCTCTCTCTCTCTCTCTCTCTCTCTCTCTCTCTCTCTCTCTCTCTCTCTCTCTCTCTCTCTCTCTCTCTCTCCTCTGTTTGTGTCGAGCATGGATGGAAGGGGGAGGTAGAAGCTCTCTCTCTATCGCTCTCTCTCTCTCTATCTCTATCTCTATCTCTCTCTCTCTCTCTCTCTCTCTCTCTCTCTCTCTCTCTCTCTCTCTCTCTCTCTCTCTCTCTCTCTCTCTCTCTCTCTCTCTCTCTCTCTCTCTCTCTCTCTCTCTCTCTCTCTCTCTCTCTCTCTCTCTCTCTCTCTCTCTCTCTCTCTCTCCCTCTCTCCCTCCCTCCCTCCCTCCCTCCCCCTCCCTCCCTCCCTCTCCCTCTCTCTCCTCTCTCTCTCTCTCTCTCTCTCTCTCTCTCTCTCTCTCTCTCTCTCTCTCTCTCTCTCTCTCTCTCTCTCTCTCTCTCTCTCTCTCTCTCTCTCTCTCTCTCTCTCTCTCTCTCTCTCTCTCTCTCTCTCTCTCTCTCTCTCTCTCTCTCTCTCTCTCTCTCTCTCTCTCTCTCTCTCTCTCTCTCTCTCTCTCTCTCTCTCGCCTACAATTGTCGATGGAGGAGGGGGAAAGTGGTCATCTCTCTCTCTCTCTCTCTCTCTCTCTCTCTCTCTCTCTCTCTCTCTCTCTCTCTCTCTCTCTCTCTCTCTCTCTCTCTCTCTCTCTCTCTCTCTCTCTCTCTCTCTCTCTCTCTCTCTCTCTCTCTCTCTCTCTCTCTCTCTCTCTCTCTCTCTCTCTCTCTCTCTCTCTCTCTCTCAGAGGGAAAGTGGTCATCTCTCTCTCTCTCTCTCTCTCTCTCTCTCTCTCTCTCTCTCTCTCTCTCTCTCTCTCTCTCTCTCTCTCTCTCTCTCTCTCTCTCTCTCTCTCTCTCTCTCTCTCTCTCTCTCTCTCCCTCAGTCGCCTGCAATAGTCGATGGAGAGGGGGAAGGTACAGAGATACTTCTCATCTCTCTCTCTCTCTCTCTCTCTCTCTCTCTCTCTCTCTCTCTCTCTCTCTCTCTCTCTCTCTGGTACGCACCTACAGGAAGAGCATTAGGCAAAACTCTCTAATTCACACATATATATATATCCAAACTCACATGTAGATATGCATGCACGTGTTCATACATTTTATCACTAAACTCACACATATCATAATCTTTCTCACGAAGGTCAACTTGTCCATGCACATGACAGTCTCAACTCACACTCATCACTTTCTCTTTCACACATCACTCAGATCACTTCACTTCACTTACGTATGTACACACGTAAATTAATTTGTGATGTTTGTTTTAAAATTTAAGGCTTAAAACATTTGAAATTGAATATTTATATGACTTAAGACATAAAGGAAGTCATTGTCTATACATATACATATACTTATAATCACATGGAGGAAGTTTTCATATGCATTTACTCCTTATACATACACAATACTCACACCACATACCATAGCATATCAACACATATATTGAATTACATGCTTAAGAAATCACACATAGTTAGATGTTCATGTAAACATATATAGGCACATAGGGTTAGAACACATGCACTTATAATAGAAATGCACATATAACATTGGTCTAATCACATAGAACAATTACATATAACACATATTTTAAACCTTATAGACCTAAACACATAGGCACATACTCAAACATATTAACACACACACACATACATGCTCACTTAAGGAAAACTAATCAATTTATAGGTTTAATAGTACCCACATACATCATGGAACTCCATATATATACTCATGCTTAGGTACGCAAAAATACATAAACACATAGACATAAGTGCACACATATGTATCTTTTAAGTATACGCATGCAAATACATACATATAGGCATAAAACTCACATTCATGTAACACACTCACACTCATAGACACATGAACACATATAATTAAGTGCACTCACATATATATAGATATACAACCCCATACATATGTATACTCATGCTTAGGTAGGCAAAAATACATAAACACATAGACATAAGTGCACACATATGTATCTTTTAAGTATACACATGCAAATACATACATATAGGCATAAAACGCACATTCATATAACACACTCACACTCATAGACACATGAACACATACATAATTAAGTGCACTCACATATATATAGATATACAACCCCATACATACATAAGCATAGGCACATATTCATATCCATACTTAAATTCTCCTTCATTCTCACATAGATATCTTCTTATGATTATGAACACACATACACACACTTAGTGATCTCATATAAATGGACATAAAATGAAGAGTTCAAATGAGGGTTCAATTAACCCTTCATCCTATGTTTAGAACACATTCTCTTCTTCTTCTTTTACATGCAGGTACAAAGATTAGTCAAATCAAACAAATGCATCAAAAATATTTGAGAGAGATAACAAGATTAGTCAAATCAAACAAATGCATCAAAAATATTTGAGAGAGATAACAGTTAATCATTTTGAAATCAAAAAGTTTTTATTTTTCTGAGTGTTGATATAGAGTTGGAAATCCTTCTGACAACGTACATCAGTGATATCCACAAAGCATAAATGGTGTGTATGTGCTCAATATATGCAATAAAATGACACTAAAAGGATGAATGCACAGCCCAAAAATTAGCCAACAACACTACAAGTGTCTATCAACTCTGTTGTTTGGTTGCAAAACCTGCATTAATTTGCAGTGGCTACTCCCACCACAACTCAAAACCTTTCGAGAAAACCTATGATTTTACCACTGTGGCTGAAAAACATAGCCCCAAAGGTGAATAATTATTGTCGTAGAAGTACAAAGGACACTCTTCTTGATGTTCTTGGACTTGTGTGAAGAGAACTATGCACAAAAGTACTCCACAGTGGCTCCAAAAATCACCCCAAAATTGCTTCAAAAAGAGACTTTGAAAGGAAAGAATGAAGCTTTGAGGACTCAAAACTTGTTGAAGATAATGTCAACCTCAGTCTTTTCCATTCTTCAGGCACCACAAGAGTGTATCTTAGCGGCAAGAGATTTCCACGGTTAAGCAAGCTCCAGGGGAATAGTACTAGCATGGATGAGCTCTCGAAAAGTGTCGAGAGCCTTTGTCTTCCTTGATCATTGAGGTCCTCCCTCGCGCATAGCCAATGGCCTCAACGGTGACTTCAATGACTCGAATGACAAGGTATGCCAAGGTCTATGCCTTGGTTGCTGCCTTAATCATAAGCCTTGGAGAAAGCCTTGGGTGTGTGGGCAGCATCAAAATGCTTTGATACGAGTGAAGTATTTTGATGGCTATGCACCACAGTGCACTCTTCTTCTCAAGAGCTCCACGATGATATCTTCGGAGTAGAAAACTGAGATCCAAGTGTTCCACATGGTACTCTGCACAGAGGCTGCAGAACATGCTAAAAAACACAGTACATAGGGAGCACAAACACAGACTTCTTAGGTGTTACAAATGTGGTCAAACTTACAGTCTGTGGCTGACCAGGCCACTATATGTTTTACTAAAGAACATATACAAATGTGTTTGATGGTCATTTGGTCTTTCACATGAACACTAACAATAATATGAGGAGGAAAAGGGGTGAGTTGAAGCTACTTCAATCTAGCTTTGAACTTTGTACAATTAAAAGAGGTGCGATTGCGGGCACTGGGGCTAGCCATGGCAGGAACGCATGTTAATTAAAGCCCATTCTTTGCTTCAATTTCTATTCTAAATGTGCTTTTATCTCATATAAAATGCTTAGCTAAATTTTGCCACCTCTTTTGAGTGTCAAGGTGCTCTTGAGTGTATGTATAGCCATCCATCCCAATATCTCCTTTTCTCTCACCTTGGAACATGTAGAAGACAAAGGGCAAGTCAATTATATATGTTGTTCTTCCCCAAGTTTCCATAACCATGATGTAGAACTCTCTAAGAGATATGACTTTTTATCCTTCTCTTTGACTCGGATCTTTTGTATAGTTTAAAAGTGTTTCATTACCCAAACATTGGAAGAAAGAAACACATAAGGGGATTCCTTGTAGAGAAGGATTCATGATCAATTGATTCGAAGGAACAATTTGAGAGCATGACAAGCAAGAACATGAGCAATGAGGAGTAGGATAGCTCTTCTCAAGGCAAAGGATGGACATAGATCATAGTAGAGCTAAGTATTTTTAAGTTGATGTTTGGTTTCAATTCTTGTTTGCCCTTATTTACATTATCTTTCACTTAATCGTCATGGAAAATTGAAGAGAAAGAATTCAATAAATCAAGTTTAAAACTATTCCAATATTGTGAAACTAGCTTACCATTTCAAACACTAGTTTGCATACAGGAAGATTTTGTTTTCCAAAAGAATGTTTGTGCATAAAAGAGTTAATTTTTATTGCACAAATCCAACATTCCTCTCATTAGATTGCATTTTTTAATGCAATAAAGATATATGTTTTTACATGGTAGTGCATCAAAACAAAGAAACGAAATGCATCCAAAGCTAAGTCTCTCAAAAGGACAAACTTTGGGAAATTCTAATTCAAAGACAATATGGTTCAGAGACGTAGAATCCCAAAAGTTGTTTTGATTAATATTTTTGACACTTTAGTATTCAAGGAATACCTTAAAGAAAAACATTAAACAGATTCAACATCAAGGTAAGATGAAATCCAAAGCATTAGACTTTTGGATAGGATAAAGATGACCATTCCTTGACTCATCTACAACATGAATAATACCAATCTTCTTCACAATTTTACAAAGATTCATAGGTTTTTCCCTCTTTAGGACGTTTTTTTCCCTATGTTCTACATTTCACTTGGTAATACATTCATTATTGTGTGTTGTGCTCCAAGATTCTTCTTCCTTGTGCTATTCACATGCTTCCATACACCTTAAACTCCAACAATTGGTATCAGGGCAAGTTGCCACTTCATCTAGGGCATCATCAAAACCCCTCCGATCACAATCTCAGAATTGCACGAAAATTGGTGAGAATACTTAGGGTCATTAGGAGTTTAAAATAGCTTCCGAGTGCACTATTGCAGTGCCTCTATAGGCAATTTTATCATTTTGTGTCAAACATATATAGAGGTTTTGGTTCACCAATACAAGCGCCTCAAAGTTTCTTATAGGTTTAGCACAGCTCAACAAGGTAGTCCTATTCAAATTTGTTAGATATAGTCATTTTTCTACATAAGGGTATTTTAGCCAATGGCCGTGTCTGAAAGCAATGATGTATTCTGTATGTTGGTTGTTGAGGAAAATTTGGATGGTACCAATTACCCATTATGGGCATATATGATGCATCATCTATTGGTGACAAAAGGACTCTGGAATATTGTGCAAGGTGTTGAAAAATGACCTCCTACACTTGCAGATATAGTTATTAAAGGTGATGCAAATGGCGTTGAAGATGAAGATCTTCAAATTCCTGTTTGTGTTGTAGTTCCTACTGCACCTAGTGCACAGCAACTTCAATGGGATGGTAGTGATGCTCAAGCACATGAATTGATATTTTTGTTTGTCAAACGTGCCATTATTGTTCACATTCCCTCTTGCAAATAGCAAAGGATGCTTTGGATACACTTACCACATTATTCCATGCAAGAAATGAGGCTCATGTTGCTTACCTCCAAAAACACTTGGAGAGTGAGCATATGAATGAAGGAGATTCCATCAGTAGTTTTTTGACAAAGATCAAAGATTTGAAAGAGCATTTGATTTTTGCAGATGAAGTCTTGCCAGATAGTTCACTTGTGTATACCGTTCTTAATGGTCTTCCAGATTCATATCATAGTTTTGCTTCTACTCTTTGTTTGATAATGAAACGCAATCCAAATTCTTTAACATTTGAAGAGTTAGTCTCTATTTTATTGTAGGAATATCAATCTACATAGAACATGTCCATTATGTGTGTTGCAAATCAAGCTTTCTTAGCTAGTCAGAAGAGCAAAGTTAAATGGGGCTCATTTACTAGCAAGTAGAAATCTACTAATTCTACATAGTCAAAAAGGGAAGAAAAAGAAAATAAGGAAATCAAAAAGTAGAAAGAGTTCTAGAATACTCTAAAGGAAATGATCATTTCATAAAGAGTTATCCAAAACTAGCTGCAAAAGAGGCAAAGAAGCAGGAGGCTAGAATGGTTGTTGCAAATGCCTCTACACCTAAATCAAATTTTGCTAATCTTGTGCAGAATGAAGAATGGGTGTTTACTAGTGTTTGTAGCTATGACCCATCTTCTCATGAATACTATATGTCTATAGTAGAGATGTATACACTCATAGTCTATGAAAAAACTATGAATGATTCAGCATGTTGGGTTCAAGATTCATAGGCTATCTTAGATGCAAAGCTTTGGCATGCATGCTTTGGTCATTTGAATTTTGCTAGTTTACTATGCTTGCAAAAATTAGAAATCATGTACTCTCTATCCAAACTTAAGGCACCTATTAAACATGTCTGTGAAGGTTGTATTTTGGGAAAAATACAATGTTCCTCTTTCCCAAAATATGGTTTAGTTACAGCTACTCAAAAATTGCACCTTGTTCACAGTGATGTTCATGGTCCTATGTAGACACTTTCTTTTGGGAACTACCTTTACGTTATGACTTTTATTGATGATTTTTCTAGGCATGCATGGGTGCATCCATTGAAAGCAAATTCCAAAGTGTTTATGTGCTTCAAACAATTTCTAGTTTTGGCTGAAAATCTGTCAATTGTAAATTGGGCACCCCACAATCTAATCAAGGGGGGAATATATGTCTTCTGATTTTAATGCATTTTCTAGTTGAATGTGGGATAAAACATCATTGTACGGTGCCATATACACCTCAACAAAATGGAGTTGCTAATAGAAAGAACAGATCTCTCATGGAGATGGTGAGGTTTATGGTCAAAATTCAAGCTCTGCCACATAGTTTCTCGCTTGAGGTTGTTATGTGTGCAGCATATGTAGTTAACAAGTGTCCCACCAAAGCACTATAATCCATCACTCCATATGAGTCTTGGCATGGTCCCAAGCCATATGTTGCTCATCTATGTGTCTTTGATTGTCTTGCATATGCATTAGTGATTGAACAACAACACAGGAAATTTGATGATAAAGTAGTAAAATGTATTTTTGTTGAGTATATTTCTGAAAGTAAAGGCTATCGTTTGTATCTTCCATAGACCAAACACATCTTGGTTAGTTGTGATGTTGTTTTTTTGGAATACGTAATTCAGCCATTACTTTCATGTACTAAGGAGACATCAGTTAGCTCCAAATGTGTATGACACTTTGTTGCCTCTTTTTATAGGTGGATAGTCAAGTATTGGTTCAAATGAGGCAATTTCTTAGCCTTTACATGTTTCACATGATGATGCAGATGATTCCATTTTATATATAGAATTACATGATGCACTTGTTAATGAGAGGGCTCCTATAGAGGAGGCAAAAAATATGCTTGATTGGCTAGTGTAGACTTTGCGAGATAGCAAATTAGATGCATCTCTATCATATCATAGTTGTTCAAGATCTCATAGTGCTTGTTTTGCATCAGATTGCTATGCAATAGCTACCTCTAGTCTTTGTGATGAGAATGAGCCTTTTTCTTTTGATGAAGTACAAAATTCAAAAAAAATGGATAGCTATTATGTTATTATGAACAATGGTACCTAGTCTTTATCTGATTTGCCTCTAGGCAAAAAAATCTTTGGGACTAAATGGGTACACAAGCTGCAGCATAAGCCTGATGGAACATTTCAAAGGTATAAGGCTAGGCTTGTTGCAAAAGGTTATGCTCAAGAGAGAGGCATTGATTTTGATGAGACCTTTTCACCCACATGCCGATTGACCATTGTTCGTAGCATCTATGCACTTGCAACTCATCATGGTTTGAATGCAAAAATACACATATTACAGAAATAGCAAGAGCCTTGATGGCTGAGAAGAATATGGCTTATTGTTATTGGGCAAAAGTCGTGCATATGGTTGTATAAATCATGAACAGAACTCCAACTACTGCTATACATCAAGTTATAGCTGAAGAGAAGTTCACAGGTAAAAAGCCAAACTTATCACATATGAAGGTTTTTGATTGTGTTGCATATGTACATGTTCCAGATGAGTTGAGGATGAAGCTTGATCCGAACGTAGAAAAATGTGTCTTCATTGGATACTCCCTTGAGCAAAAGGGATATAAACATTATAAGCCACTCACATGATAGGTGAAGGTGAGTAGAGATATGATATTTGATGAAATGTCAAGCTTCTATGCAGATGCCAAAGATGGACTTAATCTTGAATCAAACGACAAACAAAATGTTGAAAAATCAAGTGCAAAATCTCAAGTTTTGAGTGGACCAGATGAATCATCAAGAAATAGTTCCAACTCAAATTCATGGAGTGGAAGATTGCGTGGAAATTTCAATCCAGTAAATTCCTCAAATACATCCAAGAAAGGTAAAGAAAGGCTTTCTACTAGTAGTAAAACATGTGTAGGTTTTGAAGATGTTGATTGAGATCCAAGCGGTTTAGAAAAGAGTCTTGATGAGGAACTTGGATTGCCCTCTATGAAGACTCCAGGAGTCAGAAAGGCACATGCAAATGATACAAGGAGAAGTGACCCAGGACCAAGAAGATATGGGAGGATGCGGAATTGAGTGCAATGATTGACCTATGATACTTACATGGCGCATCATTATGTCTACATGACAAAGGTAATACAAGATGCTAAATCCTCTTGTTTTGAAGATGCAATTGGAAATGCAGATTGGGAAAAAGCTATGGATGAGGAGATGGCTACACTTTATGGAAATGAAACATGGAAGCTAGTTCCATTGCCACAAGGAAAGAAACCCATATGCTGCAAGTGGGTTTACAAGGTAAAGCACAATGCTAGTGGTAGCATAAGTAGGTACAAAGCACGATTGGTAGCAAAAGGATATGCACAAACATAAGGAATTGATTATGAGGAAACATTTAACCCTGTAGCTAAAATGTCTACTGTCAGAACACTTGTTGCATTAGCTGCATCAAAAGGATGGACTTTGCATCACATGGATGTGAAGAATGCTTTCCTACATGGTGAGTTATAGAAAGAAGTATACATGGACCAGCCACAGGGATATGAAGATCCAAAGCATCCAAAATATGTTTGCAGGTTGCGAAAGGCTTTGTATGGGCTTAAGCAAGCTCCTCATGCATGGCATGCAAGGATTATTGATTACTTAACCACCATTGTATGTGTGATGTAGATCATTCACTATATGCAAGGAAGGGTGATGATGGCATCACAATTGTGGCTATTTATGTTGATGGCTTGATTGTAGGTGGTGATAATGAAGAAAGCATTAAAGAGGTAAGCAACTTCTTATGTAGGAATTTGACATGAAAGACCTTGGAATACATACAAAAATAGGTATATGGATGTCACAAAGGCAATATGTCTTGAATATGCTACAAAAGTATGGTATGGCTGATTGCAAGCCAATTTCTATGCCATTAGATCAGAATTTGAAGTTGGATACTACATCGGGTGAAGCATTGGAAAATGCTACTATGTACAAGAAAATTGTGGGAAGCTTGATAGATCTCATTATTACAAGGCCTCATCTAAGCTACACCGTTGGACTTGAAAGTCAATTTATGTAGGTTCCAGGAAGCCACATTTGGATGCTTTGAGGCGCACTCTACGTTATGTGAGTGCTACTTTGGATTATGCATTGTTTTATGAAGCTGGTGTAGATTTGCAAGTTCACAGATACACCGATGCAGATTGGGCTGGTAGCATTCCAGATAGAAGATCTACTAGTGGTTTTCTATTCTCACTTGGGAGTGAAGCTATTACATGGAGCAGTAAGAAACAACCCATTGTTGCTTTGTCGAGTATAGAGGCTGAGTATAGAGGTGTTGCAATGGCAGCATGTGAGGCATCATGGCTGGAGATGCTACTTGTAGATTTAGGTGTGGAAGTGCAAAAGCCTATCACCATCTATTGTGATAATCTTAGCAACATACAGTTAGCATGGAACCCTATTTTTCATGCGAGAACAAAGCATATTGAGGTACATTATCACTTCATCAAAGAGAAGGTATTAGCAAGTGATATTGATCTTGTTTATGTGAGAACAGATGAGTAGGTTGCTGATATTTTCACTAAAGCACTTGGAGCAGAAAAGCTAAAGAAGTTTCGGAAGATGCTTGGATTAGAGGGCATGGCATTGAGCTTGAGGGGGAGATGTTTGGATGGCATCCAAGCATCTCCCCCTCAAAGCACTTGGAGCAGAAAAGCTAAAGAAGTTTCGGAAGATGCTTGGATTAGAGGGCATGGCATGTGATGATCCAGGATAACACATATCACATTCTTATTTCTCTGACATGTATAGTGGTCACGCTAGTATATGTTGGGACACTTCATTGAGCTTTATTGGTTTTATCTACCGAGAGTGATGGCACATTTGTTTCTTGCCAGCTCACTCATTCATGGACATTAGGTTTTTTCCTTATGTACTATTCTTTATATATTGCACTTGTATTCTTGTTTTTAGGTCATTCTTGTACATTGCTTTTATGTAATAGAAGAAGATCATTATTCCTTGCCTCAATGTGTGTGTGTGTGTGTGTGTGTGTGCTTCTCCTTGATTGTGAGATTGTGTGTGTGAGCTCTCTTCCTTATCTCCTTCCATATGACAACATGCATGCAAGCACAAATCAAATAACAATGAGAAAACAAAGGGAAAGGACTTATTGAATTAAGACTCACATGTAGCATGGTTATGATGGTGGAACCTTTGCAAAAGTGAGACTAGAGGACTACTTTGTATGATTAGTCTTGAAAATCTTGGGTAAAATGTCGACTAAAGTGTACCATAAAGTTTTGATCAACTTCATTTCAACTAGACCAAAGCAGATTGTAAGTGGATTTTTTTCAAGTTAGGAAACTTTTCTCAAATACTTAACTTAAATTCTTCAAAATTTGAAAAATTTATCAGCAATTCCTAATTCTTTTCTCTTTTAAGAGTGTTATGAACTCTTTATTATAGAGAACTTATAAAATCTTTCTTTATCCATCATTGATGTACTACCTTGCTTAAAGAGAACTTGGATGGATGATTCAACTTATTCTTTGCATCTTTGAAGATTGAATGGTTCTTACACATAATATCTATCTAAGACGTTTAATTTAGTGATCTATTCCAACTAGCTAAACTTGACCTTCAATGGAATGAGTTGGATAATCTATGTGATTCAAGTCCAAAGGTTTTGGAAAATGGGTAGGAAGAACCAAAACTATCTCTAACCACTACAAAATTTAAAGATAAAATAATTTGAGCCAAACTTTATGTGACTCAAAACTTTAAATTTTTAAAGATCTATTCCAAACAAGGTTTTGAATCATTTTATATATCTTTAAGAGAACTAAACTCGATTGTCAAAAAATATTATTGGAGTAAAACTTAAACATCATACCACTAGATACTAGCAAGGTATCAATAATTAGTGTCTAAACCCATCAAGCTTTTATTGCTGATAATTCTCCCTTGCTCAAAAGAATGTTGGAGATAGACATCTGTGGAAGCACGCGAACAGCATAAGGAAGGAGAAGAAGCTTGGAGCACAACACACAATACTTAATGTATTACTAGAGAATGTACAAAGATAAGTAGCCGATTAGGGAAATAGGCGTATATACAAGTCAGGGAAAAAAAACCTCCTAAAGAGGGAAAAAGTGCCCCGACGGTCCTAGTGTGTTCACACACATCACTACCTAAATATATCAACAAATCCCCCTTGGGAGTGATGCGGTGAACAAGGAGTTGGCACTCATGTATAAGGAAGTGCCAAGCTATGTGGAAATCACTCCACAAAAGGAAGTAAGCCCAAAGCTCTATGGAAAGCTTCAAACTTCTCCCTAGGCAGAGCCTTTGTGAAAAGGTCTGCAATGTTCTCCTGTGTGGGCACATATGCCAAGCTGATCTCCCCAGTAGAGAACCTCTCCCTGACATAGTGATAATGCACCTCAATGTGCTTAGTGGGAGCATGGAACACAGGGTTCCTCGCAACTGCCAATGCGCTCTGACTGTCAGTGAAGATGGTGGTGGCAGAAGACTGACCAACACCCAAATCAGCCATAAGGCATCTGAGCCACACACACTCAACAGTCGCTGTGAAAGCTACCCTATACTCAGCCTCACAACTGGAAGTGGCCATAGTAGGTAGCTTCTTGCTCAACCAAGATATACATGAGCTACCAAGCATGAAGCAAACACCACTAGTGTACACACGAGTGTCATAGCAACCAGCCCAATCAGAGTCAGAAAAAGCATGCAAATCTAGCGGTAGTGATCCCCCTTGGGATAAAACAACCCAAGTAGCCGAGTACCACTCAAGTAGCGAAAGATGCGCTTAACCGCCTACCAATGCTTGAATCCTTCCCAAATAGTGATGCAAATGCCCCAAATCAGACATCTCAAATGAGGCATGCAAATCAGCCTTAAAATCAGCAATATGCCTCTCATGAGAACCAGTGAGCAGCATGTCATCAACATAAACCACAATGATCATAAGTACATCACTAGCACGCTTAACATATAAGGTGCTTTCAGTTGGACTATTCTCACAACCATGTGCAATTAGATAGGCATGCATCTTCTCATACCAAGCACATGGTGCTTGCTTTAAACCATATAATGCCTTCTTTAACCGGCACACCTAGTTTTCATGCCCTTTTTGCACAAAGCTACGAGGCTGAAAAACATACACTTCTTAATGCAAGTCACCATTCAGAAATGTAGTTTTAATGTCCAACTGATGTACATTCCAACCATGATGAGCTGCAAGTGCACGGATGCTCCGAACAGTAGTCATACGGCATGTAGGTGCAAAGGTCTCATCAAAATCAATGCCTCTTTCCTATGCATAACCCTTTGCAACAAGCCTAGCCTTATACTTGTCAACTGTACCATCTGGTTTATGCTTCAGCTTGTATACCCACTTAGTGCCAATGGCCTTCTTGCCAGGAGGCAAGTCACATAAAGTCCAAGTACCATTCTTCATTATAGCATCATATTCAGATTGCATAGTTGCCATCCAATTTTTTTAATTTTGTGCTTCATCAAACGAAACAGACTCATCACAGAGACTAGATGCAGCCATAGCATAGCAATCTGATGCAAGAGAGGCACTATGAGAGCCTGAACGAGTACGATATGATAGAGGTGCATCTAATTTGCTATCATGCAAAGTCTGCACCAGCCATTTTTTGGCATAGTTTTTGCCTGCTCAATATCTGCTCTCTCATCAACTAGTGCATCATGTAAATCTGCATTAGAAATGGAATGATCTACATCATCACATGAAACTTGCAAACGCTGAGAAGTTGCCTCATTAGGACCAACACTAGACTATCCACCTGTAAAAAGAGGCAACAAAGTATCATACATGTCTTTGGAGCTAACAGATGTCTCCTTACTACATGAAAGCAATAGCTGAATAGCATCTTCCACAAAAACAACATCACGGCTAACCAGAATGTGTTTAGTTTGTGGATGATACAAATGACAGCCTTTACTTTCAAAATTGTACCCAACAAAAATACATTTTATTGCTTTATCATCCAATTTTTTGCGATGTTGTGCAGGCACTAATGCATATGCCAAACAACCAAAAAAACGCACATGTGCAACAGATGGCTTGCAATCATGCCAAGCCTCATATGGAGTGATAGATTGCAGTGCTTTAGTGGGACACATGTTAAGTACATATGTTTCACACATGACGGCCTCAAGCCCGAAACTATGTGGTAAAGCTTGACTCTTGACCATACACCTTGCCATCTCCATGAGTGACCTATTCTTTCGTTTAGCAACTCCATTCTGTTGAGGTGCATACGACATTGTACACTGGTTTTTTATCCCACATTCAGCCAGAAATGCATTAAAATCAGAAGACATATATCCCCCCCCCCTTCGATCTAAACGGAGGGTGCCCATTTTACATGCTGACAGATTTTCAGCCAAAACCAAAAACTGTTTGAAGCACATGAACACTTCAGAATTTGCCTTCAATTGATAATTTCCATTGAAAGATAATTTCAATGAAAGTCATAAAGTGAAGATAATTTCCAAAAGAAGGTGTTTGCATAGGACCACAGACATCACTATGTACAAGCTGCAATTTTTGAGTAGCCCGAACTGAACCATCTTTTGGAAAGGAGGAATGCTTCATTTTGCCCAAAATACAGCCTTCACAAACATGTTTTCCCGGTGCCTCAAGTTTGGGCAAAGAGGACACCATTTCAGATTTTTGCAGGCGTAGCAAACTAGCAAAATTCAGATGACCAAAGCGTGCATGCCAAAGCTTTGCACCTGACATAGCCTAAGAATCATGTACTGCACATGCCAAATCATTTACATTTCTTTCATAGTCTATGAGCTTATACAGCCCACGACATAGAATGCCAGAAGCAATAATCACATCGCCATTTGATAGATCATGAACTGTACATCTGTCATCAACAAATTTCACAACCAAGCCAATCTTGGCTAATGCAAAAACTGATAACAGATTTTTCTTGATCCCTGGCACAAACAAAGCATCTGACAAAGTGAAAGAACTACCATCAGCAGTAGTCAAAATGATCTTACCAACTCCCATAACAGGATAAGAGGAGTTGTTTGTGCATGTAATAGTATTCCCTGTAGGGGCAAGCTCGAGTGAAGAGAAGAAACTACGCTGTGAGGTAATATGTTTGGTCGCCCCACTGTCAAAGTACCAAACATCTGAGTCTACTGTAGACATGCACTGCTCATGAGAAGATGGGTCAAAACTGCAAATAGTAGTAAACACCCATTCTTCTTCCTGCACAAGATTAGCAGACTCCGTTTTTGGTGTAAAGGCTTCGGCAACAACCATTCCAACCTCTATCTTCTTTGCCTCTTTAGCAGCCAGTTTTGGACAGTTCTTTATGATATGATCATTCCCTTACATTACTTGCAAAACAATTTTTGCTTTTTTTATTTTTTCTCATCTTTATCTTGGTTCTTCGAATGTGCAACATTTACATATTTCTGCTTACTAGTAGAAGAGCTCCATTTTCCTTTGCCCTTTTGACTAGCCAGGAAAGCTTGATCTACAAGACGCATAATGGACCTATTCTACCTAGATTGATCTTCCTGCAACAGAACAGAGACTAACTCCTCAAATGACAAGGCATTTGGATTGCCTTTCATCATCAACCAAAGAGTAGAATCAAAACTCTGATATGAATCAGGAAAACCATTCAGAACAGTCTGCACAAGTGAGCTATCTAGTATAACCTCATTAGCAAAAATCAATTGTTCCTTCAAGTCTTTGATCTTTGTTAAAAAACTATCCATATAATCACCTTCATTCATGTGCTCACTCTCCAATTGTTTTCAGAGTTAAGCAACACGAGTCTCATTCCTAGCTTGATACAATGTGGTAAGTGTGTCCCAAGCATCCGTAGGTGTTCTGCAAGAGTGAATGTGAGGAATAATGGCACGTTTGGTAGACAAAGCTATCAATGCATGTGCTTGGGCATCTCTACCATCCCAATGAATCTTCTTTATAGTAGGTGCAGCAAAAACCACAGCACGAATAGGAATATGTAGAATATCATCATCTTTGACACCTTCTACCTCAGCTTATGTACCTGTAGTTATAACAGTTGCAGGTGTGATAGGACGTTTTTCAACACCTTGCACAATGTTCCAAAGTCCTTTTGCAACCAATACATGTCGAATCATACAATCCCATAACGGGTAGTTGGTACCATCCAACTTATCCTCAACAGCCAACATACAGAATACATCACTGCTTTCAGGCATGGCCGGTGACTAAAATACCTTGATGCAAAAAATTGACTATATCTCAAAAAGTTGAACAGAATTGCCTAGACAAATTCTGCTAGACCTGTAGCAGACTTCGAGATGCTTATACTAACAAACACAAACTGGTATATACCTTTGGCACAAAAAGACAAAATAGCCTGCATAAGCGCTGTGATAGTGCATTTGGAGGCCGAAACGAGCTCAGATCGCGATTTTCGCACCACATAAAGAAGTTGTTTCGATCTCAAAAACACGCTGAGTATGCTCACCAAAATTCGTGCAATTTTGAGACTGCAAAGGGAGGAGTGTCGACAGCGCCCTAGATGAAGCGACACCTGCTCTGATACCAATTGTTGGAGATAGATGTCTGCGGAAGCATACGAACAGCATAAGGAAGGAGAAGAAGCTTGGAGCACAACACACAATATTGAATGTATTACTAGAGAATGTACAAAGATAAGTATCCCATTAGGGCAATAGGCATATATACAAGTCGGGGGAAAAAAACCTCCTAAAGAGGAAAAAAAGTGCCCCGGTTGTCCTAGTGTGTTCACACACATCACTACCTAAATATATCAACAAAGAATGCTTCAACTATGACTTAAGTTAATATTTCCTTTTATAAATACCTTGGGAATCCTTCCTTGGAATGCAATTCTTATTCATTGCATTGAGTCAAGAGATTCATCTCACTGAGTTTTACTATCAACTAGATGTTTCAAATTAGCTTAGTCTATCTAACCTAACAATATTTTTCAAAGCTCTATCTCTTCAAAAATTTAATGCAATATTTCTAACATAAACACATTTCTTTAAAGTGTTCACAATTCAAGTAAGAGCATTGTACTTGAATTCTAAATGAAGATCTTGGAAGTTGCATAATTTTTGTTCTTTGAAATTCCTTTTTAGCTTGTTCTTGAAGGCTGACCTTGAACTTGAACTTCACCTTTGAACTTTCAATCCCCTTTGGGATAGATCATCACTTCAAGAGTCATTCCAAGACTAAAGATTCCCTACTGCCCTAAGGTTTCATGTCACATACCATCATTCCCACATCAATGTGAGTATAAAATATGGCATTTCATACCACCATACTTTATATTCTCATTTACATGTGGGTGATATTTAATGTAAATACCAAAACTTCTCTATAGAGTACCTTCTTGCTCAAATCTTGTAAAAGAATTTGAAGACAAGGCACTACCTCTATCTTTTATCTTTGCTAGGCTTCAAATGATTCCACCACAAGATATTTCCAAGATCTCATACTTTACCTATAATTTTCTTTGGAAACTTTCAAACATCCTTCTATCATGAGGTTTTCCAAAGAAAAACAATATAGTTCGAAGCTACTTGAATTCCCCACATTCAAGATCTATTGGTTCTTACTCAGCCAATTTATAATGATAAGAGTTTTATTACTTCTTGTCTTTAGATTCCTTTATGATTGAAGATTTAAGTAGCTATACACGAGACTTTACAAGAATCTCTCTACTACTTCTTTTGGAGTTTGAGGTCTGTGAAAGTATGCGAACAACACAAGGAAGAAGAAGAAGCTTGGAGTAGAACACACAATACTAAATGTATTACCAAGTGAATGTATAAGTGACACATTAGGGTTATAGGCATATATACAAGATAGGGGAAAAAACCTCATAAAGAGGGAAAAAAGTGCCCTTGCAGTCCTAGAGTGTTCACACATCACTACCAAAATATATCAATTATCCCCCTTGGGAGTGATGCAATGAACAAGGAGCTGACACTCATGTATAAGGAAGTTCCAAGCTATGTGGAAAGAGATAAATAGACAAAAGGAAATAATCCCAAAGCTTTGCAAAAAGCTTCAAACTTCTCTCGAGGCAAAGCCTTTGTGAAAAGGTCTACAATGTTCTCATTTGTGGGCACATATGCCAAACTGATCTCACCAAAAAAGAACCTCTCCCTATCATAATGATAATGCACATCAATGTGCTCTGTGCGAGAATGGAACACAAGGTTCTTTGCAATTGCCAATGCACTCTAATTGTCAATAAAGATTGTGGTGGTAGAAGATTGACCAACACCCAAATCAACCAAAAGGCTTCTGAGCCACACACACACCCAAGAGTTGCTATGAAAGCTGCCCTATACTCAACCTCACAATTAGAAGTGGCCACTCTATTATGCTTCTTGCTCAACCAAGATATGCATGAACTACCAAGCATGAAGCAAAAACCATTAGTGGACACAGGAATGTCATGGAAACCAGCCTAATCAAAGTAAAAAAAAGCATGTAAATTTGGCGGTAGTGATCCCCCCTTGGGATAAAACAATTCAAGTAGTTGGGTACCACTCAAGTAACTAAAGATGCACTTAACTGCCTGCCAATGCTTCACAGTTGGACAATGCATAAACTTGCTCGTTTGAGAGACAAAAAATTGAATATCACGTTGAGTTATGCATAAGTAAATCAAGCATCTGACAACATGATAGAGAACAACATCAAATGCATCTCCACCATCATGGAGACTCATCCATAAAACTATTTCCATAGGAGTGGCTAGTTTTTTATATCTTCAAGGCCAAAATATTGCAATAATGTGTAAATATATTTTGTTTGACACATAGCTATTGCACCATCAACTTGCATAAATTGAATGCCCAAATAATGATGCAATTGCCCCCGATCCAACATCTCAAAAGAGGCATGCAGGTCAGCCTTAAAATTAAAAATATGCTTCTCATTAAGACCACTGAGCAGCATGTCATTAACATAGACAACAATGATGAGAAGCACATCATTCGCACACTTAACATATAAGGTGATCTCAGTTGGACTATTCTCAAACCCATGTGCAATCAAGTAGGCATGTTTCTTTTGATACCAAGCACCTGGTGCTTGCTTCAAACCATATAATCCTTTTTTTAGCTTGGACACTTTGTTTTCATGCCCTTTCTGCACAAAAAACCACGAGGCTCAAAAACATATACTCCTTCATGCAAGTCACCATTTAGAAATTCCAACCGATGTACATTCCAAGCATGATGAGCTGCAAGTTCACAGATGATACAAGTAGTGGTCATTCGACATAAGGGTGCAAACATCTTATCAAAATCAATGCCTCTCTTGAGCATAATCTTTTGCAACAAGCCTAGCCTTATACATATCAACTCTACCATCATGTTTACACTTCTGTTTGTATACCCATTTAGTGCCAATCGCCTTTTTGCTTGGAGGAAAATCACATAAAGGCCAAGTACCATTCTTTATAATAGCATCAAATTCTCATTGCATAACAACCATCCAATGTTCTGAATTTTGTGCTTCATCAAAAGAAACAGGATCATTCTCATCACAAAGACTAGAGGCAGCTACTGGATAGCAATTCGACGCAAAACAATCACTATGAGGGATTGAACGAGTACGATATGACATAGGTGCATCTAATTTGTTATCTTGCAAAATTTTCCACCAGCCATTTGGGCATAGTTTTTGCCTCTATATCAACCATCTCATGAACAAGTGCATCATGTAGATCTACATAAGAAAAGGAATGATCTACATCATCATGTGAAACCTGTAAAGGTTGAGAAACTGTCTCATTTGGACCAACACTTAACTGTCCACCTCTAAAAAGAGGAAGCAAAGTGTCATACACATCCTTGTAGCTAATTGATGTCTCCTTAGTTGATGATAGTAATGGATGAATTGCATCTTCCACAAAAACAACATGGTGGCTAACCAAGTTGCATTTAATCTGTGGATGATATAGATAATAGCCTTTTCTTTCATAATTGTACCTAGGCAAAATACATTTTACTACTTTATGATCCAATTTTCTATGTTGTTGTTCAAGCACTAATGCATATTCAAGACAACCAAAGACATGCAAATGAACAATAGATGGCTTATGATCATGCCGTCATATGGATTGATAGACTATAATGCTTTGGTGGGACACCTATTAAGTACATATGCTACACACATAACAACCTCAAGCAAGAACCTATGTGGTAAAGCATGAATTTTGACCATACACCTTGCCATCTTCATGAGAGACCTCTTCTTTGTTTCAGCAACTCCATTCTGTTGAGGTGTATATGGCACTGTACACTTATGTTTTATCCCACATTCAGCCATAAACACATTAAAATAAGAAGACATGTATTCCCCCCTTGATCGAAATAGAGGGTGCCCATTTTATATGATGACATATTTTCATCCAAAAGCAAAAACTATTTGAAGCACATAAACACTTCAAACTTTGATTTCAATGGATACACCCATGCACGCCTAGAAAAATCATAAATAAAAGTCATGAAGTAAAGGTAGTTCCCAAAAGAAGGTGTCTACATAGGACCACAAACATCACTATGAACAAGCTGCAATTCTTGTGTAGCTTGTATTGAACCATCCTTTGTAAGGAGGAATGCTGAATTTTTCCCAAAATACAACCTTCATAGTCATGTTTACTAGGTGCTTCAAGTTTGGGTAGAGAAGACACCATTTTTTATTTCTGCAAGAGTAGCAAACTAGCAAAATTCAGATGACCAAAGCGTGCATGCCAAAGCTTTGCATCTGAGATAGCGTGAGAATCTTGAACTGCACATGTTGAATCATTGATAGATTATGCATATTCTCTGAGCTTATATAGCCTATGACATAAAATTCTAAAAGCAATAATATCATCGCCATTTGATAGGCCATGAACTATACATCTTTCATCAACAAATTTGGCAACAAAGTCGATCTTGGCTAATGTTCAAACTGACAACATATTTCTCTTGATCCATGGCATAAATAAAGCATATGATAATGTGAAGGAACTACCATCACTAGTAGTCAGAATGATCTTACCAACACCCATTATAGGATGAGAGAAGTTGTTAGGACATGTGACAATATTTCGTGTAGGGGCAATCTCAAGTGAACTGAAGAAACTGTGTTGTGATGTAATATTTTTGATTGCCCCATTGTCAAAGTACCAAACATGTGAGTCCACTACTAACATACACTATTTATGAGAAGATGGTTCATAGTTGCAAACAATAGTAAACACCCATTCTTCATTTTGCACAAGATTAGTAGATGTGTTTTAGGTGTAGAGGCTTCTGTAACAACCATTCCAACCTCTTTCTTCTTTGCCTCTTTTGCAACCACTTTTGGACAAGTTATTATAACATGATCATTTCCTTTATAGTAGTTGCATATCTATTTCTATGTTTCTATTTTCTTCTTGTCTTTGTCTTCCCTATTTGACTGTGAAAAATAGTAGATTTCTTCTTACTAGTAGATGAGGTCCATTTACCTTTGCCCTTCTGACTAGCTAAGAAAGCTTGATCTATAACACACATAATGGACTTGTTCTGCCTAGACTAATCTACCTCCAATAAAATAGAGAGTAAATCCTCAAATGTTAAGGCATTTGGATTGCCTTTCATCATCAATCAAAGAGTAGAAGTAAAACTCTGATATGAATCAAGAAGACCATTAAGAATGGTGTATACAATTGAACTACTTGATAAGAATTCATGTGCAAAAATCAACTGCTCTTTCAAATGTTTGATCTTTGTCAAAAAACTATCAATAAAGTCTCTTTCATTCATATGCTCAATCTCCAACTATTTTAGGAGGTAAGCAACATGAGCCTCATTTCTTGCCTGATACAAAGTGGTAAGTGTATCCCTATCATCCTTTGCTATTTCGCAAGAGCAAATGTGAGGGATAATGGCATGTTTGACATACAAAGCTATCTATGCATGTGCTTGAGCATCTTTTCCATCCCAACAAAGTTTCTTTATAGTATGTGCAATAGGAACCACAACATGAACAGGAATATGAAGATCATCATCTTCAATGCCATTGGCATCAACTTCAATAACTATATTTGTAGGTGTAGTAGGTTGTTTCTCAACATTTTGCACAATACTCCACAGTCCTTTTTCCACTAATACATGATGCATCATATATGCCCATAATGTGTAATTGGTACCATCAAACTTTTCCTCAATAGCCAAAATACGAAATACATCTTTGCTTTCAACCATGGCCATTGACTAAAATACCTTGATGCAAAAAAATGATTGTATCTCAAAAATTTGAACAAAACTACCCTATCGAGATTTGTTAAACCTTTAGTAGACTTTGAGGGGCTTATACTGGTGAATTGAAACATATTCATATGTTTGGCACAAAAGGATGAAATTGCCTACATAGGTGTTATGATAGTGCTTTCGAAGGTCGAAACAAGCTCATATCAAAATTTG